>OY756211.1:81749270-82141770 GCA_963576795.1 Metopia argyrocephala | reverse complement strand
AAGAAACCGCTCCTTGAGATTTTATTCTTTTCTACTTTTGTCATTGGCAAAAAAAAACGAATGATCGGGAGAAAAGCACCATCTACTGGGATCTAATCAACATCCAATGACAGATGGGGAAATTGCTGTTGATCATTGAAGGGTGAAGGTATAACACTGGACATTGAGTGATCAAATCAATTGACAGCAACTTGTTCATAAGGCGCTTGATAAGAAACAAAATTCTAATACAATGCATAGCAAGAGTAAGGGTTTAGTCCCCTAAGTTTTCCTTTCAATAAAAGGAAACAATCCTAGGAATTAGTAATTCAAAGAAAATAATCAAATTACTAATGATTACGATTAACAATCTTTACTTAAAAAGTCTGGTTCGACCAGAATTTTATCAATAAATCATCTTTGAGAATATTGAGACTCAGTTATGTTACCAAAAAATAAATCACTGGAGATGTATACAAATCATCCAGCAAAATTGTTGGTAATAAGATGGCACAACATATGTACCTTAAAACGTGAAACTATCACATTGTTGAGCTAAGAGTTCTGCTTCAAAATAATCTTACGAATTGGTCGTCTCCTGATTGTGTGACCTTCGATTAGCAATGATAGAACCCAAAATTCGATGAATTGTTGACGAAAAGAAAAAAAAAAACAGTTAAGCTCGATAAAATGATGAATAATTGAATCGACACGCAGAGGCTTTATGCCAGAAATTATTTTAAAACAATTAATGCCATGAAATTTATGAGCTACCAAAACAAAATTTTTGTTATTTCATTAAGTTTTTGTACTTTATTAAAAAAAAGAAAATAATTTAGTTGTTTGGAAGTTACTTTGGATGGATTTATATTCCACAAAATATCAGTAAAAGAAAGAAGCAATTTATTTTTTGCAACTATTGAAAATGCTTTGAAATGTTAGTGTTAAATAGTCTTAAACAAAAACGTATTTTTACTGGTGATTATAGAATTGCGAAAAACGAAATTAAGAAACGCATTAAATAGCCAAAAAAGAAAAATATATAAAAAAAGTGTGAATTAATAAAGAAAACTTTAATTCTTTTGTTTAGATTAAACATAAACATAGATACAGTCAGTCTCATATGCTGTCATACATTTTGGATATTTTTAATAAATACTTCATATTTTTTCATTAATGATGTGATAATCCGAATCCGAATTCGCATATCAGTAAGATTGTTGATTAATATCCTGATATAAGTAAGGCCTTTATTGACACCACGAAATTTATATGTTAAATTGGAAATATGTTTATGAACATTGTGTAAATCTTATTTCTATAAAATCTCCAAATAAACGCAATTCCAATTAAACCAAATAACGTCGTGCGGGAGTTTATGTGCACTATGCGCCCTTTCATATTTTTTATATATCTCGAGTTAATGATGCCACTTTAGGTTTTCGACCCCAAATTTTTCAAGTCTGCATTCCGTTTTCGGATATCTCGTCCAGTTCCTGAGATAAATAGTCGAGAACGGACTGAAGATTTTAAAAATGTTGTTGTCAAATACCTAAAGTGTCATCATTAAGTCGATATATATAAAATGGCGGATAGAGCACATAAACTCACCCACGACGATAATATGGCAACATTTCGTAGAAAAAGATAACAACAAAAAGTACGCGGCACTAGGTATGTTCAGCAAGACCTCGAAAAGTTATGACTAATAATAGTGAAATGAAAATTAATCACTAAATTTTCCAAAGTTATCCAGAATTACTTAAACGGTGAAAAACCATTTTTGTACTTTTTGAAATACTAATGCTGCTTAATTTTCTTACTTGCATGCTTTACTTTTCTTACTTTTAAATAGAGATCTATTTAACTGATTTGAATCGCTTTAACTTCAGAACATTGTTGTATAAAAGCAAAACAGTTGTATCATTGTCATCACACATACACACAACCAGTTACTGCATAGCTTCTCACAGCATCCATATTGTGTGCGCCAACTTCTACCCATGAGTTCTAGGACATACAGTCTAGCGTAGACACTGAACAACAGACTGGAAAAGCTTGGTTATCGCAATCAGTTACTTTTAGAGCTTTTGCCAGAAGACTGCTAAGAGTTGGTCGCCGAAAGAAATATTTTTTTATATATTTTTCTTTCAAAATATCAGAGCTTGGGTAGAACCCGGAGTTGTCGTATAGTAAGCCAACACATTACATACTAGACTACAGCGAAAATAATTCTTGTTTCAGTTTCCGTCTTCATTGTCACCTAACGACATTTTTGTTACAAACTAAAGGCAAGTGCAACATTGTTTTCTTTATTCTATTACAAAAATATCATCAGACGACAACGATGTGGCCAGCTCGAATACGGCTGAATATTTTGTGTACTTAACTGGTAAACATTCTCGTGTATAGATATATTTCTCGTAATGTTTGAATATGAATTATTGGCAGAGAAACAGAGGTATTGGACTAAAAATAAAACTTAGGGCGATTTTTGTTACGTTTAGAAGATTTTATAAAGTTACAACTAACCAATTCGATAGTGGCTAAGTTGGGATTATTACATACATACATACATAATTGGCCATTATAACCCTGTTTCAGGGTTATTCCCTAGCTTTTAGCAGCACCCATATTTTGTGTGTTAATTTTTATCCCTGAGTACAGGGACCTACAGTTCAAAGTCGATTCCTAATGACAGTCTTGAAAAACTCTATATGGCAATGAGCTTAGAGCTTTTGCCAGAAGACTGCTCAGAAGTAGTTGCTGAAAGAAATATTTTTTTAAAATTTCGTTCCTTATTTTGTGGGATTATTAGTTAAATTTTTTTAAATATGTAGAAATTTTGAGAGTGTGAAATAACATTTGATGATGACTGTATATATATGTATATAAGTAGGTACCTATGTACATGTGAAATATATTTAATTTACTGCGTTATAGATAAAAAAAGTTATACACAATCAATTTGTAGGCATGGAATGATAAGAAATGAAAAACTAAAATGCTAGAATACGTGCAAAGACTACAATGATTTCATCAAATAAAAATAAAACAAAAATCGTATCACACAAGTGTATGCCTGTATATGTTTAAATTCCAATACAAATAAAAGTTATTTATTAGTCTTCTACCAGTTTTGCCGCAAAAATTGTAAATTTTTTTTGTTCTGATTACTTTTTTCCTTAAAAAATATGTTGCCGAATTACATACATACATATAATTGGCCATCACAACTCTGTTTTAGGGTTACGACCCAGCTTCTCGCGGTACCCTTTTTGTGTGAATGCCGGGACCTACAGTTTAACGTCGATTCTGAACGACAGACTTGAGAAGTTTATTAAGCTCTTTTTTGTAAAGGGTTTATAGCTGTTTTCATTGTTGCCTGGCTAGCACAAAAATAACACTTGGTGCTGATATGATTCTAAAACAATACCGGCCATGTGGGCGTTTAAGCTTAAGCGAAGTCGCCGTGGTCTAGTGGTTAGTGTGTTAGCTTACTAACACTGGGTTCAAATCTCAGCTTTGACATCTTAAAAAAAAAATGTGAAAAAATTATTTCTTTCGGCGACTACCTCTCAGCAGTCTTCTGGCAAAAGCTCTGGGAGTGATTGATTGTCATGAAAAAGCTTCTCAAATCTGTCGTTCGGAGTCGACTTTAAACTGTAGGTCCCGGTACTCACGGATAATAATTAACACACACAACATGAGTGCTGCGAGAAGCTAGGCCGTAACCCTGACACAGGGTTGTAACGGCCAATTACGAATGTATGTATTTATGAAGTTTAACCGGCTTTACAGATAGAAGTATTCACCCAAATGAAACAAAAACCTCTTCCATTTTATTTTTCATTACTGTTCTAAAACATCGTCGTTTCCTTTACTCAAAACTTATTTCTCAGTTTTCATTTGCAAACAGTTTTATTAAAACCACAAACTATAAAATTCTACTTTTATTTAAATTTTGTTTTTTTTTTTTTTTGTTTTTTGTTTTTTGTGTTTAGTGGTTTTAAAATATTTGGAATTCCCCAATTCCTTAAGAGCAGAAAGACAACTATTTAAAAAAAAAAACTACTTATAAGTTGAAGTGAATCCGTATTATGACAAACAATATGAATTAATGAATAATTTAATTCAAATTATGGTTCTTTTTCTCTATACAAAATCTAATTATAAATACCAACCAAAAAATGGTGTTATAAGAATACATTGAACACTTTGACCAGTTATTTATTGCAAATCATAATTATGTATTGACACTTAATAAATATTGGGATTAAATCTATGCCATAAAATAATTATTACTGATTTAAGATTTTAATACTCGTATTTACTGAAAACTTTAAAAAATTATTCCGATAAAATCTCTGGGTTTATGTCTTGTTATAAATTATTTTAAAACTATTTTTGCTGAAGGGCGTAACAAAGCTCAACTTTTTTTTTTTTTGTTTTTTTTTTTTTTTGTTTTTTGATAATCTGGTGTGAACCAATAAAAGTCTGAATATTGTTAACACCCACCTCTTGCTGATGATTTTCCATAAATATATATTTTTTCTGCTGTTTTATAGACATACAGTGTACAACATAAATCAATGTACCCCAATTGATAAAAAAATTTATATGAATTATAGGCAAGTATATCTTGAATGATTTATAATAAAAAAAAAAACTACTCAACAAACCACAAAAAACCAAAATTTTAGAAAAATTCCGATAATATAATTGCATCCCATTATAGGCACACTTAAATAAGAAAAGAAATTAGTGTGTCCTAGTGGTATGCTAGACTGCTGATGCGATAGTTGTTGGTTTGATTCCCACCATCAAGTCTGATTTATTACACCACACCCAACACACAACTCAGTCACTCCGCTTGTACTAACTACAATTTAATTGGGGTTTTCACAAGTTAAGAAAAAAATATTCTTTCTAAATAATAAAAAACATAAAGCTTTAGGACATAATATTAGGACATAAATAATATCACACCATTTGAATACCCCAAATAAATAATATTGAATTGTAATTTAAATAAATGAAAACAATAAAAACAAAATTAAATATACATACATATCAGTGTATTGTAAACCCAGCACAATAAAATATAATTGGTACAAGAAGTTTGCTATTCACGAAATATAAATCAGTACATGAATTAAATGGATTTTAAATGTATTCTTATACTCCGTCAAAATATTAAATCATATCTAATATGATGTTAAAAAGAAAAGATCATTAAGAAATAATAAAAATAGAGTAGGAGACAGGTCACAGCCTTGCAATACTGGTGAATTAAACCTGAACTAGTTTGAAAAGATGTCATCCACAATATATCATCTTTTCTTTTTTTTTCCTTTCTAAGACCAATATTCAGGGGAGTAAATCCCTACTCATGCGTTACATATTACGTATTGAATCGAAGTCGAAGATAGACTAAGTATTTATATAAATATTTCAGTATATGTATATTATGTTGTACAGTGTGACGATGAGACAAGTTGCTGTCACTTGATCACTTGAAAGGCCAGTGTTATACCTTCAACCTTGAATGATCCAACAACAATTAACCCATCTATTGTTGGATGTTGATTGTCGTGAGGATCTTTGCTAAGTAGGTTAGATGTTATCTACTACTTCCCAGTAGGTGGCGATTTTCTCCTAATCAGAATCTCTTACTTTTTTAAATTAAAATCTCAAACACCGCAAATTTTTTGGTCTTCATTTTTTCCTTTGCTTGGATTTGAACCCCTGCTGTTTTCTGTTGTAAGCAAGCGCTCTAACCACTACACTACGCCACCCCCAAACTATACAATCTTGGTATTAACACTGTCTGGATGCACTATAAATATACGCCTAGGAAGTCGGCCATAATTTCACGAACATTATACTTTCGAGAAAGTTTCCTTTTAGTAAATATTTACTTAATTCGAATCTCTGAAAATGTGGGATGGGAAAAATTTGATGTGTAAAAAATTTAGTTTTTTTTGTAGAATTTTGTAAAAAAAAAATTAAAAAAACTAATTTGTGTTAATCGAGGTATCTTGATTTATACTTTATACTGTAAATAAAAATACACTTAAAATACATAAAATTGTGTCTCAAACATTTTAAAAGAGTACCCAAATTAACTGCAAATTAAAGTCCAGCAACTAATATTGTTGGTTTAAAATGTCTTTTGCCACTACTTTGTTTGTTAAATGCTTTGAATTTCATAAACGCCCATTGGATTCGCGGTATTTATGAACATATCTTAATGGGTGTTATTTATTGTTTTTTATGTTTTAGGTATTTCTCTTTGCCATAAAAAAACCATCAGCAAAGAGCATAAATGTACATACAACAGGAGTATTTGAAATCAGTCCATGTTCATGTTTTTTATTGTCCTTAAAAATAAAATAATAGTTTTCTTTAATGTTGACTTGAATATTCGTTTCAATAAAAAAAGAAAAAAAATGTATATCTCGATATTATTTTATTAATCTTCATTAAAAGGAATTTAACTCGATCATTAGGGCAACTGTGTTAACAAAAATATATTTGCTATGCTCTCTAAGTTCCCATCGCTGTTGTTTCGCGTTATAAATATTTTTCTTTAATCTCAGAATCTTTATTACAAACGTTGACTGTTTCACCATTTCTCAGATATTAAAACTTGTAAACTTCATTTTATGTTTTTCGTCTCTTTTCAGCTTGATTTACCACAATATTTTACCATTAAATGATTATTTGTTGTTGGCATTAAACAAGTTAAGACAACCACAGTAAGTTGAAAATTTTCACTGTTTGTTAGGGCCATATGAATGATTTAGTACGAGTAGATACTGTATTACATCATTAGTATTTGATGGCTTTAGATTATTTGTTGTTATTACTTCAACCTATATTTGTTAAAGTTCAATGAAATATTAATTTCTTCTTGACCTTGACTCTTAACATAGAGAGTTATGCTAATTAAGTATTTAAAATTTAAATATTTCTTTAGTTATTATTATTTTTTTTTGAGTTCGATTTCATTTAGAAATAGATAACATAAATAGAAACTAGTTTAAATTTGAAATTTACTTTTTAAACGGGTTACTTCATGGCAAATAGAAGAGATTTTAAGAAATATTTTTAATTCTTTGATAGAGATGAAGACTCTCTAATAAAGGACAAGTTTCCCTTTTTCACTTTAGCCACTCCCAAAATCTACTTTAAAACATAAAAGACAATGCAAATTTTAAGCGTATATGTAAATGTCCTACCTAAACTTACCCCAACTAAATAGAAAAATCCGCGTTTACAAATCATATTGACAAAAAAAATCTTGAAATAATTGTTCTATTTCAAGAAAATGGTCAGTATGAAAATTTTAGGAGGCCAGCAAAGAACATTATATTACAAACTATTTAACTATTATAGTATTCTACGAGTACTTGCGTTTGCTAACCAACAGGTTCTAACAAAAATATTGAATATAATTTCGGGGAGGCTCATTATTTCTTGACTCAGTTCCTCTCGGGCCGTGGTTATTTAGGGAAATACTTGCACAGAATGGGCAAGGTGGTTAACCCCTCCTGCATCTACTGCGGGACGTTTGATGACGATGAACATACCTTTTTCCACTGCATTGAATGGCAAGATGAAAGAGACGTGCTGAGGGAGCAGGTCGGGGATTTCAATCCCGGCAAACTAAGTAGATAAGATGCTTGAATGCGAGAACCTATGGAGATCCCTACGGAACTACGCCGAGCACATACTCCGGAAAAAGAAGAGAGATCTAGATATTTTCCAGCAAAATGAGATGAGAGGACGAGCCGGTAGCTCGCTACTGGCTCCAATTCTGGCGTCCCCAGAAATGGGAGAGTAGAGAATGGTCCTTATGAGGACGACGCTCTGGGCCTTCCCGAAGTAATGCGGAAAGCGGTTCCGGGAAGGTATTCTCACCAGAGGAGGAGGAGGGATTGTTTTAGTGGATGCACAACTCGAAGCAGCTGGTGATGATCAGCTGTAAGTGCGAAGGCATTTTAAACCCTACCTCACACGCCAAAAAAAAAAATGGTTTAAGTAATTATACAGAAATTATATTCTCCAATAACATTATTCGGAAAGCATGAGGATAATAAAAAACAATTTACAAGTATTGGAAAACATAATAAAACATTTACCGTTTACTGCAGTCCATTGTGATAAAGGGGATATATCTCATCAGGAGATGGTGAAAACTGCCAAGCCCGAGGAAGTCACAAATGCGTATCCTGAAATTAGATAAAAATTAGAATATATAAGACATGCTACTTCCTTCTAGTTATTTAATTCGATACATAGTGATGTAGCTGAAATACATTTTACTTTGCTGGTCAAAGAAAGTACGAAAGATTTTTTTTTTTTCATTCGACTGTACAATATTCTACGCAAAGCCGATTATACCACGGCAATCAGCACTGTTTTAAGTATAGTTTTATATTAAAACAAAAATTGTGTATTAATATATTGAAAACTGTACACATATCAAAACATATGTATGTACAGTGGAATCGTGCAAGGCCAGTTCACTCTATTGGAAATGTTCACTCTAAAGAGTCTATAAAAAATACTTTTTTATATAAAAAAAATCTATACTTATTAAATGTTATTAAAGTTAAATTATTATTAAAGAAGTAAAATAATTTTCAAAAGTTTTTACTTTGTACAATCATTTTTACCTTTTTTCACCGCTAGATCGCGGAATTTATACAAAAATAAAATATTTTCGTAATTGTTTGTGTTATTTTCTGCCCAGTCAATAGCTTTTACAAAAGTCTGCATGGCCTGCGTTGCTGTAATGTCTGGTTTTACTACTGGTACTTCCTCGATGCCAGTGCCAGTCTCAGGTATGGCATCGGGAACGCCTTCAGCGGAAATTGGAAGTAAACTTACAGCATTGTCCCATTCTGTAATGTCATCATAAGTAAAAACTTCCTGCAAATACAAAACTTTTCATAAATTTAGGTTTAGTGGATGATAAACAAACTCACGTTTGGATTAGCAGTTTGAAGCATATCTAAAATTGTGGTTAGTTCTTCCAGATGTTTTTGCCAAAGTGACCGATAACTTTGGTGTCTTTGTCAATTTTGTATAAGAAAAACAAAAGTTCACTCTACTGAGTTGGGCATTGTTCACTCTATAGAGTAACTAATGAAAAAAAAAAAAAAAAACGGGAGTTCGTAATATCGAGTAGTTCATATTACCAAGTGTTCACTCTATTGCGATTACACTGTATATGTATATAGGCCCATAACTATGAAAATGGTATACGTCATATAAATTTTATTTCGAGATATATAATGAATTACATTTGAATACATTAGAAAATAGTTTTACGTTATGTAACATTTCTATTTACAACTAGCCTAAACCCAGCGTGCTTCGCTACACCTACTGCTACCATTTGTACACATTTTTCGACTGATGATTTTTAATGACTACGAAATCAATTACACCAAACTCAGAAACTTCAGCTTTAACTCTTCTTAAGATATAAAGAAACTAATATTTAACTTGCATGGGAGGTACCATGCCTACTTTTTTATTAATAATTTTCCTTGTCCACGAAGACCAAATTTAGAAAATTTAGCTTTGACAGCTCTTAAGATATAACTTAAGCATATTATTAAACGCATAATATTAAAAAATTTTACATTGAATTTGTATGGGAAATCGGAGATATAGGAAAATCTAAATGTCATATCTCCGAAACCAATGGCTCCATAAACAATCTACAGACTATCCCCAAAATATTCTGGAATTTTGGCTGAAATCGATCCATCCGTTTCAGCGGTTAGTAGTGACATCAAATTGTATATTTATTTTTATTTTTTTAGATTTATTAGTCTTGATTAATTAAATTAATTATGAAAATAAAATTTTGTGTGAATTTTACACAAAAAAAATAGTTTTTAAAATTTGAATTGATTTCGATCATTTTCAAAAGTTACTGAATATCCCACAAATGGCTAAAAGCAATAAAGAACTGTAAGTTTTATTTAAAACAATAACTTGAATGAAATAATTCGTAAACATTTCGTCGTGCGGGAGTTTATGTATGTACTCTATCCGCCATTTCATATTTTTTTTACATGTCTCGAGGTAATGATGCCTCTTTAGGTTTTCGACCCCAAATTTTTTATGTCTGCAATCCGTTTTCGGATATCTCGTCCAGTTTCGTAGATAAATAGCTGAAAACGGACTGCAGATTTTAAAAATCTTGGTGTTAAAAACCTAAAATGGCATGGTTAACTCGAGATTTATAAAAATATACAGTCATTGACATAAGTATAGGCACAAGCAGTACTTTCAAACAAAATAAAAATTTTTACGTATTCCCAGACTTAAAATAATAATGTAATTAACTGATTAAATTAAGGAATTAAAGCGCAGAGAAATGATATTTACGTCAGTCATTTACATTAAAGCATGATAATGATTCGAAACATTCGGCTCGCGACGTGAAGTAGTGACTTGTTTATAACACCGCACATGGCTTGCCACATCCTCCGCAGTCCCCAGACCAAAAATCAAAATATCGATCAAAATCTTTTTGTAGAAAAGAAAACGCCATAAGATTTCTAGTTTGTTCATGAAAAACAGTGACGTATGGTAATAAACACATGGTCTAATTTCGGCGACTACCTTTTAGCAGTCTTCTGGCAAAAGCTCTGAAAGTACCTGATTGCCATGAATAAATTTCTCAAGTCTATCGTTCGGAGTCGACTTTAAACTGTAGATCCCGGTACTCATGGATAAAAATTGACACACAAAGCATGGGTGCTGCGAAAAGCTAGGCTATAACTCTAAAACAGGGTTACATTTCTCTGTACAGACTCTACGTTTTACGAACATCCGAATCCAGACTCTAGTGCAGTACCACATCAAAGAGCATTGTGTCATTTTTAAGTTTTGCTTACATAATTACTTAAAATTTTGACTTAGACCTCTTTCGTAATTAACACTAAAGGCCTCGTTACTCAAACGTAAACGTTGCGGATACGTAAACGTTGCGGCCAAGTTCAGCGAATGGTTTAGAATTGGTTTACAATTTTTAACAGCTGATACGTAAATACGAAGGAAAATTTTAAATTTATTGGATTCGCCCGCAACGCAACGTTACGTTTACATATGAGTAATCATTTACACATAGGCTCGATAAGCAAAACTGAACAGCTGTTCCGCAACGTTTACGTTTACGTTTGAGTAACGAGGCCTTAAATGAATTCCATATAATGTTGCAATTACAACTACTCTTTTTGGTTCATTTTAGATAATTAC
Source organism: Metopia argyrocephala (assembly GCA_963576795.1). Lineage (NCBI taxonomy): Eukaryota > Metazoa > Arthropoda > Insecta > Diptera > Sarcophagidae > Metopia > Metopia argyrocephala. The sequence continues at coordinate 82,130,505 of OY756211.1, read as the reverse complement.
GTAAAACTTATGGCGAATCAAATTAGTTTAAAATAGTATAGAGTAAAATAACTTATAAATCCCTTTTTAAATTTTGACTTAGGAAACTTTCATTATTATATAATAACACATAAATACGTAAGAATATCCAATATTATTTTTCTAGTTATAAGCCTATAGATATTTCTAAAGTATTTTAATAGCAACGCTTTTTTAATTATTATTTCCCATATTAGATGTGCAAAATATTAATATTTATCTTCCGCCAAAATGTAATTCAGCTTTGAAATTAGCCGCCATCAAATGTGGCTTAAAATTATTAACTGAACCTTTATATGATTGACATGGCTATTGTTTTTATCAAATGAGACTTTTTTATAAAGAAAAATTTCTTTTATAAGCCAACAACAAAACGATAGTAAAACTTGTTATAAATAGTGTGACAAAAATATTGTAAAAAAAAAATTTTTTATTAAAATTTAAACTATAAACAAAGTGAAAAAAACATCTAATCATTTGCATTTCTATTGTACTCGTATTTTCTCAATAAAAAAAATTCCTGCATAAAATTATATCATAAAAACATAAAAATATTATAAAAATAAAAAGAATTTATAGTTGATTTGTTTAATACCCTGCAACAATACTGTATTATATATTTGTCTATTAGTTTGTATACGAAACTGATCGTACATGCATGTTTGTTTAAATGAAAGCTAAGTTTTCTTATACTCATGTTGCTTTATAGCAGAAAATGAAACCAAACATGAATCCGCTTTCGTTTAATCTATTCAGCTTTAAAAATTTTCCATGCTGAGAAATATTTTATAGTAAGATCCTACAAAACGATAATGTGTTTTGCAAAAAAAAAAAAAAAAAAAAAATGAAATTAAAAAACAAATAAAATAGAGTGCAGTTGAAATAACGTCAACACTCGAATTTGTTAACATTCCAAAATATCAATTCTTATTTATTAACATTTTATACTTAAGAACGCCAAACCACAATATTCTGAAACATTAACTCTAAACCAGGGACTGAAACCGAACCCGAACCCGAACCGAAATGGGTTCAGGTTCGGTGCTTTTATAACCATAAACCCGAACCCCGTTGAACCCCAAAACTCATCCAGATTCGGGTTCATAAATTTCAAAAAATTATTTTTGCACATAAAAATATTCTGTGTACTTAATAGAGAGCTGTGCAAGCATAGCTTAAATGTCTTACAAGCAATCATCCATTTTTATGGAATCTGGCTAAGTTTTAAATTAGAGTTGACAAAAGATTACCAAACAAAAACATTATCCAAAGAATTATATTCGAATATTATTAAAAGAGAAAACAACTTTATTAATAATCCACTTTTGATTGCAGCAGTATTTCTAGACAGCAGATTTAGATTAATGCTAAGTTCCGAAGATATATGCAATGATAAGAGGCAAATTTTAAAAACTATAAAAATGTTCAGAAATTTACAAATGGAGAGAGTAGAAGAAAATTTTATAAGAACAAAAATTTCTATAAGAACAGAAATTTCTAGTTCTTCAGGAGAAGATGAGGATATTCTTGAACAAGTTTTAAAGAAGAAAGAAAAGTTTTCTCAAATTAATTCGTCAAATTTAAATGCTACCTCTTTAATTGATAGTTCAGTTAAAAATGGGATGAAAATATACGAAAATTATCCAAGGCTGGCAAAAGAAAAAAATATTTTTGGATTTTGGGAGCAACATAAAATGGAAACACCATTATTATATCAGGTGGCCCAGATCATCTTCGCAGTTCCTGCAACGCAAGTAAGCGTAGAAAGGGCTTTTTCAGCTTTGAAATTTATTTTATTACAACAAAGATCAAATTTAAAAGAAGAAAATTTAAAAAATATTTTAATTATCAAATTGAATGAAAATTTTTTTGAAAAATAAATAAATGATATTGTATTTTTTTTTTAAATTTTGAACCCGAACCTGAACCCTGGACCAAACCTAAACCCAAACATTATATTTTGATTAACCCGAACCTAAACCCGAACCCAATTTTTTCAGGGTTTCAGTCTCTGCTCTAAACAGAACAAAATTTTTATTTTACTAACTGTTACAAAACTAAATAACTAAACATATGCAATCAGACCTAGACGTTTTTTTTTTTACATACAGAGACTTTTTTTGAAGACTGGTTGTTTTGTTTTAGTTTAAGAATAATAAAAAAGATTTTAAATTATTTTATTTTACAATTTTACAAACGTCAACAGCCGCGGTTTAAATTAGTTAACGTTATCCCCATTGACTGAATAAATGTCAACATTGATTCTGCAGTCACAGCCATATCACAGCGTTTAAAATGAAATTCAAATCACAATTTTCTTCTTCAAAAACCGTTTTTTTTTTGCCATACAATTACATGAAACAGAAATTGTGAATTTCGTTATTAAAATTAGAAATAATTTTATTCACAAAAAAAAATTGGTTTTTTTTTGATTTTTTGAAGAACTGAAGTAAGCAAAAAGTTCATTTTGAAAACGGAATACAAATTCAATTTAATTTTTGAAAAAATTAAAACCAAATATTTCTCACACTATTACCGCATTGCACCAGTTTAAAAAAATTTTTTTTTGTGCTGAATTGCCACACAATGATGCCATACCTTCATTCATTCATTTATAAATTCGTTCATTCATTTATAAATTCATTCATTCATTCAATTATAAAGGAGGTAGAAAGTACTCCGACCTGTAGATCTATTTTACAGCCTTCAACTTAACCAGTGCTTTTATAGTATCTCCAGTTTCGTCGCTGTGAAGAACTTCAAAATATCGGCCGGTGCAAACTCTAACAAACCCCCATCTGATATTCGATAATCACATCTCTTTCTACTGTGCATCAATGCTGCACAGTTGCCTAGTATGTGTCCTGATAACTCGATCGTCTAGTTACAGAATCTATACATATCTCTTCAAGCGATTTCTTTTTTAAATGTCCATTGAGTTTGCAGTGTCCAGTCAGAAGTCCCGTTGATATTCTCAGATTATTCCTAGAGAATTTAATGCATAAATCGAATCTTTTCTTATTATAGTTACTAAGCAAAAATTTAGAAAATGTAAGGCCAGTCCGACCCAAAAAGAATTAGTTTCTCTCCCTATCTTCTTTTGCTCTTAGTGTGCTTTTCCAAACTTCAGTTGCTATTCCTCAAAAAGGTTCTGGCCATAGTAATGACATATCTGCTCCCTTCCTGGCAAGTTCATCTGCCATTTTATTCCCCTGCATGCCCGCATGGCCAATGAGTAATATTTTTTGTTATATGCAAATCAGTGTTGCCATTGAAGTTAATTGTAACCAAAGTTGCTTATTGTTCTCTACAGAGTGTACTTATGGAATCTCTTCATTTTTGTTACATTTTCTCTCAACGTCAGGTTTGAAGAATAATTTTTGTTCAAGTAAGTGGTAATAATAAATAAAAATTAATTTTCGTTAAAAATCAGTGGCCTCTTTCCCTATTACCAACGACTCAAAAATTTTAGTTGTTTGTGTACAAAAATTTAATTTGGGTTTTTATGATGAGCAAAAATGTAAGAGCTGTATATAAATCAAAAATGTTTACTTGTATACGAACAAAATCACACAGGTTTGTTCTGAAAATCAGTTGATCAGTAAATAATTTGTATTTTGCTGCAAATAACAGGTGAATACAAATATCAATATTCGTAACTTTGTTGCTAAAGAATGAGAGCAAATTAAAATTCGAATGAAGTAAAGCAAAATCATAAATGCAAGTAAGTCTTACTTCAGAAAAAGGTCTTCAATTTAATATTTTTTTAATTTCATATGTTTTTTATAAAAAAATCATAATTTTACAAATTTCTTAATTTTTTAATGAAAAATTTATTAATACTATAAAATACTATACTATAAAATTTAATATCAATAATTTTACTTTTTTCTCCACAACATATTTTCTCTAATTGTATATTTTTTTTGGTTTTTGTCAAAGATATATTAATTTTAACTTTTTAAAATCCTGCTAAAGGTCAAAATGTATCAAAACAACATCACAAATTAAGAAAACGAATATCTCGGATATGAGGGTTAACTTTTAAAAATGACATGCAACATAGAATTAAAACAGTTTATCAGAAGTGTAGCCAATTGGTTAAGAAATAAAAGTTTTCAAATTCGAGCCCAATGTATCATTTTATTTGTGTGACAAACAATATCATAAGCCGTATATATTTATTATTTTTAAATATCAACAAATTTTTGCATAAATTTAGCGAAATTTATCGTCATCATATTGAATACAAAAGATGAAAACAATAAATTTTTTTTTCTTGTCGATTTATTTACATAAATTGTAGATTATTAGTTGAAGTTTTCTAAAAATATTTTCATTATAAACCGCGTCGGCGTGTCGCCATCCGCAAACCTGTCAGATTAATAAATATGTTTTTCTTTGAATCAATTTTTTTTCCACCTTTAAACCATGACCATGAGAAATTTATTATGTTTTGATATGCTTTTTTTTTCTAATATTTTATGCAAAATTTGTCATTTTTTAAATCATATTTTTTCTAAGTTTATGCGTATCTACTACTACTCGTATATTGTCTCCTTATTTACTACAGTCTGTAAACAAATAAAATTGCAGTCAAATGAAATTTTAAATTGTTCAAATTTTAAAGGTGAAAATTATTGTTTTTTGTCTATTCTTTTCGCTTAATGATTACACTGGTCAACACAACTCTTGTTTCCTTTAATTTTTTCTCTTATTGGCTACTTCTGTGGTCCTGAATATGAAAAAGAGAGATGGAAGATTGCCAACAGCTCTACTTATATATAATATACAGTATTATTTTGTAGTCGCCGTGGTCTAGTGGTTAGTGTGTTGGCTTACTATGACATAGGTCCTGGGTTCGATTCCAGGCTCCGACATCTTCAAAAAAAGAAATATGAAAAAAATATTTCTTTCGGCGACTACCTCTCAGCAGTCTTCTGGCAAAAGCTCTGAGAGTATTTAATTGCCATGAACAAGCTTCTCAAGTCTGTCGTTCGGAGCCGACTTTAAACTGTAGGTCCCGGTACTCATGGATAAAAATTGACACACACAACATGAGTGCTGCGAGAAGCTAGGCCGTAATCCTGACACAGGGTTGTAAAGGCCAGTTATGTATGTATGTATGTATTATTTTGACGAAAAAGTACAAGAAAATAATACATATGTAAACAAAATTTCTATCTACTATCAAATGATATTTTATAACATTTCTTTGAATAACCGAATTTAGGTATATCTCGTGGCAAACTCCAGCATTTTTTTTTTTTTTTTTAGCTGTACGAGCTAAGGCTAGGGAATCTTCATAAGATATTGGCAGCCCGGGCAGCCAATATGCAGCATTAGTCTGTCATCATATGTGAGCTGCAACTTCTCTGATATCGCTCTTCCATGTCCGAAGGTCCTGATGAAACCTTTTAACCTGTTCCTCACTAAAATCACCAAGGTTTTGTGGGAATCTGTCCAAAGACGAGTGCAGGAAGTGTAATTTTATGCTCTACAAGCTTGACATGGTCGTCAGATTTCTTTTTCGCTAGAAAATAACTCATAACCAAAACAAATGATTTGGATTCGATTTCTGTTATTGATTTGACAAAACTAGAATCTTACAAATGTTCTCTAATCTAATTAAACATGGTATGTGAGGGCAGTGAAGTATAGCTTAAAAACAAGAGCTGTTACGGAAAAACTGTTGACGTATTGAATAATTACACTCATTCTTATATAGAAACCAAAAAAAAAAAATAATAAAAAATCGCCGGAAACATCGAATTTTTGGTTTTATGTTGATCAGTCCTTGCTTACTGCAATTTTAAAATAATTGTCGCATTAAGTTTTATTTGTTTGAAGAATTTCCTTTTCAGTTTTATGATACGGTTATAAATAAGTTTGCATAAGAGAATTTAAGATTTAGAAAGATTATTCAATCAGTACCAATTCACACACATTAAGTATGCCTCATGAATATCTGTTAAATTTTTTTCCATTAGCGTTCATGCACGTCCCATTAATTAACATGACCGAATATTACAGATAAGAAAAATTAAGAAAGAGATATAAGAAAAAAAAAAAAAAAAAACAAGACACTGCAAAAAAAAATTATGTTCAATCTGTCAAATTGAGTCGTTTACTTTCTAGTTGTAGTCGTTCAAATAATAAAGTAACTGGTTAGTTGGATATGAGTAGAACTTGCTGTGAGAAGTTTAAAAGATACCTTCAAAAATTACTTTTTTTCAATTACTAGTCAATGTAATATACATTAATATACAAACTTTTTAAAAACATATTAAAACTTTTGACCCACACTGTACGCGATTATACAAAAGAGAATATTAATCGCTTATACTTACCAAAGTGGCGCTAAACACATCATTGATATTTCATTACAGATTACTTTTTCTCCATTTATCTCATAGATGAGGTGTTTATAAGATAGAATCTTATTTTTCACACACATAAAAAAACAGTCGCTTTTATAAAGTACAGCTAATGAATTTAACATCAATATGTATAATCATCATTAAAGAAAACATTTCAATCAAATTAAGAACAGTTGTATTCTAAATTGTGGTACACTTGTATATACAAATATACGTATGTATGTAGATATGAGGAAATACAATATTTTATGATTCGGTGAATATTAATGTTAATAAAAATGCATATAATTAAATTACAAAAAAATGAGGAAAGAATATTTTGTAAATATTTTAACAACTTATCACTTACAGCCTGTTCATAGAACACGACTGTTTTTTCACATTCGTCTTTTTATATATGAAACACTAACAAATTTGAGTGTTTTTGTTAGTATTACACATATAAAAATTCGTGTTCTATGAACAGGCTGTTAATTTATCAGAAAATTCAATAGAAAATTAAAATTTTCCAAATTTCGCAAATGATTGTTGCGTTGGCTATGTGGCAATTGGAATCATCCAGTTGTAATCATATAACGTCCATCCTATGCTTCATGGCTCGCGATAACGAACATTATTCACGATAAATAAAGTACTTGACAGACCTCATCTTCGAAGAATACGGTATGAACACGTATTTCCAAATTTCCTATAGTACCGTTTTGATGAAATTTGCAAACATTTTGCCGATAATGGACATATTTAGTCAACTGTGCTAATCAAAAAAATCACGGAGTTTACACAAATTGTTTATACTTTTTACATAAATTTAGTATACTAAGTATGTACCGTTTCCAATACTCAGTAGTATACCCCTACTCATGCAGTGCATTGCATTGGAATATTGAAGATAGATATAGCAAGAATTTTTTTTTATTGAACGCCATATGCCAACGAGACAAGTTGCTATCAGTTGATCACTCAAAGGCCAGTGTTATACCTTCACCCTTGAATGATAAACAGCAATTGCCCCATTTGTGGTGGATGATGATAGTGAGTCCTAACCGTCTATACTAAATAGGTTAGCTGTTATCTTCCCATAAGGTGGCGATGTTCTCCTGATCATTCGTTAAGGGTGTGAAGTTAAATTCGTAAGTTATATTCTTTTTTTAACATTAATGTTAACTTAACAGAGGCTGTTAATTTAACATTAATTTGTGTGAAGTTAGCTTCGTAGTTATATTCTTTTTTGCTAAAGTTAAATTCTTTTTTGTACAGTTATATTCTTTTTTGTATAGTTATATTCTTTTTTGAATAGTTATATTCTTTTGTTGTAGATTTATCTTCTTTTTTGTTTGGTTGATTTCTTTTTCGATAAAGATATATTATTCTTTTGAGAAGTCTGTTTTACACGAAGCTAAATATCTTTTAACTAAATATATTATATTTTTAATAACAAAAAATGGAATATTAAAACAAAAATAGTGCATTTTTAGCACTTTCAATTATTAATAGTATAATATATATTTGACAAAAATCGGTAAAAGCAGAAATTCTGCTGATATCTGACCTAATATGGTGGAAAGGCACTCTATCAGAGATTTTGAGAAATTATACGCCAAGTCCCAAAAGTGGTTGTGGACCGAGAAATACGCCCTGAAAAATAGTGCATTTTTAGCACTTTTCAATTATTAATAGAGTAATATATATTTGACAAAAATCGGTAAAAGCAGAAATTCTGCTGATATCTGACCTAATATGGTGGAAAGGCACTCTATAAGAGTTTTTGAGAAATTATATCCCAGGTCCCAAAAGTGGTTGTGGACCGAGAAATACGCTCCGAAAAATAGTGCATTTTTAGCACTTTCAATTATTAATAGTATTTCGTATTTCTCGGTCCACAACCACTTTTGGGACCTGGGGTATAATTTCTCTAAATCTCGGATAGAGTGTCTTTCCACCACATTAGGTCAGATATCAGCAGAATTTCTGCTTTTACCGATTTTTTTCAAATATATATTACTCTTTTAATAATTGAAAATGCTAAAAATGCACTATTTTTCGGGGCGTATTTCTCGGTCCACAACCACTTTTGGGACTTGGCGTATAATTTCTCAAAATCTCTGATAGAGTGCCTTTCCACCATAGTAGATCGGATATCAGCAGAATTTCTGCTTTTACCGATTTTTGTCAAATATATATTACTCTAGTAATAATTGAAAGTGCTAAAAATTCACTATTTTTCAGGGCGTATTTCTCGGTCCACAACCACTTTTGGGACCTGGGGTATAATTTCTCTAAATCTCGGATAGAGTGTCTTTCCACCACATTAGGTCAGATATCAGCAGAATTTCTGCTTTTACCGATTTTTTTCAAATATATATTACTCTTTTAATAATTGAAAATGCTAAAAATGCACTATTTTTCAGGGCGTATTTCTCGGTCCACAACCACTTTTGGGACCTGGGATATAATTTCTCAAAATCTCTTATAGAGTGCCTTTCCACCATATTAGGTCAGATATCAGCAGAATTTCTGCTTTTACCGGTTTTTGTCAAATATATATTACTCTATTAATAATTGAAAGTGCTAAAAATGCACTATTTTTCAGGGCGTATTTCTCGGTCCACAACCACTTTTGGGACTTAGCGTATAATTTCCGTAAATCTCTGATAGAGTGTCTTTCCACCACATTAGGTCAGATATCAGCAGAATTTCTGCTTTTACCGATTTTTTTCAAATATATATTACTCTTTTAATAATTGAAAGGGCTAAAAATGCACTATTTTTGTTTTAATATTCCATTTTTTGTTATTAAAAATATAATATATTTAGTTAAAAGATATTTAGCTTCGTGTAAAACAGACTTCTCAAAAGAATAATATATCTTTATCGAAAAAGAAATCAACCAAACAAAAAAGAAGATAAATCTACAACAAAAGAATATAACTATTCAAAAAAGAATATAACTATACAAAAAAGAATATAACTATACAAAAAAGAATTTAACTTTAGCAAAAATGAATATAACTACGAAGCTAACTTCACACAAATTAATGTTAAATTAACAGCCTCTGTTAAGTTAACATTAATGTTAAAAAAAGAATAATAATAATAATCAATAATATTGATGATTTTACTTAACAGTGAAGTCGTTCAGACTAAGTTTAGAAAGTTTAGCTTTAAGCGTTCTCAATATATACTAAAATCAGTCGTTTAGGAGTGGTTCGCCGACAAACAAATAGAAAGAAATCCGTTTTCATAAATTTAAATTAATTTTTATTGTTTTGCTATTATTTAGATATTTGTATATGGATATGTTTAAAAACAAAGATATAATGCCTCCCCATTTTTCTCATTGTGCCTTTTTAAAAATACAACTCTGATCAAATGAAACATCAAATTGTTTAGAAACATTTATAAAAATAATGAAAACCGTACGACTAGCAAACTTCTATAGGAATTTTTTGATATTTTATAACCTATTGTTTCTAAACTACTATACTTTTTATTTTGCTCGTATTTTGATTACTTAACATATCGTAATACAGACTATGATAGTGTGAATCGGCTCTAACAGATGTAACCGGTTAAAGAGGCATCGAAAATAACAATTTCCTTAATATCTTCTTTATTTCACTGAAACTACTGTATTTTTTATGACACTCATAAGTATGACCATTTTTATTAATTAAAAATTATCACTTTACTTTGGCGGCACCTTGTCTGTATTCTGTAACAAGAAAATGTTTAATTTTATTGGTCTTAATCAATAAATCATTTTATATTTAATACTGTCGACTATAAACTTTTATTGTTACTAAATACGAGTATGTATGTTATGAGGCGGAATATTTATAATCCAAATTAATCTAAAAAAAGGAAATCCCGAAAATGATGAATAAAAATCAATTTAATGAATTTTTTTATCATTTTTATCACGTTGTTTTTTTATTTTTAGAACAAATTTACATAAACAAACTAACAAGCTGTAATTAAGTATATTTGTATGCATGTATCTGAACAGAGCTTTAAGTGATTGGTTCTTTTTTAAAAATTTAGACACAAACTATGTATGTAAGTATATACATATGTTGTGTACATACATACATACATAACTGGCCTTTACAACCCTGTGTCAGGATTACGGCCTAGCTTCTCGCAGTACTCATGTTGTGTGTGTAAATTTTTATCCATGAGTACCGGGACCTACAGTTTAATGTCGACTCCGAACGACAGACTTGAAAAGCTTTTTCATGGCAATTAATTACTCTCAGAGCTTTTGCCAGAAGACTGCTGAGAGGTAGTCGCCGAAAGAAATATTTTTTCATATTTCTTTTTTTAAGATGTCGGAGCTGGGTGTCGAACCCAGGGCTCATGTCTTAGTAAGCCAACACACTAACCACTAGACCACGGCGACTACTATGTTGTGTAGAGGCTAATAAAAAAGAAGCCAATGAGTTTGATTGAAAACAAATTTCGTACATGAAAATATGTGTTAAAGGATTATTATTTTTTATTTGAAATTTAAGGTTTTTTACGTACGTTTTTTTCTAAAATATTTGTTTATTTAATAAATTTTTTTTTAGTTTTAGAACTTCTGCTTTTACGAGAGACATAGTCGGGTAGTGTAACTCAGACGAAGAAGGATATATAGTCATTCCATCAAAGCCTATATATATTTACAACAAAAAATGGTGCAATTACGGATATTTAGTATACAAGGCGACAACACACTGTTCCTCAATTTTCCAACGAGGCAGAATATATGGCTATTGTAGCAGCTATGTATGCAGGTATGCATATAAACGTCATACAGGGCTCTAAATTCTTTAAAGCCTTTCTTGATAATTATTTTTTAAAGTTTTTTCTATTTCTCCTAAGGCCCTATTCTGTAGTTCTCGTAAGCTAAAATGCTCAAATTTTGGGTTTTTAAAACAGGCTGGGCGTTAGAATAAATAAAATTAAAACTTTTAGAGATGATGGGCATGAAGCTTTTAAATTACAATACGCGTTAAAGAATTGTATTCGTAGCCAAAAAGTCCTAAATCAAGTTTATAAATTTTAAGCGATAGAGTTTTAGCTTAGGAGACTTATAGAATAAAGCCTCTGGGCGCAGAATAGTTTTTATTTTTGGAATCCCAAGAGAGAGAATAGCATCTATTATTCACTAACAATTATTTTTATTTTTGCTTTTGAAATATAGGATTTTGAATTTGCAAAAAAAAAGTTACTCATCAGTATTCTTTCCAACGCACACAGAGTTAGAATAGCATGTTTTCTTGGATTAATTTAAAAAAAAATTTTTAAGTATCGTCAAAATTTTTTGTACCCGGTTAGAGTATATAAAATTCTACATCACTTGTCAAAACTGCTCTGGTGTTTTTGTAGTGAAACTTCAAAGTCAAACTTTATAAAAATTTTTGTGCAAAAAAGGTTAAAAAAAAGTGAAAACTTTCCCGTTGAAAACTTTATTTATTTTTAAAAGTAAATGCGAATACTTAATGCGAATTAAGCAATTCAATATATTCAACGATATTCTGTTTCTTACTTTATTTTTAAAATGAAAATGTGTTCTACATCTGAATTTGAATAAAGCAGTGTCAAAAATTATGAACTTCGAAACAAAATGCGTCATTTCTATCCAGGTTTTTTCGCTTATATATAAGTAGAATTAAATTTGAGACACAATTTACAAGATTCTCAATTTCTTTACAAATTCTCAAATTACAGCTTAAGTATCGTCCATATTGTTACACCAAACGCAGAAATGCTTTCCAATATTTTAAAGTTTGTGGTTAATTTCGCTCTTATTTCATAATTTAAATTTTTAGTATGGAAAACTTGTTTCCATAAATAATGTCTTTCCTTATTAAGATATTTTCGACTTCGTACAAGCTTTATCAAGACTATAAGTATAACCATCATCTATATTTTTCGCGAAAAGGTATTAAAAGTGCTGAATTTTCAATCAGAAAAGGGGCATTGCAGGGCTTTCTTTAAATTTTGGGGTAAATGAAATGAAAAATAAAAAAACCCGTAGCGGGCATTTAAACAGAGTTGAATCGCTGATTCTTTCTTATGGAAGATATTATAAAATCAGATTAATTGTTTATAAGGTGTGCGTCACTATAAACTGTAACACATCAAAAGTCAAATAAAAACTGACTGGAGTAAGCTAGAGTTAAAAATAAAACAGTTTTATTTTGCATTTTTATTACAGATTTATATTCCGTATTATTTTATTTAAAAATTAATTTAATTTTATAAAATTTTTTATTTTATTCATTATGCCATCCATAAGCAATGTTATAGTGTTTTCGGTGATTTTTTTGGTACCAGCTGTCCATTTATATCGAAAACTAGTAATGGTTTTGGGAACAGATGTACTCTTCTTTAGTTCTCTTTTGACCAGAGCCCAATATCTTTCAATAGGCCGCAGCTCTGGGCAGTTTGGTGGGTTAGCCTCTTTTGGAACAAAAATAACATTATTTTTATTATACCAGTCTATTGCGCTTTTACTGTAGTGACATGTTGCCAAATCTGGCCAGAAGAATGTTGATATGTTGTGCTGTCTTAGAAATGGGAGCAACCTCTTTTGAAGACACTCTTTGATATAAATATCTGAGTTTATTGATCCCAATGTAACAAACGATGCACTTCTGTTGCCGCAGCTACAAATAGCCTGCCAAACTAGGAACTTTTTGGGAAATTTTGATAGTTTTTTAGTTCGGAACTCTTCAGAAACATTGTATCTACTATCCGCTACATAAAACTCTTGGCCAGGAAGCTGCGCAAAGTCTGCAAAAACGTAAGTTTCATCATCCATTACACAACATTCGAACTTTTGAAAAAATTCTTTTTTGAGGAGTTTTGCTCTTTTTTTTGCTTCAATATTCGTCTTAGCATTTCTATCTGGAACTTTTTGGACTTTATATGTTTTAAAGCCAGCTTTAGCTTTAACTCGGCGCACAAAACTTTCCGAACATTGCACGCGCCGGGCCACTTCGCGACCAGAAATGTTTGGAAGAGCCAGCAAAAGCTTCTCAACCTTTTTGGATTTCGCGTCGTTCGTTACCAGTTTTGCTTTACCTGTTCCAGGCTTTCTTTCAATTTTTAGGTCTTTGTTGAACTTTTTGACCACTCTGGAAACACATTGCCTGGTCACGTGGACTTCCCTAGCAACTTTTGTATAACTCCAATATGGTTTTTTTGAATTATTTGAATAATTTTTGTATGCACTTGTCTTTGATTATCCATTGTGAACTAACTAACAAGTCAAATTTGACAAACTGATACATTTTAAAATCTGACACATTTTTCAAAGATATTGTGATTAAGAAAAATAATTTTGATTAAAGATGAAAAAAGTTATTAAGAAAAATGGGTGTTACACTTTATAGTGACTCACACCTTATGCTTATAGATATATTAATGGTTAAAATCAGGTATGACTTTTTTATGCAAATAGGTTATCTTTTTGGACGCCTCTAATTCTTTCTGATTAACTATACTTTTTTCAAGAATTTTTAATATTATGGTCAGAACATTTAAAAATAGAATCAAGAAAGACTCGACCTATATTGGCTGAATTTTGCCAAGATGTTTGCAAGAATACACAAATATTCCGCAATCTATTGAGAAAAAGATAGACCATTAAGATCAGTAAAAGTAAAAGTTATTCTAAAATTGAATTCTTTAAGTTTATCCAACATAAATAAAAAGTTTGCGTATATATATACATATGTATGTACATACATCCATAAAAAGATACTCATATGGGATAAAAAAAATAATTTTCATATGATTAATGATTTAGAAAAATTTGTAAATTCGCAATATGAAATTTTAATTCTGCTTTAATTTACTGCTAGTATACATATGTTGGCTACGAGTATTTTACAAAAAGCTGTTATGTCATGTATTAAGAGATCATCAACCTGTTAATTCAACAGTTTAGCTCTCTGTATAAGCATTTTGTTATTGCCCTAAGTTCTTGTTGGTTGTAGGTCAGCTTGTAGATAAATTGCTAATATGTGATTAAACTTATCATATCAAATTTGGTGATTTTGTTTTATTTTTTTTTATTTTTTCCATTTATGTCATATTTGGCCATCAGCAAAATACTCGTAGAATAAGAAAATAGGAAAAAAAAATAGAAACCAAACGTACTTGAGCAAATTGTTGTGATTCGCTTTTAAAGAAATGATATTTTTAAATAATTTTTAACAGCGATAGTTTTAAATTTTTTGCTATATAAACTTAAGATAGATCATCGAAAAGACAGAACTAAATTTACTCCTCAACAAGAGAGAACAAATCAAATAAACAAAATGCGTGCTTTTATTGTAAGTTCCTATTTTGATCAACATACATACTTCAAAGGATTAAAATATTTTCGAAGGATTTACATATAAAATGGATACAATATTAATCGATTTGCTTATTCGCATTCTTTCTTTTAGGTAATGTGCTTCGTAGCTGTGGCTTGTGCCGATAAATTGGGATACAACTATCAACCTGTTGGTCATTCTAACAGTGGTTTATCTTTCAACCCAGGCAGCGGTCTGTCTAGCGGTGGTTTAGGTGGATCCCTTGGTGGTGGCTTAGGCGGTTTGGGTGGTAGCAGCCTAGGTGGTAATGGTGCTGGTTTAGGCGGTTTGGGTGGTAGCAGCCTAGGTGGTAATGGTGCTGGTTTAGGTGGTTTGGGTGGTAGCAGCCTAGGTGGTAATGGTGCTGGTTTAGGTGGTTTGGGTGGTTTGAGTGGCAATGATGGTGGCATTTCTTACGATGCTCCCTCTTACTCTGCCCCCGCTGAATTGGAAAAAGAATATTACACATTCTCTGCTCCTGAAGGTGAATTCGATGATCCTAATGCCGCTCAAAAAATTGCTGGCAGTGTGAAACAAGGTCTCCGTGTCATCTTCATCAAGGGCCCCGAAAACAAGGGACTTGAAAATGCTGCCCTCGCTTTGGCCAAACATGCTGCCGACCAAAAGACTGCCATCTATGTCCTCAACAAGCAAGCCGATATTGGAGATTTGGCCAACAAACTTAATGCCATCAACAAAAACAGCAACAACAAACCCGAAGTACACTTTGTCAAATACCGTACCCCTGAAGATGCTGCCAATGCTCAAAAAGCTATCCAATCCCAATACGATTCTTTGGGTGGACCATCTCAATCACACAACGGTGGTGTTGCTCCTGTTCTTAACTTTGCTTCTCAAGCCCCCGTTCGTGCACCTGCAGCTCATGCTCCCGCCAACGCTTACTTGCCCTCTTCAATCTTCCGCAACCGTGTTTAAGCATTAGCTTCATTCTGTTGATAAGATTGTCGAATAAGTGTTTTTTTTAAAGTAATTTTTAAATTTAAAACACGACTGAATTGTTAAGTATCTTTTGTTGACTATTAATTAATCGATTGTAAATAAAAAAAAAAAATATATAAAAAACTTAATTTAAAAAAAAAATACTTGTGCTTTTTTCTACCTGTTATTGTGTTCAATATTGCGTGAGAAATGTTGTCAAATTGCATATGGAAATATTTCATACGAAATATTATAATGTTGCAAAAGTATTAGATACCCAGCAGAAAACAATATGTAACAGTAGACTATTTTGTAAAAGATAAATTGTAAACAATCACTTACCCTTGCGCATCAATAATGCACGATTTTTTTATGAAATGAGCCGCTAAAATGCAATAGAAATGCAAATTTATTGCAACCAGTAAGCAAATAGTGAAAAAAATCAAAAATAATACCTCATCCTGTAGCATATTTGGAAGCTTTAATGTATAAAAAACAATAAAATGCTTCCATTACTGATTACAAGTTTCTTTTATTGCTTCAAAATTTAAAAAATTTTCTGGTGGGTACTAATACTTTGTACAAGTGAAAACAAGCTATCAAACAATAGCTAAATTGTAAATAAACCGCTTTTAAATGTCACATTTACATAAAACAACAATTTTACAAAAAAAAAATATTTTTAATTTAGAAACTAAAAAAAATTTGCTGATCTTTTCAAAAAATTTTTTGACTGATTTTGTTTTAATTATGAATTTAAATAGTTAAATATTACTTTAATAAGAACAAGTAAACAATAAATAGCTTATTTGACATTTTTAATAAACCTCTTCAAAAGTCATCTTTCTAATGCCTGTATTCATAAAAATTATTTCTATGCAATAATTGTCAAATAAAGCCTCAATAAACCTAAAATACTTTTTATGAATACGGGCATAAGCCTTTAAGCCTTTTTGATTTATTAGTCATGCTAAAGATGTTATTTTTATTTTTTGGTAGAATTTTAGAAATAGTACGACAGAATTAAATGAAATTGCAATGGACGTGGTTACTTCCATATCAAGAATGGTTAAGTGTTATATCCTTGTATCGTCAAACATATGTGTTTTTATTTTAAGTCTTCAGAAACCAATGTGGAAGCATCAGGTGCCCGATGTACGAGAATATTTTAGAAAAGAACCAACCCATTTGAATTACCAGAAAACCAATTCAACGTAAAATATAGATTCAATAAATTCACGATGAAAAAATCTTTGAAATGATGAAGACAGAAATCAACCTTTTTACAAGAGATTGTGGTACTTTCGCCGATTTAAATTTTTTTGGGGGCTTTACGCTGTTGAGGGCAAAGAGTAAGTAAATGTATTTCTTAAAAAAGTATGGACGATGCATGGAAATTAAAATTTTAGGTTTAAGATGATGCGGCCGATCTCCACGGGTTATTCCATGTAACTAAGATAACAATGTCAGATAAGATAACAATATCGTCAGCGTGAAGCGAATTCACCCTACTTGATAGCGTTTTTTTCAATTGCTATGCATTTTTTTCTTAAACCTCAAGTTCTTTTGTTTGGCACAGCATAAGGTATTTATTTCTATATAAGCGGATGTTTCAATTGACCTGAACATTAAATTCGCTATAGATTGAGGTTCTTTTCCATACATTTGCTGTAACGAGCACACTTTGAACCAAACCATTTTTGTATGGGTTCAAAAAAGGTTATTTCTCACTTAAAAGGTTAAAAAATCTACACATAAATTTTGCAATACCTCAAAGGCATATGCTCAGCGAAAGAAATTTTCAATATACAGTGGCTCACGGCTTATTTCGTGTGTCGTACTTTTGGTGATGATTTATTAAATAATTTTATTTTCGTCTTAAGTATTTTAAAAAAAAAACGATTAATATTTAAATTTTAATATATTTTGATTTTAATTATGAATGGATAACAACGACAAAAAAATTGCGACGCAGTATTCTTCTAATGGTTTCAGGGTTACACGTCTTTCCAAGCTGTTTTTCTACTTCTTTCGCTATATCTGGTGCACTTAAAGTCGGGTCTTGCTTAACTTTACGCAATATCCAGCGCTCGTCAGCTTCTGTATATATTTTGTTCGGCGCTTCCCGGCTTTTATCAGCCACACTTTTTTTCGAACATACCTTTGAATGATGTATTGGACTGTAGATGGACTCAGATTTACAATTTCGGCAATTTTTTATTGAGTTTTCCCATCATGAAAATGCTTAATTACCAGCTCTCGCTTTTCGATTGAAGTTCAGCGACCCATTACAATATTATACCCATAGACACGTTGTAGCTTCAAAATACTATTTTAAAATGTTTATTACTTCAATTTTTCCAAAATTTGTGACTCTTAAAAAATTTCTTGACTACTTTTATAACGGTAAAATTCGAAACACGAAATAAGCTGTGAGATCTCTTTTTTGCAGATCTCGTCATTCTACTACATATTATAAGAGTTAATTATTCTAATGTCTCTTTTTTGATATTTTTGTCATAAGAACGGTTATTTCTCTTAAACTAAATGATTTTGTTGTATATTCTGGCATTATGTACAGAGATATAAAGCTTTATTCTACTTCAAATTGATTACACGAAATAAGCTGTGAGCCATTGTATTTTCCAACATACTTAGCAGACCATGAGATATTTAGCTTTGCGAACATATCTAAATTCAGCGGCATATAAAGAATTTGAAATGGCTTTATGAAGATATGAAATAGTCCATGAGTGTATAAAGAAATATATTTTTCATACACTTACTATGTATGTACTTAATTATAAAATAAATAAATACATACAAGCCATTAACACCCTGTTTAAAAGTTACAGCCGAGTTACTCGTAGCACTCTTGTTGTGTGAGTCAATTTTTATCCATGTGCACAAGTACCTACAGTTTAAAGTCGATTCCGAACGGCAGATTTGAGAAGTTGTTTTGATGGCAATCTGTTACTCTCAGAGCTTTTGCCAGAAGACTGCTGAGAGGTAGTCGCCGAAAGAAATAATTTTTTCTATGTTAATTTTTTTCATGATGTCCGAGCTGACTAAAATAAATAGTAATATACAAAAATAATCGATTTTAATCCGGTTGTCCACGTCGTTAACGTCTGACGAAATTATTGCAATAGAATAAAAAAATAAAGAAAAAATTACAATACCGTCACCGACTACAGTAAGGCATATTATTTTTCTGTCATCAAAGTCTTCAGCGGAATCTAAATGTAATTTTAAGGTTTTAATACAACCGCCTACCCTTTAAGAGCAGTTGAATTCCAAATGCAACGATTATTTAAGCCAAAGTTGATCGATTCAACTTAACAATTGGTATTTTAATTTATTCGCTATTCTGTGAATTCTCGCATAATTTTGCGTTAAACCAGAAATTCTTTAAATATTTTTTGTATAACTGAACCACTTCATTTAAATAACAAAAACTATTCTTTACATTTTAATTAACTTCTACTGGTTTTGAATTTGTTTTTTTTTAGTCACATTAGAAAACTATTTTATCAAAAGAATTTTTAACATAAAAATATTTTATTAATCGTATTGTATTCTGAAAAACTGTATGGTGCTTAGCAAAACAGCAGTAAACTGGAATTTTGTTTTACAATTTTTTTTTTCTTTTTTTTAATGCTAATCTTTAAAAACTCTATTATTTAAGATTATAATACAATATCAAATTTCATAACAAACTTTTAACTAAACGCCTATTATGCTAAATCCAAATTAGCTATTCTTCATACAAATAAACAAAATACCATTAGGTGATAATAAATCTTCTATGAGCAGCATAATTTGCAATTAAAATTTGACTACAATTATGCATTTAATGCAATACTACTTCTAATACGTATTGTCTACTGACGAGTTATAATTTTGACAGCTATTCTCATATTTTAAACTAAAATGCAAAATAAAGATGAATTTCATGCGCTGATATAGCATAAGTGTTTGCATAAAAAACGTCTTGATAAGTACCCAACAGTTATATTTCAATGTAATAGCCTTAATTAAACTCGACGTGACGTAATGTAAATGTAATGTGTCTGGTGAAATGACAATAGATACAGATATGTATGTATGTATGTATGTATGTATGTATGTATGTATGTGGGTCTCTGTTGTCTGTAGAATTCTCACTACAATTTTAGGACACATTATGTAGTCGGTGTAGCTGCGAATAATTAGCTATTTCTTCAATTATCAATTATTACCATTAGTTACCGAACTAACTACTGGCAATGCTTATGACCGAAAATTTTAACTTGAAGTTCACACTTTTTGGTAGTCAATTACTATGGTCTGCCTTATACAATTATTTGAATTTATGATTTATATGAAAAATATATTAATTTTAATATTCCTCATTCGAATTTTTAAAACTTTCAATTCTCAGATAATAAAATACGTTTTCGTTGCTACATTTCTGTTAGAACCAATTTTCTTAAAACTGGATATTTTTTATATTGGCCCGACCGAATAAGGAAAAATTAATTTATTTTAAAAATAAATGAATTTTAAAAATTCCCAATTACTAAGTGTATTGTTGATGCTATCGTAAAAACAGCTGATACGTATTTACATGAAGACTAATCACACCCTACGCTATTTTACAGCTACATATATACTTTACTGTTACTTTACGTTTTATCTAATAAGGGGCTCAACCAAATTTTTTTATACTTATATTTATTTTTTTTAAGTTTATTTCATTTGGTTTAATTACTAATCCAACAGTACCATATTCTGTCATTATGCTATGCCTCCAGTAGCATAGAGCTTTTCGTCATGTACACATAAACGACAAGAGTGTTAACGAAACTCACTGCAAAAGGTGTAAACAATTATAAATTAATTCAGTTTTATAGGAACTTGGGATATTGTCGACTACACTTTTTATGTGGAATATTTTTTGTATTACAAACTAAAAGAGGTGTGGCAACACTGGTTTAATGAATATTGTGCCGAATAATGAAGATTTTTTTTAAATATATTATTGCAATGTTTACTCTTTAATCAAGCAATGTGACGTGATCTTTTCTAAATATGTTGCACTCCCAGTGGGCGATATTGTTGCATTTCTCTAATTATTTAATTAATTAATTATTTAATTAAGTCTGAAAATATATCAATCAAAATTCAAACATGGCAACGAGTTATACATAACTGCCATATCACTGTTATCTTGATAGCGCTTTCTTTTTTTAAGTCAGAAATTTTATTTATTTTTACCATTTGCACAAAGAACTTATAACTACGAAGCTGTAAATAAGCCGTAGTGTTTGTTTAATTATGACGTTAAAAATTTATCATTTTAAAAGTGATATTAAGATTTTAAAAATGTTAACACAGGCAACACTTTTTTTTTTTTTTTTTTTTTTTTGAGACCAAAACTCAGGGGTAAACCCCCACTAAATGCTGTGCATTGTATTGGAATTTTGGAAAGGACAGTACATCTCCTTCTTTTTCAGCATTTAAATTCCGTATTTTTATTAATCAAATAAGTTTCAAATGTATGTATGTAATGAAGTAAAAATACAAATATAAGCTTTGAATTTCTGCAGATTTATGTAATTAAAAAGTTAATTCAAAGAAGAAACTACGTTTCTGGAAAAATTAGATCAAAGACAAAAGCATAAGAATTCAGCTATTTTTAAATATAAATGCCCACATTACTTAAATATAAAACAAATATTAAGCATTAAACACATAGACGACAGCAAGCAGCATGACAGCAAGCAGCAAATGCAGCCGACAATATTTACTGCCATGCTATCGGCTGCATAAATATTTTAAAGGCAGCAACAGCAATACAATAAAAAAACAAATAAAATAATGAACATATGTTTGTTGTTGAAATAAATATTTCAGTGATACCACTTTCAAGTGAACGAAATCGCAAAAATAAAATCGCTTGTTTGAAATGTATATACATTTTTTTATTTTAATTTATTTCTATTTTATTAGTATTAAAAAACTTAACAAAACTTATTAACAAAATATATTTTTTGCTAATTGTAAAATTAAAATTTTGGACCAATCTCAAATTATTTGGCAATAATTGGAAAATAATGATTTTTGCATCGCTGTTGATGTTGTCCGATGTATTCTGAAATCCTGTGTATTTCTCAACTGGCACGGCTGCCTATTTCCTAAATAAATCCCCTGTTCAAAAAGATATTTTTGTGCATCACACATTTGCATATTCCTAATAAGAGATAGCGTAGTTAGTTATTCATTCAACCACTTCCTCGCATTTCCCATCATATTATACATGTATAAATACCAACTTGTAATGTTAAAAGCTTTTAATTGTTATTGTCCTTATCAATAAACAAATTTTTTTCTTTGTAATAAAAAATATTTTTTAGGTCGTTTTTTATTTAAAATTTTATATTGTATTAGCATCACTAATCAGTTTTTGCTGCCTCAAAAAATAGAAATTATTCTAAGTTGGGCAGCAGCAGCAAAGGTTTTTGTCTAGGGTTTTGCTGTGCTGCCTTTAAAATAATCGTTTCTATATAAACGTGTGTATTCTAATTTTGACAACTTGCTGCCTGCTGCTTGCTGTCGTCTATGTGTTTAATGCTTTAAATGAGTTTTAAATCAAATTTTCTACAAAATTTTTTTTTTTATAAAAAATTTTTTTTTTTCAAAGACCAATACTCAGGGAAGTAAATCCCTACTCATGCTGTGCATTGTGTTGGAATCAAAGTCGAGGACAGATTGAGTCTTTTCCTTTTTCCCTTAAGCGCCTTTTTGATGTTACACAGTGTGGCGATGAGACAAGTTGCTGTCATTTCAAAGGTATTATACCTTCACCCTTGAATGATCAACAGCAATTTACCCATCTGTTGTTGGATAGACCCCCCCGGGGATACAGAAAAGGCTCTTGAAGATATGTCCCGTCAGTGGCCTGTTTTCTCCAGGGAATATGGAGTTCAACCTAGCTCTAAGTAGTCTGGCGCTCGATATAGGTAGAGAATGGTTAGTAATGTTTGGTGCATGGCCTTTATGCCACGCGTACTTTGGGTGCTTGGCCCTGTAAGTGCGCATGGCAGGCATTTCTGGCGTTCTCAATGACTGACCAGAGATGCCTTAATCTGGTACTACCGCTATCAGGAGCCCCCGGTTAACATGGGCTCCTCTGTCATTCGGGAAGTGAGGCTAATCGGCCTGATGGTTTGGGTGCGGTCCCTTGGGAAGTATACGTAGTGGTAGTCCTAGGTAGAAACCCCTCAGCAAGGGGGGTGTCACTACCCAGACAGTGTTGGTGGTAAATTGCCAACTCAGTGCTCTTGACACTCTTTTGAGCGCCGTGCCCTCGTGCATGTTCCAGATTAGAAAGTACCGGCATCTAGTGGAGGTGGTTGGACGCATTGAATTCAACTACCGCTCCGGCAACGGGCGGCGTGTGGTAAAGTCTACGGACAGGTACGCACTTTAAACCCTTAACAGTTGTTGTTGGACAGACAACGCCTCGATGTTATCTGTGTGTTGTTATTGTTGATGCCGTTCCTTTTGTTGAAAGAATCAATAGTGGATCTTTTCGTGTGGCTTGACCACAACCTTTTTAGCTAAAATTATACATTATTCTCTTGTTTGATTTAAAAATATTTCTTTACACAGTAAATGCATTTATAGACTCTTCTGATTGTCTGTCCAGAAAAAACATATTATTTTGGCATGTATTGGCATAAGTATTGTTTCATTAATCTTGTGAATTTTACCTGAGCACTTAACTCGTGTCAAGGTTTTAGATACTCAATCATATAATTAAACAAATTTTAGCTTTTCATTATACGCAAATTAAAAACAAACTATTTTGGCAAAACCTTAATGATGCTAAAACTGATACCAACAATTTTTAAATTCTTTCAACCGCAAGATTAAAAACAGCATGTATTAGTATAAATATTTAATTTTAATTGTTAAAAATTTAAAGTTCAAACTCGTTTAAATTCTCCTGTCTTAGTACAAACTCAACTAAATGTTTTCATAAATTAGTTTAAATAAAAACTGGAATACAGAGTAATAATAAAAACTATTTCAGTTTATGCCACACCAACAAAACGTTTACTAATACCGGTATCGGCATTTTATTAAATAATTATAAGCAGCGAGTATTGACGTAAGAATCGTTCTAAAGCATAATAAACGATGCTCTATAACATTTAAAACCAAATAGTTTAAGAATTTTAGAACTGCCTGCATAAAATATAAAAACCACCCTCGCTAACAATAGCAATCATTCTCTAAGAGTTAGTCAAGCGTGACAAGCTAAGGAAAACTATTTCGGGAGCAATTTAAAGTAAAATGCGTGCCTTTATCGTATTGTGTTTGGTGGCTGTTGCCTGTGCCGATAAACTTGGTTATAATTACAGACCTGTATCACACTCCAGTTCAGGATTATCGTTTACCCCTGGTTCCACTGGTGGTGGATTAACGACATCATACGGTGTTCCAGCCAATTCCGGTCACTCTTTCGGATCTGGTTTAAATGGTGGTCTTGCTGCACCTGTGTCATACAGTGGTCCTACCCAAAACGTACAATACGAAAAGGAGTTTTATACTTTCCGTGCTCCTGAAGATGCTTTTGATGATCCAGAAGCTGTCCAAAAGATTGTTGGATCCTTGAAAAAGAATATTCGTGTTATCTTCATTAAGAACCCTGAAAACAAGGCCTACGAAAACGCTGTACTTGCCCTAGCCAAAAATGCTGCCGCACAAAAAACTGCCATTTATGTGCTCAACAAACAACACGATATTGCTGATTTAGCACAGAAGTTTAACGCTATTAACAAAAACAAAAATAACAAACCTGAAGTACATTTCGTTAAATACCGCACTCCTGAAGATGCTGCCAATGCTCAAAAGGCTATTCAAAGCCAATACGATTCCTTAGGTGGTAGCTCTCAAAACCATAACGGTGGAGTTGCTCCCGTTCTTAACTTTGCTTCTCGTGCTCCCGCTCAAGTCGGTTCTGTTCAAGTGCCCAACTCGGAATATTTGCCTGCTTCTGTGCTCCGTAGTTTGAAGAAATAAAATACAACGAAATAATATGTCGAAAAGATCCATTTAATGGTTTATACTTAGAAGGTTAAGTGTTAATTTATTACTCATTTTAATAAAGTTTTTTTTTTGTTTTTCATTTTAATACATAATGGTTTTGTATACGATTTGATTAGAACTACGTTCTATTAAATGAATATGGGGATATTTTTGCAATGAAATCTCAACTATAGGAGAAACTGGTATCCGTTAACACATATTTGATTCCAACTATAGTAGTTTCATCAGAGTTTTTTGTGACCTTTACAAATTCAAGGCGATCATCAACTATTTAACTCACACTTTTCTACAGGAATAGTACTGAGATATATTCGAATTTAAGTATTGACAAATATATCATGAAACGCCTTAATTAGATCAGAACTAAATTCATTCAATAGAAGAAAACCAATTAATTGAAATGATCAATAACGTTTTTTTTTACATTATTTATTTTGTTGATGCTGCTTTAAAAGTAATTAAGTTGTTAAATGTGTGGCTTCTGAAGTCGCATATTTACACGGTATGCCATTTTGCGACATCGCAATCATAAATTATAGTACTGATACATATATACCGATGAAAATCATTGTCACTTTCTATACCTTTTGTTCTGTGTCATCGGAATATAAAACAGCAATTGACTCATCGTTGCATGTTGATTGTGTGGTGAGTGTGCCTTCGCTAAGTAGATTTAGCTGTTGTCTGCTACTTCCCAATAGGTGGCGCTTTTCTCCTAATCATTCGTTTTTTTGTTGACATTGGTTAAGGTGGAATGGAGTGGAATGTCGTGGAGCGGTTTATTTTTAGATGGTATTCTTGAAGGGGGGGGAGGGCGCCTCCTTTTTTTAAATTATAATTTTGAAAAAACCGCAAACTAACTTTTTCACTTTTCACCTTTGCTGGGATTTGAACCTGGGTCGTTGGAGTTGTTGTGCGAGCGCTCTAACTAAGGCGAATATAATAGAATATAAATTGCTTAGTTTTTGTCGTCTAATACTCCAAAAAATAATGGGTGGGCCATTCAAAAGTTTAAATTTAAAAATGCAATAAAACAAAAAGGATTTGAAATTTTGCCACATTTATTTTTAAGTACTGAAGTACAATTGGTCCGGTTGGAAATTGAATATTGTTTTATACATATGGCTGCAGCTGCTGGCCTTACAATATCCTGTTCGATCGGATAAATTTTTGAAAACTTTTTCAAATGTATGGAATCGTGTTTCGGCAATGACATCAAATGCACAATGGTCCCTGACCTGTTGGCATAACAGAAAATAGTCCAATTGTTTAAAATCGCAAATTCCTGGCAGCTAAATGATAACACCATATCGGCTAATTAAACGGCTGTCAAACATTTGACGCAATAAATCGATTATGACATGAGATGAGATGAGAGGGCACAAAAAATTGATTATCATGGTGATCAGTGATGCCACCCATAGATGGTACATTCAATACTTTTTTTTACATTTAAAACTCCTTATTTTGTTAAAGCAGACATCATCGTCTTATCACTTTGTGTCCAGATTCTTTTGGTGTCATGATGCCGAGACCTAATTAAAGGTGCTGCTTGAATCAAAGTTAAGTTTGTTTTATATCTTATATTTTAAAAATTATAAACACATATAGTGTTAATTATCGCACTTCACTTTTTCTTGCTGCCTGTCAATGTGTCAGCTAAAGTGACAATTTTTTAGTCACCCACTGAAACTTCAACGAACACAAGCTTGTTAATTTAAATATTAATCGAATTTTTGTTTTAGAATAAACCATTCTAAATTATATTTTTGTATATCATAATTATATGTCATAATTCAATAGCAGTTAGATAAGACGGCAAATCTAATTTGGTTTTATCTCCTGTTTTCAAGATGATGTCGCATATTTCAGTTTAACACCCGCATTCCACACTGACTCACCCAATAAGGTTAAAAAATATGAAAAAAAAAAACAATTTTTTGTTGTTATCGACAGTTTAGTTTTGTTTTGTTTTCAGTTTTTCTATAAATTAATGCATAATTATTAAAAAATTATTTAATAACTTTGCAAAAGCTATAATAAGTTGTAACATAATAGACACTAATTAGTTTTGAACATAAAAACACTGAAAAATTAGAAATAAAACAAAAGAAAAAAACTAAAAATAAAATTTGAATATAATTATTAAATATACATATGTATGCAGAAAAAAAATAAAGTTTAGTTTTTAATTAAACTAAAAAGTTAGATTTTTTATGCTTTTCTGGTAAAACCCCAGCTCAATTAAGTAGGAAATTATTAAAAAAAAACATGAATTTTTAAAACCGTGAAGTTTAAATAAAAACGAAAACATTAAAAAGAAAGATTCAAAACCTTAAACTTTTTAAATACATGCGCACCTACCGTAACCGATTAACTTTTGCTTGATTGTGCTGTACTAATAGTTTTGAACATATGTATGTAATTGGAACCAAGGACTTGTTAACACTTTTTTTGATTTTATTTTTGGCTAAGAATCTTTAAATAAAATTAGAAATTTAAAATTCTCGTAAAGGAAGCTTATTTTGAAAACCGAATTAGTATACAGATTTTTGTTTGTACATAAAATCCCAATATTTACATGCAATCCCCAACTTGATAAGCAATTCCAATTAATAGAGAAGATTAGAAGGACATACATACTTTACTTAAACTAAACATTTATTAGTTGGTAATTTGCAAAATTTATTTTTAAATCTGTTATTGGACGAAAGCTTGAAAACCAATGGGCTGATTTTTCTAGCAATTCTGATATGATTAACTTACATAGATGCTTAAAACATGATCGCAACCATGAATCACTGAATGTGTCAATCACATAAAAAATATAACTCCATAAGCTTTTAGAACTTAAAACTTTTGCTCAGATTTATATATCTTCTTATATATATATTTTTTTAATCCGACCAGCAATAAGGGGATGGATGACCCCTACTCAATAAAGTTTTAATTAGGGGAAGAATATAAGATTATAATAATATTGGAGATGATGTTTATTGCTGATGTAGAAGGCTGAGCCGATTTTACACTAACAATAAGGGTAATCACTCTTTGTTGCAAACATAGTTGCAGTTCTTGCAAACTTAGAAAATAGTAATATATCTGCCCACATTATATGGTTGTTTTACGAGGTTTGCGCAAGAAGCTGAACAATTTCCGATTTGCAAATTGTAAAAAAAGAAAAATTAATTTCTAAAGTAAATAAAAAAAAAAAATTTTTTTTTATTTCTTTCTTCAGAAATGCTTTAATTATATCAAAGTTAAACTCGATTAAAAATTTAGATTTTCTACCGTAGATGGGGTCGAAAACATGTTTAGTTTGGGCTTTTGTTTTTTTTTTTGAACTGTTGTACTATTCCTTCCTTTTCTTATAAAAAAAAGAAATCTAAATTATTAACAGAATTTTTGTTTTTGACAAAACAAAATTAATTTAAAAAGTTATCACTCTTGCTATTTTTGTATCCGGATTAGCAGACCATATACAAATAATTTTATTTCACATTTGATGTTTTTTGTTTTGTAATCGAAAAATCAAATAATCAACTAAATATTTATAAATTAATTATAATTGTATCTATTACCAAGCTTGTAAAAAATAGTTAATTTATTAGTGATTAGCAAGAATGATAGAACTAAAGATTATGCCATGCGCATATTTTCCCGTTATATGAAGTAGATTCCCTTATGTTTGAGAGAAAATAAAGAGAGAAATAACAAATTGTCTCCTTGTTACGAGTACACATTTAACTTTTTCGTAACGTCAATTCACCTAGATGCGCAGAAAATTAAAATTTTTTGTGCGTGATGTCGTATTCTTTAATTCTATAATTCTTGGATTAAGATTAGGATAAAATAGATCTAAAACTACACGCCTGCAGAAAAGCTTTAAAACACAAAATATTTGAAAAATTAAATTAAGAAATGTAAATAAAACAGAACTATTTAAATTATAATACTCATAAAAAGATTGCCGTAATCAATTTTTATCCCATATGAGGCAAAAGCGAGTACAGTGAGAAGTAGATTGCACCTGATCGGCAAGAATCCTAGCCAAGTTCTTGCCAGACAAAAAAAAGTCGTTCAAGTACTTAGAAATGTGTGAAACATCACAATGGAAAGCATACAAATTATAAAAAATATACAAATTAAAGCTATAATAAAAAGAATCGTACTCCTTCAGATTTGGTAGTATTTTATAATTTTATTTTATTCGAGTTACATATTTCATCTGATTAAAGCTGTCTCTCGACAGTAATAATTTATTAAAGTACAGTAATCCCTCGCACTGCGCGGTTTCTGACTGCGCGGTTTCGGAGTTGCGCGTTTTTATTTTTACCACCAAAATTTCGCATTGCGCGGCAAAAGTTTCGCAGTTGCGCGGTTTTTTTTTGCGTAATATTATATATTTCGTGCAAAATATGTACATAAATACATTTTTGCAGATAATAATAATGATGAAATTGACGATAGTGAAGGTGTAGAAATTGTTGAAAAAACAAATTTAGTAGCAAAGCACTGGCAGAATTTTTGAAGCGTGGCAATCAACTTGGTGAAGTTGACGTTTGACGGAAGCTTTAGCGCTGTATAAAGAACTCTACAGTTCAAGAGATACTATTAAGCAATCACTATTAACAAGTTTTTTTACGAAACCATTGGAGGAAAATAAAACAAATTCATCAGAAGATGAAAATTAACTTATTTAAAGACTTTTTTAATTACATATATACATTTTAATTATGTACTTACATACATACAATGAACAGATTTTAAGATTTTTTTGTTTAATTTTTATGAATTTATTTATAATTTTAATTTTTTTTTTTTTGTTTATGTTAATATTGAATAAAGTCTTTTTTTTAGTTATCTACTTGGATTAAATTTAAAATTTTCATGATAATTTTAGGATTTGGAACGTATCCCCCTAATTTCATACAAAATAGGGTTCACAGTGCGCGATTTCGGCTTGCGTGCTGTTTTTTGAGAACGTATCTACCGCGCAGTTCGAGGGATTACTGTATTAGTAATAATTTACAAAACACCTATATCCACATCGCAGTTATACCACATTCTTACCACAAATCAATACAAAAGTTAAATTTATGACTAAAAACCTGAAACTGTACTTAAATGCGAATTTACTCGTATTTAAAATTTAATATTTTGTATAGAAATGCAGATTAAAAATGTGGGCATGAGTATTATGTTCCCGGAAAAGATAAATAACCACAAAAAATTTTTTGAAAGATTTATTATTAAGCATGTAAATGCAAAGTTTAGAAAGGCTTAAAAAAATTTTTAAAAAATGTAGACCAAAAGACGAAATTATGCAAGAGAGAAAGAGAGAGAGAGAATGAGAAAGATCTTTACATACATGGTTACCCGAAACCCATCCGGGTGGGTACTTTACATTTTGTATGCGTTTTATATAAAATTTTTCTATTTATACAAAAAAGACACAGAAATTAATAGAAACTGTCAAAAGTAAAAATTTTTAGAAGTATGTTTAATAGAAAAGTTTACTATATTGCGTTCCATAGTCGTACAAGGCGTCGGTCGTACTCTGAAATTATTGAAATATAAAAAACTAAAAATGAGCTGTGGTAAGGTATTAGAATCTGGTGAGCATGAAACATATTATCTTTTATATGGACAAATATATACTGGAAAAATTGAGTCTACAAGAGATATGAATCAAGAAGAACATTTTGTCAAGAATTTTGTTCCTCCATATACATATATAGCAACGGACAACTTTTTGTATCTTTTCCAAAGATCTAGTCTCCTGGCAGTTAAAAAATATTAGATATTTACTCTTCGAAAACACGATAGATATGTATATAAATTCAACCCTCTTTGGGTTTTGTGACCTTAGTAAGATCCCTCTAAAAATAAATTTGTTGTTCTCTTGTCAACTATATAACGAAATAAAGATATAATTGGTCCAAAGGAAACGCCTGAAATAATAATGTATTATAATGAAACTATAGTGATGTAGACACAATGATCGAAATGTTGTATCAATACACGTGCAAAAGAGAAACTCGACGAAACTTTTGCATTGTTCTATAATCCCATTGGCAGGGCAGTTCTTGCAGAATATGTAATATTTATGTAAAATAATTCGGAAGGTACCGTTAAAAATTCTTGTCGTGGGCTATTTCTGGAGCAGTTGGGAGAAGAACCTTGTATCCCACAAGTAAAAACTCGATCTAAAAATAAGTCGACTGTAGGTACAATAGATTTGGAGTCAAGATTCAGTTTGTTCTAGGTATGCAGATATTATACTGTCTTTCGAATTATAATTACAAAATATTCTAAAAGATTTCAGGAGAACCAGTTTTTGCTGCAGATGAAGGTATAGATTTTATGGCAGCCAATGCGCCAGAGCACAATGCAACTGGTAGTATTAAGCAGAAAGTTCTGCGTCATGTGCAAAAAACCAATGTGAAAACTGTCACATTGACCAATCTTGTTCACGATATAAATAAAGATAATTTTATTTTCACCTTTGTTCATTTATATATATAAAAATGAACTGAAATACATTTTAAAATAAACAAATATACCTATTTTAAATAGTAAGAGTGTTCTTTATATTACTTAGTGAAATATACGCAAAATTATGGTACAACCCACTCAGATAGCGATAGCGAGTAAAAAATGTAAAACTCAAAAAATCTTGTAATACAGCATACAATTTATTTTTTAATAAAAATTAAAAAGTTAGTCACTGAGTCAAATGTAATTTTTGTTTCGATTAAAATTCGGAAAATTATGGATTATTATAAATTGCGTATCCCACCCAGGTGGGTTTCAGTAATGCAAAGGTTAAATTGCAATTTATCCATGTTCACTCATTTACCTTAATTGCGTAAATACTAAATTTACATATTTAAGGCCTTAATTGAGCTCAACTTAATACATATTAAGAAAGTCGATTTATAAATGCGAAATTGTTTAAAATTTTAACATCTGTATATATGACAAGGCCATAATTTAATAGCAATAAAAATTAAGATTTAAGCAAATAAAGCAATAGAATTTTCAATAAAAATATACTTTAAATAACTGATTTTAAAAAATGTGTAAAAATATCTTCTTCATATTTACATTGTACATACAAATGCCAATTGTGTAAACCCAATTGCGATATACATATGAATACCTAATTTGATATAAAAGGTTCATCAGTTCTCTTATCCAAACTCAAAATAAACTTCTTTCAAAGAATATTATCTGAAAATTTTCAACCGTTTTTCTGTGATTTTTAGCAAACAAAATACAAAAAATTTTCTTAGACGTACATTTTACAAAAAAACCTTTATTTGATAAAAAAAAACAAAACTACAAACAAATTCAACAAAAAGAAATACAATAACAATTCAGTCTCAATTTGGAAATGAGTTTTTCTCACTTAGATGCGAAGACGGAAGAGGGATGAAGGCAAATAAGCATTACCAGGGGCTTGAGCTGGAGCAGAGGGAGAACGAGCCGGTGCTTGAGAGGCAAAGTTAAGAACAGGAGCAACACCACCATTGTGAGAATGAGAAGGTCCTGCCAAAGAGTCGTACTGAGCTTGAATAGCTTTTTGAGCGTTGGCAGCATCTTCAGGGGTACGATATTTGACAAAGTGCACATCGGGTTTGTTATTGTTGTTTCTATTAAGAGCGTTAAGTTTGTCGGCCAAATCGCTAAGATCGGATTGTTTGTTGAGAACATAGATGGCAGATTTCTGATCAGCAGCTTGTTTGGCCAAAGCAAGAGCAGCATCTTCAAGTCCTTTGTTTTCAGGTGCCTTAATGAAGACTACTTGGAGGCCTTTTTTCAAACTGCCAGCAAGTTTTTGAGCAGCATTAGGATCATCAAATTCACCTTCAGGAGCAGAGAAGGAATAAAACTCTTTGTTATACTCTGCTGGAGCAGAGTAGGAAGGTGCATCGAAAGAAGCACTAGAGTCTAGAGGGCCACTTAAACTAGATCCAGGTTGGTGAGAGAGACCAGCATCAGAGTGATCACCAGGTTGATAATTGTAGCCTGATTTTTCAGCACAAGCAACAGCAACTAAGCATAAGACCTTTAGATAAAAATAAAAGAAAAATTAAATATTAAACGCATTTTTGTTTTAATCACATGCTTAACTTACAATAAAAGCACGCATTTTTAATTTTTTTCTTTGTTTCTTAATCGTATTTGATTCTAACTATTTGAAATCCAAAATGTTTCTGTCTGTTGGATTTTCTGATTTCTTTTATTTATAACTCATAGTTTGTTTTCCTTCAAGCCTCTACTAAATACTCATATTAATGTAAAAATTATTAGTTTTGTTTTTGTTTATAAAAAGATATATACATACATACTGTGTACGTATATGTTAAGCATATGAAGGTTTAAAATTTAAGAAAACCTCCTACAATATGTCTTAGATTTCTTTACTTAATTACCATTTTAACTGGAATTTTAAACGTGTGTAAGTGTTTGTGTGTATACGTGTGCTTGCACATGCGAGGTATACGTGTGATATTTGATAAAAAAAAGCATGTTTTACCCAAATTATAATTCTTGTAATCTTTTGATATCTTTGTTGAAATTTACATCAGAATTTACTGATTTAAACAAACCATACAGTAAGTGACAAAAGTAACAACTAACAACTACCCACTAGTCTACTGGGGCACATTTTAGGTGGGACTATAGTTCTTAAACCCCCCTGTTGTGTTCGCTTGATATACTACGTAAAGACCGCTGTTTTTATTGGTTCTGGTTGCTCTTGGCTTAAAATCCGTAAGCTTTTATGAAAATAAAATATTTTACTAAATGAAAAATTTCAGTCAAAAAATATAAATTTATATTATACCAACAATGTAGTACCGAGGAGTGGTCAGATAAAGAAAACCGTACCTCAGTTTTAGCACTATTTAAGTTTGGAAAGTAAAACGCTCCGCCCGAACGGTATTATTCGCATGATCTCCTTTATAGGAGCATACAATTGTTCGCGGAGACAGGAGATATAAAAGGCCTCTCCCGGTCGGGCCGCGCACGTAACGTTCGGACACAGCAAGTAATCAAAGCCGTCACAACAAGAATTCAACGAAATCCTCTCCGGAAACAGAAAATCATATCCTGTGAGATGAGAATCACACAAAAGCTCATGAGTTGTATTATTAAAAAAGACTTGGGTTTGGAGCTTCCAAACTACATACATTTGCTGACGGCAGCTTTAAACAAAATATGATAGAAAAATCCAAACGTCTTTTGGCGAAGTACGCTGATTACTTGCAAATAAAAATCATTTTACTGCACAGGAAAAATTTAAGAAACAAAATGATAGGGTTTATGCCCGGTAACCTAAAGAAGCATCAGAACTCATTCCACGGTTCGAAAAGGGTCACTGACTTGCAGTTCTGTGAACAAGGAGTCAAAATCTCGGCCAAAGTTTACCAAGAAACCGTTTTGGAAACAGTTGTGAGGCCACTTAACAATTTGCTGTTCCCAAACCAGCCTTGGACTTTCCAAAAAGATTCTGCATCTGCTTATAAGGCTGAAACGACACACAAACGACACAAAGATTGTCGATGGTTCTAGAGGGTATAGTCTCCCACAAAAGATACTATAACATTGATTCTCTAAAGACAGCTCTGGTTCGTGCTGTAGCCAATTTTCCGATGGATAAAGTACATGCAGCTATTGACGACTGGTCAATTCGTCTTAAGGCGTATGTGGAGGCCGAGGGCGGAGATTTTGTATGAAACTATGATTTTTGTATACAATACTAGTACATAGCAATGAATATATAAAACAAGTTTGTTCCAGAACCATTCATTAGTTTCTGTTTTATAGCCCAATGCATTAGTAACAGAATTTATATCTCTACTAAGTACATAATTGGCTATTACAATCTTGTTTTAAAGTTACGGCCTACATTCTTGCAGCACCCATGTTGTGTACGTCCATTTTTATGCATGAGTTCTGGCTCCGAACAACAAACTTTAGAACCTTGCATTGCAATCAGTCACCGAAAGAAATATTTTTTTTGCTCTATAATAAAATACGGGCCATGTTACATACATACATAACTGGCCTTTACAACCCTGTGTCAGGATTTCGGCATATCTTCTCGCAGCACTCATGTTGTGTGTGTAAATTTTTATCCATGAGTACCGGGACCTACAGTTTAATGTCGACTCCGAACGACAGACTTGAGAAGCTTGTTCATGGCAATTAATTACTCTCAAAGCTTTTGCCAGAAGACTGTTGAGAGGTAGTCGCCGAAAGAAATATTTTTATCATATTCCTTTTTTTGAAGATGTCAGAACCCAGGACCCATGTCTTAGTAAGCCAACACACTAACCACTAGACCACGGCGACTACACGGGCCATGTTAAATCAAAATATTTTAAGTGAGCGAACTTAATGCTCATCACTGTATACCTTATATGCTTACATGCATATTACATATGCAAATATTTTGTTAACTTCTTCAATGTAACAGTTAGTTTCTTGATTTAATAACGAGAACAATTTAATGAATTTTACTAAAACACTATTTATGAATATTTTCAAACATTTTGAAAAATTATATATTTCAAGTTTAATCCCATTCCACCAAGGTTTAAGGTAGTAAGCAAGTTAATTATAAATCTTTTAACAACCTACCTCAATATTCTTTAAAAACAAAATTAATTTATTGACCAGTCTTTAGAAAACAAAAGTCGTTCATTAAATGAAAACCAGCTCAAATGACAAAAAAACAAAAAATACATACCCAGGCACAAATTTACATACAACAAATAAATGAGTTACAAATGAATTGATTAAAAAAAAACTAAATCTCAGCCTATTAATGGTAAAATAATGCAGTTTTTTTGTAAATTAAAAAAAAAAATTAAAACTGTTCTGACCGGTCTTCTTCAAAAACACAAAAGAATCAATGCATGTGGCTTTAGGTATTGGTATGAACGAGCCAAAACAATTTATCAAAGAGGGGGAAAATAACCAGCATCCATCGTCAATAACTACAAGAAACAAACAAATTAAATTAAGTTGGACACCTTGTCGGCGGTCTTTATAAAACGAATAATAGAAATATTTTTAAAATATTAAATAATTTAAAAAAATAATAATAAATAACACAAAAAAAAATTATAAAAGAAGTAAAAATAATAACAATAATATTTACAATAAAATATTTTTCTTTGCATATCAAATACAAAAAAAATTAAATTTAGAAACTTAAATAAAAGAGGTTGTTTCATAGATAGGTATAAACAGAAGCCATTCAGATTTCAAACAGTAAGAACAACAAATTGAAAACCAAGATAAACCATTAAAATGCGTGCCTTTATTGTAAGTTACAATCACTATGAAATTATTTCAAAGAGGATATTAAATATTGCAATTTTTCTTTTTCTTTTATTTTTACCTAAAGGTCTTATGCTTAGTTGCTGTTGCTTGTGCAGAAAATTTGGGTTATAATTATAAGCCTGGTGACCATTCTGATGCTGGTCTCTCTCACCAACCTGGATCTGGTTTAGGTGACGCTTTAGACTCTAGTGCTTCTTTCGATGCACCTTCCTACTCTGCTCCAGCAGAGTATAACAAAGAGTTTTATTCCTTCTCTGCTCCTGAAGGTGAATTTGATGATCCTAATGCTGCTCAAAAACTTGCTGGCAGTTTGAAAAAAGGCCTCCAAGTAGTCTTCATTAAGGCACCTGAAAACAAAGGACTTGAAGATGCTGCTCTTGCTTTGGCCAAACAAGCTGCTGATCAGAAATCTGCCATCTATGTACTCAACAAACAATCCGATCTTAGCGATTTGGCCGACAAACTTAACGCTCTTAATAGAAACAACAATAACAAACCCGATGTACACTTTGTCAAATATCGTACCCCTGAAGATGCTGCCAACGCTCAAAAAGCTATTCAAGCTCAGTACGACTCTTTGGGAGGACCTTCTCATTCCCACAATGGTGGTGTTGCTCCTGTTCTTAACTTTGCCTCTCAAGCTCCGGCTCGTTCTCCCTCTGCTCCAGCTCAAGCTCCTGGTAATGCTTATTTGCCTTCATCCCTCTTCCGTCTTCGCTTTTAAATGGCAATGAGACTAAATTATTGTTTAATGTTGAATTTTTGTTAAATAGTTTTAAAAACAAGAAATAAATTCTATTTTTAGTAATCAAACAAATTTTTTCTTTATTAAATTGTTTAATAAACACAAGAGGTTTAAATAATTAAAAACAGAAAAATGGAAATTTTATTAAACGTTTACCATTAATGCTTTACTTTACACATTTAAATATTAAAGAAATGTAATGACAGTTGCATATATTTTTTTTTGTTTTGGAATACTATAAACGATGCCACAACACAATTTAATTTAAAAATAAATACAATAAAATAAGGCGGTGTTTCTGAATACAACAGTAATGAAATTAAAAACGTCATTGCAAACAAATTAGCATCTCTTAGAAAACAAAATACCACATAATACATACATAATTGGCCATTACAACCCTGTGTCAGGGTTACGGCCTAGCTTCTCGCAGCACTCATGTTGTGTTAATTTTTATCCATTAATACCGGAAACTACAGTTTAAAGTCGACTCCAATCTACAGATTTGAGATGCTTTTTCATGACAATCAATTACTCCCAGAGCTTTTGCCAGAAGACTGCTGAGAGGTAGTCGCTGAAAGAAATAATTCTTCAAATTTCTTTTTTCAAGATGTCAGAGCTGAGATTTGAACCCGGCGTTATCGTCTTAGTAAGACAACACATTATCCACTAGCGCTCGGCGATTACATACCACATAATGCCGAAGTTAATTAAGAAAACTGAGAAGTACAAGCGAATACCTTGGTGGTGAGTTTTCTGGTAGGAAATTGAAAAAATTTTAAAGTGAAAAAAAAACTCTTTCAAGTTTTTAGAAGTAAAGTGTATGTACCAATTGGAGAAAAAAACATCATTATTAGATATTATATCGCCAAATTCCAAAAAGTCATAAATACATATTTTTAAAACAACTTAACAAATGACCCCTACTCACGCAGTACATTGTGATGGTCTAGGAAAACATGAGGGGAGCGGCAAAGAGTGTGTGAACATTTAATTTAAGTTTATTAATATCGTTTCTGATATCAGTCAGTCGGTTGATAGTGATTGTTTATTCAATGGCCCGTGTTATACCTTCACCACAAAATAGTCTTACAGCAATCGAAAAGTTTAAACTAAGGTAGGAATAAAAATAACAAAAATGTGCCGTTAATGGTGCCATTTGAGACCCAAATGAGACACTACCAGTTGTTCAGCGTTGTACGGCTTTTGTAAAGTCAAAGGTTGCTGGTGTTGTCTCTGGTAATCATTTCTGATCATAGATGGAAATGATACTGAAGACGGAGTTGCTGTTGTTTTCTTTGATTCAGCCACTTAGATATTTCTTAGTTACAGCTTCCCAACTGCCTTTCTGGTGTGAGAGAGCCTTAGCTTATTCAGTTGAGTGCTTGCAGTGTAAGCCCCTACGTACAGTAGTAGTATTAAATAACAGTGGTTTTCGTAGCAGAGTAACCACAAGTCTTTAATGTCATCAATATTTTTTAATAAAAGTGCCACATGAAAAAATGATTTTTAATTTATATAAAATTCATAATATATGAAATGTATTGCTTTGGGGATAAGCATGTCTCTATGGCCATTTCGTCTATATGGCGACAAGTATTTTTTGTTTTTATTTAAAATTTTAAGAAATAAAAGTTTATTT
The DNA here is from genome assembly GCA_963576795.1 of Metopia argyrocephala. Classification (NCBI taxonomy): domain Eukaryota; kingdom Metazoa; phylum Arthropoda; class Insecta; order Diptera; family Sarcophagidae; genus Metopia; species Metopia argyrocephala. The sequence goes on along the minus strand of OY756211.1, from coordinate 82,091,970 downwards.
CTTTCGCTACTTTAAGAAGCTCCATGAAGATAAAAATAACTATTTTCTTAAATATCAATTGATGCATAAAACTACCATAAGTGATCATAATAAATATAACCGATCTTTGATGTCACACAACTTTTATATTTAGAGGAAAAAAAATTCTTCTTGTGTGCCATTTTTTTGCTGATAATTCTTTTTCTGGATTTTTTAGTGGTAATGGCCTATAATCACGAAAAAAAGTATACTTTACATTTTTAAAGTTAAATTTTGTATAAAGTAATAATTTGGTTAACTATAGAAAAGTAAAAATCGACTTTAAATGTAAAATAATATTTTAAAGTTAAAACAAGCTGAAGTTGTTTTTAGCTTGTTTAATACCAACTTCAATTCGAACAGCTGTGTACTGTTTACATAAAAAAACTGACGAGGAATAATAACAAAAAAAAAAATAAATAAATAAAATAAACCAAACAATCTGGTACTGTTTATTAAAAACTATGGACATGTCATTGCTCTTGTATTTCGCGGGCATATTTATGCACTCCCATAAATATGTTTCTCGGCCGCTATTTTAAAATATAAATTTATATTTTCATATTCTTTCATTATAAACTGGTTTTATCACAAAAAAAAATTTTTAATTTAAAGATGTTTTTAAGAAGAACCGACTTAACAGTTGGACTAGGACTACTGGCCGATGTATTATTTTTCCAATTTATTTGTTTACATGTACAATAATATTATCAACAACCACTACCTCAAGTATTAATAAATATATCTGCTGTTTTTCATGGATAATCGCGTATTTCGATTTTGAGTTGTTGATGTTATACTCTATTGTTCAATTTTAAACCTTCTATCAATGTTGGATTTATTTCATTAGAATTAATTTTCTAATAAATTTAGTATTTAGTGACATTTGAAATTTAGTGCATTAAATATTACGATTTTAATGGCAGTGAAAATTTATTGAAATTTTTTGCCCTCTTATTCTTAAATAGTTGACGTTTGTTTATGAATATGTACAGACATAAAAAAATTCTGATGACTCTACAGTAGCTGGAGTCGAAAACATGTTCAGTGTGGCTAGTGTACTATTCCTGCATGGACATAATTTTTAGCTTTAATTATTAAAAATTTCGTTACATAATTCTAAACGCTTTATAGAATTAAACTTTGATCTAATTAAAGCCTTTCTGCTGAAATAAAAAAAAAAAAAAAAACGTTGCCTTTGACATACAAAAAAAAGTCGCGGAAAAGTCATTTAACTAAAACCATTTACATTTTTTTATGCTTGTCTACAAAATATTTTACATTTTTATAATACTGTTTTGTTATTTTTAGTATCAGCTGTTCCAACATGCCACCTGATTTATAATATGTTTTGCATATTGTTTCAAGTCATTACTCACTTAAAATTGATTCAACTTTAATATTGACATTAATTTTTATAATTTCATAAATGCAGAATAAAAAAACCTTCTAAATTAAAGTCTATGTTTTTCTTGTTTTTTATTGAGACCAATACTCAGGGGTAAACCCCTATTGATGCTGTGCATTGTATTAGAATTTTTTGGAACAGAACAGTATATATATATATTTTTTTCTTATATTACTATTAGGCGCCTAAGGAACGAGAAAAATTGATGTGACTTGATCATTAAAAGGCCAGTGTTATGCCTTTACCTTTGAATGATAAACAGCAATTGACCCATCGTTGCATGTTTATTGTGTGTGGAGAGTGCCTTCGCTATATAGGTTTAGCTGTTATCTCTGCTACCTCCCAATAGGTGCCGCTTTTTCCTGATCTTGGACTCTCAGGAAGCAGTTTCTTTGTAAATGGACTTCTTGAAAGTTGGGAGACCTCTTATTTTGAAGTTATAATTTTGAAAAAACCGCAAACTAAGTTCTTAATTTTTTCAACTTTGCTGGAATTTGAATCTGAGCCTTTTAAATTTTTGTGCGGGCCCTCTAACCACTATACCACACAACCCCCAACAAACAAATGAGACCAAGACGAAATGTGTGTTGTCGACGAGTAAGGACGTTGAACGCATCGGCTCCTAGGTTACAGCCGGCAACTGATGTGGTCAAGGAGTTCATTTACCTTGGCACAGCCATTACCATGCAAGATTGATGTCAGTCTGGAGATCACACGAAGAATCACACTGGCCAACAGGTGCTACTACAGTCTCGGTAGGCAGTTTAATATCAGAGACCTCTGTCTTGCAATAAAATTAACACTCGACTAGTCGCTTATTCTTTCAGTGCTTCACTATAGTGCGGACACATGGATGCTTATGCAGCAATCCTGCTAATGTTTGAAAGAAAAGTTCTTTGCATGATCATTGGTCCACCAAGGATCTGCGATGAGTTTCACATTGGAACCAACTATGAGCTGTATAAGGCCGTTGCTCGGCCATATTGTTCGTATGGAAGAATTTGATCCAGCGAAAAAAATTTTCGATGCGAAGTTCACTGGACGGCGGCATAGAGGACGACTACGGTTAGGTAACCAGTACCAGGTTGATGAAGCCCTGTCATCAATTGGTGTGACCAGATGGAAAAGATGCGCGCTTAGTGTAGACACCTGGTGACTAGTGTTGATGTAGGGCGAAACCCTTTACCGGGTTGTAATGGCCAGCTAAGCAGGTAAAAAACGCCCTTAATTTTGAACTATAATTACCAGCCATTGTGTTTACACTGCAGTACTTTCTTTTTAATTTTGGTTTTTTAAACATATTTTAATATATGTGTATTATTTTCCTTGACTTTTTTATTAATTTTATTATTATTTAATTTATTTGAGCTTAAGGTCGAATAAATATTTCTATTATTTATTTTACGATATTTCGATTCCTGATGCATCAGGAATATATATGATGCTACGCAAGGAAGTAGCGAAATATCGTAAAATAAATAATATAAATATTTATTCGACCTTAAGCTCAAATAAATTAAATAATAGTAAACATATTTTAATATTCAAAATTTAAGTAGATAAGTAAACTGGCTCTTATGTACACATGCAATGAACAAGGAAACTGTTTGTTACCTCAACAGTTGAAAATGGAAAATTGATTTATAAAAATCAAAATTATTTACCTCTGAAGGCAAAAAGAAACTTTCTACAAAAAATATTTCACTGAAAATTAAGTTTTATTTTTGTTTTTAGATGTTAATGGCTATATATGTTAATTTACTTTTTAAGGCAAAAACCTAAATTTGTTAATTAGAGAAGAAAAAATAAAATTAATTACAAAGATTTGATTGGCATAAAAACCTCTAAATTATTAATTTAATTTTTATCCACCTTCTCAATTGTACACTACAGGTCGATATGCATGTATCTAAAAATTTGCAAAATATGCTTTTGGAATAAGCAGAAAATTTTATATTTTGTTATATTATTTTCTCTAGATTCACAGCAAACAAACCAAAAAAAATAATAATAAAGGAGATTAACAATTTAACTGCTACTAAAACAGTCATTAAATCAACAAATCACAAAATAAACTCATTAAGCAGCACTGATCTGATCTGTTCAGCTAAAGCATAATAGCGAATGAAAACAATAAAAATGCAAAAACTTGTTTGTTGAAGGCGGACTTAATTGCCAAAGAAATATTTATACGTTATAAACATTATTAATTTATAAAAATATTAAAAATAATATATAAAATCTATATTTAAATCGTTGAACTTTTTTTTAAGACCATAATACTCTTACTAAAAATTTTGCCTGATAAAAATCGAATACCGTTTTAAATAAAAGAGCACGTATATCGTTTAAATTAAACAGAAACACTTGAAGATCTAAAGTATTAGAACATCATAACAACCACTCAAGATATAAATCAAAATGCGTACCTTTATTGTAAGTTCCAGGCTAAATAAATGATTAATTGAATATCATAATGAAAATAAGTTATTCTTGCAGGTTTTATGTCTTATTGCTGCTGCTTATGCTGACAATTTAGGTTATAATTATCAACCAGTGGGTCACTCTGATGCTGGTTTATCTTTTCAACCTGGATCCGGCCTAAATAGTGGTGCTTACAATGTACCCACTGATTTGTCTCATGACGGTCCTTCCTACACTGCTCCCGCTGAATACGAAAAGGAATTCTATACCTACTCTGCTCCCGAAGGTGAATTCGATGATGGTAATGCTGCTGAAAAACTTGCTGGCAGTGTAAAACAAGGTCTCCGTGTTATCTTTATCAAGGGACCCGAAAATAGAGGACTCGAAGATGCTGCCCTTTCTTTGGCCAAACAAGCTGCTGACCAAAAAACTGATATCTATGTGCTTAATAAACAAGCCGATATTGGAGATTTGGCCAACAAACTCAATGCTCTTAATAGAAACAACAACAACAAACCCGAAGTACACTTTGTCAAATACCGTACCCCTGAAGATGCAACCAACGCTCAAAAAGCCATTCAATCCCAATATGACTCTTTGGGTGGACCTTCTCAAGCTTACAATGGTGGTGTTGCTCCAGTACTCAACTTTGCTTCCCAAGCTCCCATTCACACACCGACTGTTCAAACTCCTGATAATTCTTACTTGCCATCGTCTGTTCTTCGTCGTCGCATTTAAGTGACCATCGATAGCAACCAAATAGACTGATTTGTTATTAATTTTATTGTTAAATTTGTTTTAATTATTCAATCGAATAAATGCACGTAATTATTTTTGTAAAATAAATGTAAAATTCTACTTAGAGATGCGTTTTCTTAATCCTATTCGTGAGAAAGAATTTAAAGCTTTTAAAAGAGGGTAAAGGTGCACTAGACTATTCACGGCTTATATTCATGAGATTCAGGTTCACTATTACAACTTGCCTATAGTGAAACGTAGAATGTTATCAGACAGGTAAATTTCTTTATTACAAGTAAACTTTGACCTAAAGTGACCGATAAATTTGTTGGGAAAATTGCCTTACCTTTGGGTTAACCCTTATGTTAATGACAAAAAAACACCTTAAACTTCATGGCTAGGTACCCGGGTACCTATATGCAAATAGTATAGAAAGCAAAGTTACTTGCACCATATTTGTTCATAAAATTAAACATAACACTTTTTAGATTTTAAAACGATATCAAAACATGCTGCATATACATACAGCATAAACTTTAGATCTAAAAAAATAAAACCAAGATTAATTAGTTAATTCTCTCCTTAGGAAACAAATAAATGTTTTTTGTGTGCAAAAAAATGTTTTTTTTTCTGATTTAAGGCCCAGTTTTTAACTTCATATTTAAATGCGAAATTAGTTAATTTTAATTTAAACTTAAATGGCATCAGTTTTTCAGTCATAAATTTAAGTTTGTATTTAATTGCGATAAAAGTACGGTAGAATCACCAAATGTAAATAAACTTTGCAGAATTTTTCGCAGAAACAGCTGTGATTGGCTGCAACAAAATAAAACACCAGAAATAAAATAAAAATACTATTGATAAACATCAATTAATAACAATAAACGTGATTAATATATATTAATTTTATTATTTAAAGACGAGTTTTGTTCATAATATGCCCATTTTTTATAAAAAAATTAAAAACATTGTTGATTGTTTCATTTTTATTTGCAAAACGTAAAAACAAGATGGCGAGAACATGTGTTTATATGTAAAAATTAAATGAAACTTAAATGGACAAGGTTGGTCATTTAAATGGCATTTAAGTTTCATTCAACTTTGCGCAGAAAAACTCAAAGTTGCATTTAAATGGCATTTACATTTAAATGCATAATGTATATGTATATAATAATATAATAATATATGACAATATTGCAGGCATAGTAAATCCGAACAACTTTCGTGAACATATCAATACAATCTGAATATGTCCAAGCATCCAAAATAGCTTACAAAGACCAATTTGTCCCCTAAAAATTTCGATTTTCACTATATTTTTAAACACTTTTTTTTTATTTTTTTTTTTGTGATTTTTGTTGCATATTTTTCACTTTATTGTTTATTTTTGTAAATTCTTTAATTTAATATTTAATTCCAGAATTTATAGAATACTTCTAGGAAAAAAAATATTTAGCAACTCGAGTGTTTATACAACATAAATAAAAAAAAATTTATAGTACATTTGATCTAATATTAAATGTATATAAAAAGGAGTATTAACCAAATGAAATGGCCTTTTTTATATTTAAAGCCACCACTCAGGGGACTACCCCTGTTCATGCAGTACATTGTGCTGGTCTAGGAAAAGTTTTATGGGAAGAGGAAAACAGGGAGTATTGCTTGTAAATATTTAATTTAAAGTTACTGATATCGAAAGTGGCAGGAAAAAAAATTCACTAGAGTTTGTTTCATAAGCGAGCACTGCGGTTAAAGAACGAATTCTGTTCTAAGAGAATAGAATTGATAGAGTTGGATAACCTACCGTCGTTAGAGAGTTATATTCCATTCTAGGTCAGATAAACTCTTTTTAAATATTGAGAAGGTCTAATGGAGTAAAGTTTTTCTTGCTTCGTTTTAAAAAAACAAAACAATTGAATGCTTCTTTCGACACAAGAAATATGTGGTCATTACAACGGACATTACAATTAGTTCTCATGCCCAAAACATCAAGAGCGTCGTCACAGATGACAAGATTACATCACCACCACCACGTTCTGTTTCCGCGACCCTACTCAAAGACTATCTGTAGGTCATTTGTAAGTGTGTCATTCATATTCTGTCTTCTCACTTCAATCTCCAAAGGCTTGGCCTTGCCTATCAAATGCATATGAATTTCAAATATTGCGCTCATCGGCAAAGGAATCAATAGGATTGGCAGTTTAAAGGAGAATATCGTTTAGGCAGATTAGAAATAGTGTAGGAGACAGAATAAAGCCTTTGCGGTACTCCCGAATTTAACCTGAACCTGACACAGTCTATAACCACTCTTATAGCGAGGTCCCTGAGGAAGCCTTTTTTTAAGTATACTCTTATATAGATGCTCAATAAGAGTAGGGCGCACATTTTTCATGCCCTAAATTTATTATATATGTACTTGTATTTAAAATTTAAAGATTTTCTAATTCATAATTTAAATATAAATGTATATTCAAATACATATTGTAGCTAGACCTAAGCCCAAATCGCAGCACTCGTTATGGAATGAAGTTAATCGAAATTTTTGTATTTGAGATCGTCGCACTCGATAACGAGTAAGGTGTATCGAAATTTGAGATTATGGCATTCGATAACGAATACTCGATCGAATGCCATATTCGAAATGTTATTCGATACTAAAAGAGCAATCGAAATTATAATAGCGTTGTTTATTTGGAAATATAAAAAGAAAAAAAATTATTTATTTTTAATAAAATCGACAGAAATGTAAGTAGCATTTGTATAAAACTAAAGTCACCCTTACCACCATTGAGTTGAGGCTGTGAAAGCCCTTTCTATTAAAAAATATGTGTTCATTGGTCCGATATGCGTGCCATCCACGCAACCAATGACTAAGGTGATATATAAAGATTTGCACAATTTCAATTCCAAATAATTAAAATTAATTACAATTAATTATAACATCATGTCCATCATAAAAATGATGGATCCACTATCTAAATAATTTTAATTAAGTTAAAATCAAACTATATAATTATATTGCTCTAATTTTACTTACTTTCTTTTTATTTTACAAAACAAAAAATCTTTTACATTTTTCTTGTAAATTTCGATTCGACAGCTATCGAGTGCCATAATTTGGTTATTCGATACGTGACGAAATTTTACTCGATACGAACGTTCATTCGATAACGAGTGCCGCGATTTGGGCCTTGGTTGTTTTGGTTTAAATAAAGAAAATTAAAAAATAAAAAATTTTAACTGCATTTTTTAGTTTTAGTCCTTTTTTGAGTGCATATTATTCACTTTATAGTGCATATTTTATTCTCATATTTTTGATTTTTTTGTGCACGAAAGTATTTGCCCAGATCAGAACACTATGTAGTTATTTAATTGTAATTTTCTTGCTAAGTTAATTCCTATAATGACTAAAAATATATTTAAAGCCGATATATTCTTTACTCAACAGTAATTGTTACAATATTTTTGTTATTAAACTAAATATTGTATTAACTCGTAATAAAAAAACTATAAAAATCAATATGAACAAATAACAAATGGAGATATTTTACAACTATTTTAATACTTAAATGAAAATAATAATAATAATGTCACGATTATGAAATAAACATTTCTGTTTTTAATTAACAAAAAACCTAAAACAATAAATATAAAAGAGCTTGTACATGGATCGATTCAGTACAGAGTAACATTTGATCTATCCAACAACAAACAAAATGTCTACATTTTTTGTAAGTTGCAGGATACATAATTAACTACAAATAATAATTTTTAAAATATTTTAGGTTTTATGTCTTATTGCCGTCGCTTATGCTGATAACTTAGGTTACAATTATCAACCTGGATCCGGGTTAAATAAACGTCCCCCTGTTGCCCCCAACGTAGAACCAAAAGATTTCAATACGGAGTATTATCACTTCGAAGCTCCCGAAGAAAAACTTGATGAAGGTTACCTTAAGACACTTGCTGATAGTTTAAGAAAACCAGAGCCTCTTGTTCTACTAGCACCCAAAAAAAGAGGACTCGAAGATGCTGCTCTCAATGGGGCTAAACAAGCTGCTGACCAGAAAAGTGATGTCTATGTGCTTAACAAACAATCCGATATGGGACATTTGGTCAACAAACGCAATGCTCTCAACAGAAACAGCATGAACAAACCTGAACTACGCTTTCTCGAATACCATACCCAAGAAGATGCAGTAAATTCTCTAAAAGCCATTTAATCCCAAAACGAATCTTTAGGTGGAGCTTTTTAGTCAGTACTTAACTTTGCTTCCTAAGCTCCATTTCCCTCACCTACTGTTTAAACTCTTGATAACGATTACCTACCACAATCTGCTATGCATCTGATGATTTGTTAATAATTTTGTTATTCAATTTTTATAAAATATTAAAAGAAATTAAAGTCTACAACGTTGTCTTTAATTACAAATATGTAGAGTTACTTTGTAATACTTTCCTGGATATTATTTTCTGCAACATGTTGTTCATCGCAATATGGTTGCAATTGCTTCTAAAAATTTTTTATTAAAATAAGTTACTAGAGTTAAAAAACGCACTTTTAATTGATTGAAGTATTTTTCCTGCACTGATTTAATTGCAGCATGATATTTTACCATGAATTTAGAAAACAAGGTTTCAAAATTATTAAACAGATGGCAAGCAAAGAGAAATATTCTCTATAATATATGATATATTCAATACTTACACCTCGATAGAGGAGAAAAAAAAATTTAACTGGTGAAGAAAAAGGTAAAGACGTGTTGAATTTGAAAAACCTTTGACTGATTAGCAGGTGCATAAGAATTTCAATTTAAGTTATGCACCCTGGAAAATACAGGCGCAAATGGAATCCAGATTTGAAGCTGAAAGCATGACTGAAAATAAAATATTAGGGAATAAACTACGAATAATTTCCAAGTGAACTATTTGTTTTAAAGAATTTCGCAAATCAGCGAAATATGTTGACAATTTAGCATTTTTTTTTTTTTAAGACCAATACTCAGGGGTAAACCCCTACTCATGCAGTGCATTGTATTGGAATGTGAAGATGGTTGATAGGTTTTTTTTTTTACATAGATGTTTGTGTATTTTTGCGCCTGTTTTTGTTGATGAAACATGTTGCTGTCAATTTGTCCACTCAAGAGCCAGTGTTATACCTTCACCCTCGAATGATCAAACAGCAATTGCCTCATCTGTCGGTGGATGTTTAATGTGAATGGTGAGCGTCTTCAGTAGATTAGCTGTTATCTTCCCAGAAGGTGGCGCTGTACTCCTGATCATTGGTTTTTGGTGGAATGGATTAGAAAATTAATCGTTCTGTCGGTATTTGACTGTATTTATATTATTACATTGAGTACGAGTACGTACTTTGATGAATAGTTAAAGTAAGTTTATTGTTTTCTCAAGTAAAAGTTAGCAGCACCAATTTTTCATAGTTAAATTTTGATGGGTCTCATTTGCATTCTATGTTCGGGTATGTTTGTCACCCACCTTACGCTTTATATTTGTTTCTACAATTTGCTTTAACCTGATTGTTACACTTCTTTTGTAGCCTAATTCGGCTCTAAATCTTTGAATTCATTACTTCATGACTTTATAAAATTCCAATACTTATAATCAAATATACAAATCTGTATGCAATTTGAAAATTCTCATACTTGTACAGATCTTTGATAGAAAACTGACTGTGAATTTTGTCTTTGACTTTATTTGAGTTTAGTGTAAGCAATAAAGTAAAACAAAATAACCAAAAAATGCATGAAATATCTAACGAAACTGAAAAAAATTGAGGAAAAGTCTGTCAATGCTTTACTTATGCATTGAAAAGACTTGCAGGTTTTATTTGTTTCCTCGCACCCTGCATAACAAGACTTATATCTTGCTAAAAGAATACGAATGATTTAATATGTTCGAGAAAAAGAATATTGAAAAGATAAAATGAATTCTTCCGAATGATAGCTATTTCGAATATTCAATAAATAATATAATCATAAAGGTGAAATATGGGGAGGAGAATTCGCAAAATACTTTTAAAATATGTACATGGTTACTAGAAATAAAAATGAGCTAAATAGTTGATGATTGTGATCACAAAAGACACCTGGCAAGGTTGTCATTGCTGGACTTGAAAAACGGCGGCTAGTGTACTTTTCCTTCTCAGATAGATGTCTCGATTAACAAATCATTGCAAAAAATCTAAATTAATTTCATAAAATTCAGTTCTGATATTTGTGGTTTTATGTATATATTACAATGTATGTATATACATACATTAGGGGTACAACCAAAATAAGGCATTATCACCACGCTGTAGCCGATGTTGTGGTGAAACCGAAAAATGTTTCCTCAGGTCATTTCGGAACAAAAACGTTGCGCGTCGAAGCCGATTTTTGAAAGTTCTTTAAGATTTTTTTGGGTTATTTTTTCAAAATATTTTATTTCATCATTATTTAACTATTTACATTTGCTAATGTAATTATGGCTGTCTTCCTAAATGTATATTTACAATGTATCAATACAGTATTAAAACCAAGTTGATACGTTGTATTGTTACTTTGTTAATACGTTGCATGCTAATACTTTGCAACTCTGTAATCGTTTAGGAATACTTTATATGCATTGTAACGTATCAATAAAAATAAAGCGAATGACGGAAGAGCATATTTTATTGCAAAATTGTTTAGATATGTGCGAAAAAGGTAACTCCATCTCTGGTATACATATATCGTTCTCTTAAATGTAAATGTATCATCTATGAAATCAATATTTTGTAAAGCGCGTTCTCATAGAACAAAGCATATCCTTTTTTTTTAACAAAATATTCTCCACATACAATCTTGCATTAATTATTAAGTTTTTATAATTATGTGTCAATTTTTACTGTAATAAATAATAAGGAGATTAGTAAACATAATACATTACTATAAGAAAAACCGCTTTGTTATCATCCTGCGCCGACATAGTGCTATGTGTTGTATTTATTTTGCATCTAATTTTTTCGGATGCCTTTCTTGCTTTTTCTTGCGTATTAACTACAACAATGTTGTAAAACCGAACATAATACACTATAAAATTGTTTTGGGTTGCATTTACGAATACGCTACAATGTATTACTACAAAGCAATATGCATTTAGGAAGTCAGCCTATATGATTATAATCAAAATCACAATCTAAAAGCTATCTTTGTTAAGTGAAATTAACTTAAGATTAATAATTTATTTATCATTTAATTAGTTTTTAAAGAAAATATTTTCATTTATTTAGAACTTACTGATCCCAAATTTAATTGCATTTGACGTGGAACCTTTTTTTAACCATATCGGAAATCTAAAGATGCAGTTCCTATGGGTTTTTTATGCACTACATGGTATGGATAGGGCCATTTTGATATTTTCAAAAATTATAAAAAAGTTGTATCTCAAATATGCATCATATATGGGCAATTTCAAAAATTTTCGACATTTTGATATTTTTTTTTCGAATTTTTTTTTTTTGGATGACACGAATGACACTTTGGTTACGTGAAGGATCATATTTTAGCATACCAAAACAGTTCGCGTTAATCATTTATTGCAAACGGCGCGAAAGTTATGGAGGTTTTAAGTTAAAATCTCTTTAAAAAAAATTTAAAGTTAAATTTATTGGTTTATTTTAATAAATGTTACATTTCAAATTCATCAGTGCAGTCCAAATTCATCAATGCACTGATAAAATACATAAAAAATATCAATTATAATTAAAATTCCTTAACAATTAAAAACGCGATTTTTTGCAAAAATATGAATGTTTCACCGATTGTTATAATATGTGTTTATATAACGCATAACTAATTTACAGAAAACCAATGTTTTGACTTGCAAATTTAAAATATAAAAAAAATTATATAAAAATTATTTTTGAGGTTAGGATTTTTTTTTTTTTGATCTGTAAAATTTAAAATCATGAAAATTTTTTAATGCCTATTCGGTTTTATTATCAAGCTTAAAAAAACCTTTCATTTGGTGTCAATCGCTGAGGAATCTATACATAACTGCAGATGTCACAAAGCAAAATGTGTTTGAAGAAAAATGCCGCTGTACCCGCTAAATATGGACCGAATTCAACCGTATTTATATATGATCTTTAGTTCACCGCCGCACTTCATTTCCAATAGTTTACATTGATTTTAAATCACTGATTAACTAAAAAAAACGCGAAACAAAATAATGAAATTTCGCAAAAGTTTTATTTTCTTTATAAAATTTTTGCGTTTCAAAATATTTTAACGCCTTCTTGACGTTGAGGTGCCATTTAATAAGAAGTTTACATCACGCAATACATAAACCAGTTTTAAATATGATTGAAAATGTCAAGCTCGAAAAACTGTCATTTTTGACAAATTTACGCCAATTCTATACAAGTTTGAGGTCATCGTTCTCAGCAACTAGCAGCCTGACATCGACGTGATATGACGCAAATTTTGGCAAATTACACCATCTAATAAATACTGTTGACGAAATGCAATTTTCTTGAACGGCGCAAAAACGCTATAGAAAAAACTGCGAAAATTGAAAAATCGGAAAATTTTGGTTTCAAAAATGAACCGCTGTACAACTTTTTCCCAAATAGTAGTATTGGCATAACTTTTATAGTGTAAATATGTACAAAGTCTAGTGACTTTATTTTATATCAGTAAGCATCGGAAGTTTAAAACTAAAAGTAGAAAAGTGATGAAATATGAAAAAACTCTTGTAAATTTCAAGCCTGTTTTTGAGTTTTTCAATATTTGAGTGCCCATAACTTTTAGAGATAAAGAACTGATGGTCTGAAATTTTGAATTTCCCAGTTTTCTAGTGTGGCCTACTATTTTCTTTTGACCGTTTTGGTCAATTCGAAAAACTGGAGAAATAATAAGCATCTGAACTCAGTTTCAACAAATGTTGAAAATTTTTGAAATTGCCCATATACATATATGTATGTACATACAAAATATTTTTAAATTCCTTATAAAATATATTTGCATGCAGACTTATTGAAGCAGGTTTTTGTGAGAATTTGCGGGGATGATAAAATTAGGGTTAGGGGGAATTTTGGTGATAAGAATATTTGAATCGAAGTTAAAAATTTAAAACTATTTGACAACCCAGTCAAAAAAACAAAAAAACATAACTGCACTTGCACTACACTGCATTGAAAATAATCAGAGAGCGGATTCAGAAAATATTAAAATACTCGATAAGGAGAGAAGAGAAAATAGACGATTTTATCAAATTTTTGGAGGTGTTTTTTTCGAATTCTGATTTTTTATATGTAAAATATTATGATTTTTGTATCTACTATACTTATAATAAGTAAAATACGTTTATTGAGGGCTTATGTGACAAATTTCTATGCAATACTTGTCAAAAAAGTTCTTTATAAAATATTTTGCATGTGTAACCAGCACTTTACATACACAAAAATGCGTCTGTACAAACTGAAGCAAAAAATTATCACTTTTTTGTTTAAAGAGATATCGTCTTTATATGGAACAGTTGCAAGGAAATGTGAGTATTGCTATTCTACAATGAAATAGTACGTAAAAATATACGACTATTTGGAATTAATGTTTATATTTCCTCAGGGCACCTCCGATGGTAGTGCCGATAGAAAAGCAAAACGTAAACCACATTGCCATGATGCTCCAATAAATCGATAGAGTCATTGATAAGCTCCTTCGCCTTTTTATATACTTGGTCAAGAAGCCCCAATATATACTTTGAAGCACAAAAAAATGGCAAAATGTCTTGTAAATATTGAGAAGGTCAGATTAAGTGAAGTTGAATGCTTTTTTCGACACAAGAAAAATGTGATCCTTCCAACGAACATCACAGTTAATTCTCATGCCCAGAACATCAAGAGGATACGTCTCCTAAATATTTGTATTACCCATAGTTATAGGTGACAAGATAGGTAAAGTTGAGTACTGGATGATGATTGCAAACTTTTCTTTCTTGAAATGGCTCTAAACTTAAAAACTTAAAAATAACAGCTTTATTTAACAAAATACTTAATCGATACATTTGCTCATATTTTATATATCAATTTCTATAAATAATAATAAATAAAAATATTAAAATAAATGCAAATTTAAATATTGCTATCGCCACTTCCGGTGATCAGATTTAAAGGCCATTCCACCCGCTTTTTTTTTTTAATATATTGACAAAAAATAACAAAAAATCACTTTAAAATGAATGAGATTTGCATTTATAAAAAGAAAACTATAAAAACAAAACACAAAAAAATAAAAAAAAACTAATTCAACGCATTTGCAAAATTAAAAAAAAGGTATTCAATAAATGACAAACATTTTTTAAAGACAGTCAGAACATGTTTATTTGCATAAATTATCACATTAGCTGATGAATTAACTGATTGAATTGAGAATAACAACCAATTATGGTTGTTAACTTTAATCACAGACAGAAATATTAAAATAGAAAAATATTTAATTTTAATCGAAATAATTTTACAAACAATTAAATATCATTAAAAACCTATAAAACAATCTAGTTCAAACCAACCAACCCTTCTCAAAATCATTATTCAAATTTACATGTCAAAAAATGTTTGTCAAAATTTGCACATATTTTATCATAAACTTTCATAATACTTTGGGAACTTGTTAAAAATATATTTTACGATTATGTCGTATAATAACAATGCCAATTAAATCAATGTGACACTGAAAGAAATTTTTGTGAGAATTTGCTATGTATGTTGTTTAGTAATGAATAATTGCAACAAAGAGTGCTTACCGCTAATACTACTAATATTCAAAATGCAAATTAATAAAGGTTTTTAAATCTTTATGATAGAATATGAGAAAGGCTCAAATATTACAATCACAGCAAATGAAAAAATGTTCACAAGAAAGTGTGATGCTAGTATAAATTAATTCAATTTTTATATTAAAGGAGTTTAGATTATATATTATAATATATTCAGGTATAGTGGTAAGAGCGCTCGCACAAAAACTTAAACGGCCCAGGCATAAATCCCAGGAGAGGTGAAAAATTAAAAAGTTAATTTGCGGTTTTTTCAAAATATAATTTAAGAAATAAGAGGTTCCCCCCCCAAAAAAGACCATCCACAAAGAAACCGCTCCCCGACATTCCACTTTTATCCACCTATTGGGAAGTAACAGTTAACAGCTAAAGCTACTAAACCTACTTAGCAAAGTCGCTCTTTACACAATCAACATGCAACGATTAGGCAATTGCTGTTAATCATTCAAGGGTGAAGGTATAACACTAACCTTTGGATGATCTTTCACAGCAATTTGTTTCATTCCTAAGGCGCTTGATAATAATATAAGAAAAATATATATGTACTTTCCTTTAAAAAAAAAAATCCAATATAATATACAGCATTTAGTAGAGTATTGGTCTCAAATAAAAAAAAATGAGGATTTGAAGAATTTTTTTTTAAATTTAAGGCAAATTTTTAAACCTTTTATTTTAATGTAAAAAATGCATTCTTTTTTATTTTATTTATAAGGTGTAAGTGTAAGGTGTAAGGCAATAAAAGAGTCCATTTGCCTAATTGTACGCTTTTGTATTGATAATCATATACACGATTTGTTCTTTGGATTGCTATCTGTTGAGCCATACGATGCTCCAAGTTTGTATGATTTTAAATTATACTGTTACAACATTGATTATAACAAAAACTTTGTTGGTATTGCCGCAGATGGAATATCGGTCCTGACCTGAAATTTAAAGTACTCATTACCACGACAGCGATTTCACGCACTAAAAAATCGAAAATATGCACTATAAAATGAATAATATGCACTCAATATTAAAGAAAAATACACTAAAAATAAAAAAGCAATAACAATTTTTTAATTGTTTTGCAATTTCTTTATTGAAAAACCAAAAATCCAGGTCTAGTTACAATATGTACTTAAATATACATTGAAATACATCAAAAAAGTAACAATTCAGTCTATTTTAAATTAAGAATTATAAAATCTTTGAATTTAATATACAATTTTAAATTAAATTTTTATTTGTATAAATAAATAAATATTTTGTTTTTTCAAATTTGCAAATACAATAATGTGCTCTTTACCTCTACTGAAGTTATAGGAGCATACTTAAAAGAAACCAATTCAATTGGGGAATACTACTTTTTAAGTTCATTTGCTTCCTTTGATTTCAGATGAAATGTTTTAGCAATATTTTTTATTTCTTATTAGTGCAGTGTTGTATAAACAACAGAGTTGCCAAATGTATCTTTCTCTAGAAGTATTGAGAATAAATTCAAATACTAAATTTAAAAAATTGCAAAAATATACTATAAAGTAAAAAATATGCACGAAAATATGCACTTAAAAGCAAAATATGCAAAAACGAAATCTTCAATTGGAAAAAGTGTTGTTCAAAACCATTTTTGGGCTGCTGACTGCAAATATGCACTTTTATGAAAGTTGCTGCCCTGCAGTGAACTTATGGACAAGATTGGCAACGCACCTAACGTGACAGTTGAACAGTGGGTTTTGAATGTACCTTTTAACCGCTGTTAACGACGTAACGCAAAAAAAGATTTAAAAAAAATATTTAAGTATGATTCTACCTTAAGTACGCTCACAGCACATTAGTAAAACAGTAAGGCACACAGAAATTAGTCATTCCAAACAACATTGATAGATATTTTTAATCCTATCATCGTAAAGTGCAAAGTATAAAACCAAAAAAATTAATCAAACAAAAATAATCCGTGTTTTTTTTAATTTAAATATATATTTATATATAATAATAAGTCTTTTTTTCTTAGCTTAAGGTCTTTTTATATTAATATTAAATATTTATTTATTTTCAATATTTCGCTGCCCTTCGTGTAGCGTCTTTAGGAATTATTATTTATAAAAAAAGAGGTCAATAAAGTTATTATATTATATACAGTCGAAACTCTCTATAACGAACTCCTGTATAACGAAGTTTTCTTTATTGCGAAGCAATTATAAGAACACTGTGTTTTAGGTCTACTTTGAGTGTATTATAATCTCCATATAACGAATTTCTATATAGCGAATATTTCCTTATAACGAAGCATTTTAGCGACCGTAACTTCAAGATTGAAGCGTTTTCAATCTCCATATAACGAATTAGGTAAAACCGAACTCACGCACACAAAAAAGAAGTCGATGTCGCTTTGTGTTATTAGTGTTGTTTTTGTTGCTCTGTGTGTACTTTGTTGCTTTCACAACGCACAAGCAGAGTCTGATGCTTTGAATCGTTTATTTACCATAAAATTAACAGCCTGTTTCTAGAACACGAATGTCATATACCATTCGTGTTCTAGAAACAGGTTGTAAATTTTTCTTGCAGTCGCTATCCGTTTGCCTTTGCATTGAAGAAGAAAAGTGGAAATATGTACTTCAAGCCAAAATAACTGACTACTACAAATAAAAAATGTTAAAAGAAACTATATTGTTTTTCTTTTCCATATAGCGAATTTTCTTTATAGCGAAGTAAAAATCCAGTCCCTTGGAATTCGTTAAAGAGAGTTTCGACTGTATTTATATATTTAAATATATCAAAATATCGATATATCGTTGGCATTCCTAATTGACTAGCGCAAAAGTATGAGCTTTCTTTCCTTACATTTACTTCGTGAAATAAGAAAATTATTTATTGGAATATTTTATATAAAAATTTTTGTGTAATTCAGAAGCACGTTGGGGTTTGTCTAGTATAAACAAAATTAGTGGAAAACAAGAAATAAAATTAATGATAAATGCTACAGTTAAATCGAACTAAGCAATACCAATGACTTCAATGATTTGCAAATATTTGCAGAAAATAACTTTTTTTCAAGTGTACGATTATCACTTTTCTTTTTTTTTTTTTTTTGCAGTCAAATAATATTTTATGTTCATATTTAAATATTTATGGTTAAAAAAAACAAATTTAAACAGTTTCTCTATTTTGACAAATCCAATGATGACAACAAAACTAAACGATATTCTGTTGATAAACTGTCTGACAACATGTTACATTTTAAATAAGTCTTAATATATACAATAGAAGACAATATGGTTTATGGGTTAAAGTATAAAATAAAAAAGTTTCACTGAAATATTATCACTCACAAAACTCAATAGTTTCGGCGAACATAGAAATATTTAGAATGCGTGCCTTTATCGTACTTTGTCTGGTGGCGGTTGCCTGTGCTGATAAATTGGGCTACAATTATCAACCAGTTGGTCATTCCGACTCTGGTTTATCATTTACTCCTGGTGCTGGAAATAGTGGCAGTTTGGGTGCTGGTCTTGGATCTACTGATGGTGGTATTGGATCTACTGATTTCTCCTCCTCACAAAACTTGGCTCCTTCCTTATCTAATACAGCTGATTACTCTCCTTCTTCAAACGAAGGTGCCTCATATGCTCCTCAACCTGAATTCCAGAAAGAATACTATACTTTCACTGCCAACGATGATGATTTTAATGCACCAGATACCTCAAATCAATTGGCTAATTCTGTTAAACAAGGTCTCCGTGTTGTTTTCATTAAAGGTCCTGAACATAGTGGTTTGGAAGATGCTGCTGTTAACTTGGCCAAACATGCTGCTGACCAGAAGACCGACATTTATGTCCTCCATAAACAAGTTGATCTTGCTCACTTGGCTAACAAATTAAACAACATCAACAGAGATACGAACAATAAACCCGAGGTTCACTTTGTCAAATACCGTACTCCTGAAGATGCTGCCAATGCTAAGAAAGCGATTCAAGGTCAGTATGATACTTTGGGCGGTAGCTCTCAGTCTCATGATGGTGGCATTGCTCCAGTCTTGAACTTTGCTTCCCAAGCTCCAGTTGCTACCCACAGCAATACAGCATCTTTCCCCTCCGATAGCATTGGTAGTAGTGAACCTGTGTCAACTGTAGGTTCCACTGAAACTGTGTCTACACCATCAACTTCATACATTCCTCCTACATCCTCAGATGTTGCTTCTGTTGTTGAAGAACCTAGCAACACTTATTTGCCTGCCTCAATTCTTCGCCTTTTCCGTCTTTAAATTAGTGAGAACAAGATTGTCTTAGGCAACTAATAACTGTTGCACTTATTCTGTTATTGTTGATAAATGTGTAGTTTTCAAAAATAAATTTTAAAAAAAATTTTTTTAAAAGTAAACTTTACTTTGTATTATAACGAAATTATTCAAGTAAAATTGAAACAGAGTATTAAGGTAAGCTACGAGTATTATGAGTCGCATTGTCACAAAGTTGTTATTTTACTTTTTTTTAGTACACCTTGTGAATTCCCCATATAAGTGTAAGTATAAGTATGTCTATTTTTAATAACTTTGTTAAGTTATATCAAGGCGGATTGACTATATGGTACTACGTATTAGTAAATCAGCTATCAAGCGCATGTTGCTGGTTGAATCTGTCAAAATCTATTGCAGTATATGGATATGGGAGCTGTCAAAAAGTATGCTATAATTGTGTTTGTTGTAAACTTACACGCACTTTGTAATCAATTTATCTTGGATTAAAGGAAATTAAAGTAATTTGATATATAAATCGCTTTAAATTCACTTTTGTGTTGATTTTCTTTACATACAGTATTCCACGGATAACTGCCTCGACAAAAATGTCAAAATTTTTGGGCAATTATGTGTCGAAGTCATTTAAATGAATACGGTTAATTACCTCTTTGAGGTATTAAAAGAATACGCTTAATTGCCTGTAAACACTGCGGTCAATAGATATGAAAAGCAATTAACTTTAGACTTATACATAAACTTGGTAGACTTTAATTGGAAGGTTATATCAAAAAAGTAGTTTGAAAGTAAATTTAACGGACATTTTATTCTTTTATAAATATAGTTGAGTTATGTTGCAGTTTTTAGAAAATAATTATTTTGGGTAATTAAACGAGGGAATTTTAAGTGAAATTTCTCTTTAGGGAAAATATATTTGAGGTAATTAAGCGAATAAGGAAGTTAAGCGAAAGTTAATTAACTGTGGATTTTATTGGAACATTAAAAAAAATATGAAGATTTAGAAATTGAAGTAAATAAGTGTGAAAGTTAATAAACAAGGGGTAATTATCCGGGGAGTACTGTATTTCATTCTGAGGCCCAAAAAATCAAATTTCGCTAACCTCTAATGTAGAATTACTTGTGATTAAACTGATTCAGGTTTAAATCAGAGGAAAGTGAGGGAGCGGTTTTTTGTGGAGGGACTTATTGAAAGAGAGGGAATCTTTTATTTTTGTTTTTAAATTATGACTTCGAAAAACCGCACTCTTTATTTTTGTTTCATTTCTCTCCTTTGCTAGGATTTGAACCTGATATGTTTGAGTTTTTGTGCGAGCACTCTAACCACTATACCAAGCACTCCCCAATTTGTTTTTTAGTTATAAGTGAAAATAGGGGAATCCCAGTTTTTAAGTTAAATATTTTTAAACAAATTTCACGTTTCGAGATGTGTGCAACTTTTTCAATTTGTATCCATTATTACACATGTACACATATACTTATACTCATACATACAGATATGAGTTCGAAAAATAAAGTAAATTTTATTTGCCGTTAAGACAATACATAATAAAAATTCCAGCTGACATATGGAAAAGTGCAACACAGTGGAAGCAGCTTTTCCTATGGAACCCTTTATACATTGTATGTATGTTCATATGCTTATTTGAGGTATTTGTTTAATGTCAAGTTCTGATATCTTAAAAAAAAGATACGATACATGACAAAATAATTCCTTCGGCGACTAACTTTTAGCGTAGGTGCTGCGAGAAGCTAGGCCGTAACCCTAAAACAGGATTCAAATGGCCAATTACGTATGTATGTATGCTTAATGTCTTAATAGGTACCATAAAGGTTGCATAGTTTTTAATTTCTTTTTAATACGTACTTACATTTTATTAAACTGAATATTTATAATTACAATTTTTTCTTGGAGTTACATACATCTATTATTTGTCATTAATAAATAAATACTAAATAATACACTTATTTTATCAAAATGTTGTATAGAAAACAAAATTCACTGGTAAGGTAATTTCTGAAAAGATAGGTACGTAAACAAACAAGACGGATAGACAGCTCACAGCTGTTTGTCTGGGGATTGGGTTTTAGTTTCTGTACAAAACTTCATTGCAGACGTAATATTTTATTTATATACATTTTATAAAAAAATTGTATCAATTAATTCTAAAAATAAAAATTAATTAATTTAAGAATTATATTGAGGCAGTTGAGCAGCAGTTACTAAGAATTATCTCGGGGGCTGGATCAGGGAGAAGAACAACATCATTTCCAATATCAGAATAATATATTACTCCTCCCCTAATTTATGTTTTACTGTGAAGTTATTATATTGGTCATTAAATAATCAATCAACAGCGACCGATTTCTTTCTGATTCGCATTTTTAAAGTCCTATCTTTATTTTTTTCTGACTGATATATAATACGATATTAGGGAGTTTATCTCAAAGGTCCCTACCATCTTTCCCCCTTCTTCGCATAATTTCCTTGACCAACACAATGTACTGAATTGGTAGGGGTCACTATCTGAATGCTGTACCGCGATTCAGTAACTTTTAACAATACGATAGTAGCAAGAGAAGTCGACAATTTTTATTGTTTGCAGTAACGATTATGTGATTCACTAAGTACACTTTAGCGACAGCCGACAACTCTAGTTTTCTTGATGTTTAAATTACAATAATGGGGCAAAACCGTATAAAATCAGTTAATTTTTGAGTAATTGGTAATAAAAATGGATAGAAAGTAAGCAAAGTTACAAACCTCTAATTTCTTTGGGTATAAAAGCACACAAGAATGGTTCTCAAACAAACTAGTTAATAGCGTAGACACTTCTCTCTACAAAATTGCAAAATGAAAAATTTACGACTTTCCAACTGAATAAACAGCATAAAAATTTTTGGCGCTAGTTTACGACAATTGCTATTGGGACTATCGTAAAATAAAAGATAATGAATAGCAATATCGACAATTCTGTTGCTTACAGTTAAAAACAATGCGATTATCGTAAAAATATGTTACTGAATCGCCCTACTGGCCTTAATAAAAACAAAATATATACATTTTTAGTTCTTCCGAGTAAGCCTTTAAGTACTTCTTTCAAATAAGCTTGCAATTACATAGTGAATTAAATATAATCACATCTTGGATTTCCATATAATTTCGTGCTTTATTCAAAATATTATTAACAAGAAGAAAAAAAAAAAAAAAAGAAACAAAACCTATAGCCACCAAACACCAGTGATTTACTATCTAGATTATATTTTTAGATGTATTTCGTGCAGTTTTTACTTGCACTCATATTCAAACCAAACATTTACAGTTTTGTATATTTATGAAGTAGTTTTGCTAATATAGTATGTTAATAATCATAAAAAAATGTTTGAACTACTTCCTCAAAATACGAGAAATTATTGAATAAATAAACTAAATGAATTGATTTGATTTAATAAAACTATATAACCGGAATCAATACCGTCATCCCATTAACTGGTATTTAGAATTTCTATCACCAAAAATGCAAGATTTACTTTAAAGAATAACTTGTTTAGTTTTTGAGAAGACATATGGAGCTACATTAAGAAACATATTCCAAAATGCAGATTTATATCAGAATAATAAAAACCTATACAAAATAGTTTAATTTAAAAGAAAAAAAGTATTAAAATAGTTTTTTATTATTTTTTCTTTTTTTTTGTTAGAATATTAATTTCATCATTGAAATGTTTAAGAATTATTTTTTGCGTATAAAAGAATGTTTATTCGCACAAATTAATCAGTCAAAATTTAGCATTCCCTTAGAGAACAGTAAACTTTTGAGGAAGAAAAATGCGTGCTTTCATCGTTATCTGCCTTTTAGCTGTAGCTTGTGCTGACAAATTGGGTTACAATTACCAACCTGTTTATCACTCAGATTCTGGATTATCCTTTACTCCTGGTTTATCATCTGGTTCTGTGTCTGATTTTGGTGGCAACCTTGGTGGAGGTGTCATTTCAACATCGTCATTAGGCAGCGGTGCTAATTTGGATGGTGGTTTTACTGGCGGCCTTTCAGGAGTTTCTGTTGGTAATACCGGAGTTTCTGGCTCTCATCATGATTCCTCCGTTAACTATGCTCCTCAAGCTGAACTCGAAAAGGAATTCTACACATTTACCGCAAACGAAGATGACTTCAGTGAACCCGCTATTGAAAGTCAAGTTTCCAATAGTGCCAAGAAAAATTTGCGCGTTATCTTTATAAAGGGTCCTGAAAATCATGGTTTAGAAAATGCTGCCGTTGCTTTGGCTAAACACAGTGCTGAACAGAAAACTGACATCTATGTGCTCCACAAACAAGCCGATGTAAGCAGCTTGTCTCACAAATTGAACAGCATCAACAACAACATTAACAACAAACCTGAAGTACACTTTGTTAAATACCGCACTCATGAGGATGCTGCCAACGCTCAAAAAGCTATCCAAAGCCAATATGACTCTTTGGGTGGTAATTCCCAGAACTATAACGGTGGCGTTGCTCCAGTATTGAACTTTGCTTCCAAAGCTCCTGTCGCCGCTCATGTGTCTCATGGTTCTGTAGGTGGCCCTGTTGGTTCCATTGGTGATTCTCATGGATCATTTGGTACAGTTGGCTCTACTGGTTCTTTAGGTGGCTCTGTTGGTTCCATTGGTGGTTCTCATGGATCCTTTGGTACAGTTGGCTCTACTGGTTCTTCTGATCTTTCAGCTCCAGTTAACTCTTACATTCCCCCTACTGTTGGTGGAGGTTTTTTAGCACCTAGTTCCACCTATTTGCCCTCCATTGTTGCTCGTCATCGTAAATGAGCAATATAATAGTGGAATTGTTACGAGCAGAGACTGATTACAATTGTTTTATTTTGTTAATTTGTATCATTTCGAAACTTGAAAATTTTATGTAAATATTGTTTTTTCAATATGAAAGAGATACTACGGATATACGAGTATTTAATAAATCCAAAACGAAAGGTAAAATTTAAAAAAAAAAAATTGTTTGTCTAATTCTAATTTGTGCGATTTTAATTTTTCATTCAAGAGAATAATGTTTTCTAAACCATAGATTTTAACAATTATATGTAAACTTCCTATTAGAACACAGTTTTATGTCCTGGGGGTCAATTCTGGTTTTATCATTTTCGTTTTCATGAGCACTTTTCGCATTATCATATCACAATTACACTATTTGCGATTCTGGTGCATGTTATGAAAAAATTGTTTCATTCCAACCGTAGTCGTGAAACTTTTGCTTGTATGTTATTGAAATTTTATGTCAAAATGTCAAAGCAAGAGTACGAAGCCAACCGATTTAAGAAAGCGGCTTACCCGCCATATATTTTTTAACTGCTTCGAATTTTACTGATACTGTTTTTAGATATTAATAAAATGATAATAATATAACAAACAAATGTGTATTTCATTGATACCACTTTCAGCTTTATGCATTCGCAAATATATACATTTATGTATATCACTTTCAAATCGAAAAATAAATGAAATCAACACCGACTTGTTATGTGGACTTTTTTGCCTGCATTAACTTATTAGCTTACAAGAAATGATGATAAACTAAGAGACGATTTTTATGTACCTAAAAGTATAGTCGCACACTAAGAACTTGTTCATAAAAAAGTTGCGATAATTGTTGCTTTTCGCTCGTGGTACTCAAAGTATTTACCTAAATGTATAAATATATGTACATACAAGAAAAATTTAAATGACTTTGTTTTGCATAAACATATATACAGAGCGTCCGCCGGGAAGGTATACGACTTTGCTTTGCCGCCATTTTGGTAAAAATTAGTCTTGACAGTTCATATTTGGCAATCGTGAAGGAGTGACGTGGCAAATTTATTATGGAGAAATATGAACTGGCGAACACACTCTAGTATGTACATACTTAAGTTCGTTTTGAAAACATTTTTTTTTTTTTGATAAAGTTTTTAGTTGTATGTATGTAAATCTTTTTTCTTGTATATTTGTTCATCTAATTGTTATCATAAATATAAATTGATAAGATATGTTTTGTACTGTTTTTTCTGTTAAAAAAATTAATCAGATTTTTGCTGGATACATTAATTAATATTAAAAATAATTGCAACTATCGCCGATTGATTTTTTGTGCTGCCGGTTTCGCTGCTACCGCCGTCAACTATATTTATTTGGCTCTGTGTTCTAGTACAAAAAAAAACACCAATGTGACGCCATACTTGCTTTGATTTTTAGTATAAATATACGAGTATTAAATATTATAATAAAATAAAAATATGACCGGTGTAATTATTTTATTTGATTTCATTAAATATTCTTTTTTATTTTTGCTAGCACGCTTTCCTCTTGTTGGTTTTTTCATTGTTTTAAACCTCTATGTTATTTTTTCACATAAACATTTTCTGTGCAAACTTGCTACACATATGAAACAATTTTGACAGTTAATTTCACTGTTACACAAAACACGAATCAGCACTCTTGTGAAACTGTGAAAATATTTTGTTTCATTCCACTTTTTGTTACATGAAAAAATGATATGTATCTTTTAAGCTTTGCACAAAACAAGAATCAAAAACGCTGTGTAACAGTGAAAAAACTTTTCATTTCACCATTTCACAGAACCTGGTTTCTTTTTTTAAATGTTGCTTGAAGTGCATAGTTAAGAGAAACATTAATTTTTAATGACTATAATCGCCGAAAGAAATATTTTTTCGTCCTTTTTTTAATATTATATATTAAAATTATTATAAAATTATAATAATTTTATAATCCAAAGATGTCATTCAAAAATTAATTCATCACGGTAACTTTTATTTTTTGTTGAAATTAAATAAAGCATATCGAGTGCATATTTAAATGAAACCGAAGAAACTGAAACGATATCATTCTCTTGACCAAGTAAAGAGACCGACTTAAAAGCAATAACACTTTTGCAGTGAATAGAAAACTCAGAATATGAAGAAAATAATTTCAATCAAATTACACTTTCGACCTTTTCAATACAGCAACAAATTCAATATCAGAAACAATTCAATATCTAGATGAATTGTAATTTATTTTGGATATATTCTTCATAACATGGGCTAAGGAAAATTCTGATCTGTCTAGGCTTAAATTTGTCTCCAAAGTATGATTGTTTTAGCCAAATATGAAAGCTAGGTCTGATATATTGATCCGCTCGATTTTAATATTAATAGTTTACCAACTCCCTTGATGAAAGTTGCGATAGACAAATACTTAAGTTTCGAGTATTTTGACGAATCTATAGAATTAATGTATTCCAAAATGCAATAGTGCGGATTGTTTTGAAGAGATAGAGCGACGAAAATTAAAATTTACTTGATGACATAGTCTACTATACCTTAACCGTTCTTTTAGTTCACTAATTAAAATGTTTACTAATTTTGGTAGACTTTTTTCGAACTGGCTATTTATAATATCGATCATACTATTAAAATAAAAAGAAAGCTCGCATTGGGCGTTTCATAAATATTTGTATATTAAGAGAAAATAAAATATTTTAATACTTGTTTTTAAATGGAATTTAAACTATTTAAAAACAAGCTAGTACACTAACAAATAGACTATGGAGATTATATTTAGCATCCAAGCAAAAAAGAGGGTACGCATTATTAAAAAAATTAAATAAATGAAATTTTAATTACAATACAATCTTAAATTGTAATCAATACGAGCTGAGTGTCTAAAACCATATGCTCGGTTCTATAGAACCCAACGCACAAATTTTGTACTTGAGGCCTAGGAACAACCCTCTAGACCACTAGGCCAACAGAGCTTAATGTTATTCACATTAAATTTTCACAATTAATTGGTAAAGGTCAGAAGTTTCTCAAAAGAAAAATAGCAAAAGTAGGTACAACTTTCAAAAAGCTTTAATTGCACACTAACAGTTCTTATTTATTCTTTTCTTGAAAGTTTAAAGAACTATAACAAATATATTATAATCTAGTATTATACTTACTTACTACTGGTGTTCAAAAAAAACAAATCCAGTTACTGTTGAACCTTAAAAGCATTTTTTTATATTAAGAAAAAAAAAACATACCTCAATAATTGTTCTTAATTTTTTTTAACAAATAAATAAAAATATTAAATATTTTTTCACTTTAAAAATCAACAACATTTATTTTATAATTTTTTTCCTAATAATACAATAACAATAACAAAAATGTAAAATATCAGTCTATAACAATTTTGTACTTTAATTTACAAGCGTAGTCGACGAAGAATTGAAGCAGGAAGATAAGATGCGCTGGGTGTGGAGGCTGCACCACCTAATGATGATGAGGGAGGAATGTACGAAGCTGATGGCGCAGAAGCAGCCGGTGCTTTAGAAGCAAAATTCAAAACAGGAGCTACACCACCGTCATGGGAATGAGAAGGTCCTCCTAATGAATCATATTGATCTTGAATAGCCTTTTGAGCGTTGGCAGCATCTTCAGGAGTACGATATTTAACAAAGTGTACTTCAGGTTTGTTGTTGTTATTCTTGTTAAGGTTGTTCAATTTATTAGACAAGCTATCGAGGTCGGCTTGTTTGTTGAGAACGTAAATAGCAGTCTTCTGATCGGCAGCATGTTTAGCTAATGCAAGAGCAGCATCTTCAAGTCCCTTGTTTTCGGGTCCTTTAATGAAAACAACACGCAGGCCTTGTTTAAGTGAGTTAGCAAGTTTGTCAGAAGCAGCGGGATCATAGAAGTCGTTTTCGTTAGCGGTATAAGTGTAAAATTCCTTATCAAATTCAGCTTGTGGAGCATAGGACGCAGCATCTTGAGAGGCCTGACCTAAATCACCTTGTGGAGCAGCATAATCATCAGCACTATTGGAGCCAGCTGGGTGATTGGAACCATCCTTTGCATCAGCGTAAGATGGCAAGTTTTCAGATCCATGTCCTTCTGGTTGATAATTGTAACCCAATTGATCGGCATAGGCAACTGCCACAAGGCAAAGTACAATATAAACGCGCATATTTATCTTGCCTATTGTTTTTACTACTTAGAAACCCGTAACTAGAATGATTTCAAATCGAATTGAAATTTGTTTTTATATGGCAAAACTCTTTTTTTAAATGATCGTAAATTTAAATATTTTTTTTTCTTATAAATTTTCTGATTTTAGCTTAGCTTCTGTTTTGAACCGCAGTTTATTTGGTTTTTATTGTTTTGCAATATTTACGTCTTTCATTAATATTCGGCCACCTATTAATTACAATATCAAAATGTCAAATATGAAAAATAATGAACCCTGACTCAAAAATTCAACAAATTTTAAATTGAAATCTAAAATATAAAAATCATACATAATATGTAGTTATTAAGACATATTTTTGTACATCATTATATGCATTTAGTTGTTAAAATATTATGGACAAGATTCATGAATATTCATAAAATATTTGTTTGCATTTGATTGACAAAATAATCACAAAACAAATGAGTGATGAAAATATTAAAAAGTTTAAGTGCAATACAGTTGATTTTAATTCTTTGATGAGGGGGTGCTGCCAAACAAAATCTGGTCAATAATAATCGCTTTACGAAAACCATTTCTCTGGCATTCTTTAACTTGTAATACGAGAGTTATTAGTATAATATTGTAGTTCTTTTATAATTTATTACGCCGCGTTACAAAAACCAGCTTTAGTTCTGTCCTATGAACCAAACACTATTTCGGAAAGGGGAGAAAAAATAAAAATACACATGTATCGGCGATTTTCATGTACACGTCAGAATTTTTTTATGTATAAAATAGTAAATAAATGGTGAAAAATAGACTTTTATCAATTCTCAGATTTTCCTGAATATTTTTTTTAAATTGTTATCGGTTTTTTTGAAACGGTTTCAGTTCGTTGAAAAATCGAATTTTTTTTATTAATTTTGTTATATCGCCGATACACGTGTATTTTTATTTTTTCTCCCCTTTCCGAAAAAGTATATTTGGTTCATAGGGCAGAATGTGTGTAACGCGGTGTTATTCTAAAAGCATTATTTTTTACTTCTAATATAAAATTAATCGTTTTCATTTCGTCTTTTGCTGCTTCAGGTAGTTTGTAGGGAAATAAATTTTCGACTACGTAACACGCTTTTTACAATATATCAGATATAATTCTTTTACGTAAACCTGAAAGGCGCAGTGTTGTTAAAAATTATGCTGCGATTACAAAACTTAATTCCAAAGTTGTTTGATATGTTGTCTCATCAAATTTTATCAATTTTATCAATTTTATCTGTAACTTAGCATGGTTTCTGTCTTGTCTACAATTTCTTCCTTATCGAACTATCATCAAACATATATAAACTCATACAATGTATTTAATTCTCTAATAACAAACTTTAGTTGATTGAATCCTATTTGATATATCGTCAACAAATTGTAATAATCAACAAGCGAAAGGTCATTCGATTTTCTAAAGAGCGTTTTACGTAGTCGAAAATTGATTTCCCTGCTAGTTTTCAAGAAGATAGCAAATTAATAAACAAAAATTAAAAGTCATAATTATCGATCTAGGTCCAAAGACTTATTACACACCAAACGAAAGGTCACTTTGTCACACCAATATTGTTCATGTTTTCTATTTAAAATTCCAAAATATAGTCTGTTTAATAGTTGCTCCTAATAGGTGCAATTTTTAGTGACTTAGGAAAGTATATTCCTTTCTAATCAGTAGTGGCGAGTTCGGTGACTATTGCTTTGACAGTAAAAGCACCACCAAAAAGAAAAAAAAAACCCATAAATTACAAACCACCTGAAGCAGCAAAATACAAAATGAAAGTGATTAATTTCATATTAAGATGTGCGTCACTATAAACTGTAACACATCAAAAGTCAAATAAAAACTGACTGGAGTAAGCTAGAGTTAAAAATAAAACAGTTTTATTTTGCATTTTTATTACAGATTTATATTCTGTATTATTTTATTTAAAAATTAATTTAATTTTATAAAATTTTTTATTTTATTCATTATGCCATCCATAAGCAATGTTATAGTGTTTTCGGTGATTTTTTTGGTACCAGCTGTCCATTTATATCGAAAACTAGTAATGGTTTTGGGAACAGATGTACTCTTCTTTAGTTCTCTTTTGACCAGAGCCCAATATCTTTCAATAGGCCGCAGCTCTGGGCAGTTTGGTGGGTTAGCCTCTTTTGGAACAAAAAGAACATAATTTTTATTATACCAGTCTATTGCGCTTTTACTGTAGTGACATATTGCCAAATCTGGCCAGAAGAATGTTGATATGTTGTGCTGTCTTAGAAATGGGAGCAACCTCTTTTGAAGACACTCTTTGATATAAATATCTGAGTTTATTGATCCCAATGTAACAAACGATGCACTTCTGTTGCCGCAGCTACAAATAGCCTGCCAAACTAGGAACTTTTTGGGAAATTTTGATAGTTTTTTAGTTCGGAACTCTTCAGAAACATTGCCTCTACTATCCTCTACATAAAACTCTTGGCCAGGAAGCTGCGCAAAGTCTGCAAAAACGTAAGTTTCATCATCCATTACACAACATTCGAACTTTTGAAAAAATTCTTTTTTGAGGAGTTTTGCTCTTTTTTTTGCTTCAATATTCTTCTTAGCATTTCTATCCGGAACTTTTTGGACTTTAAATGTTTTAAGGCCAGCTTTAGCTTTAACTCGGCGCACAAAACTTTCCGAACATTGCACGCGCCGGGCCACTTCGCGACCAGAAATGTTTGGAAGAGCCAGCAAAAGCTTCTCAACCTTTTTGGCTTTCGCGTCGTTCGTTACCAGTTTTGCTTTACCTGTTCCAGGCTTTCTTTCAATTTTTAGGTCTTTGTTGAACTTTTTGACCACTCTAGAAACACATTGCCTGGTCACGTGGACTTCCCTAGCAACTTTTGTATAACTCCAATATGGTTTTTTTGAATTATTTGAATAATTTTTGTATGCACTTGTCTTTGATTATCCATTATGAACTAACTAACAAGTCAAATTTGACAAATTGTGATTAAGAAAAATAATTTTGATTAAAGGTGAAAAAAGTTATTAAGAAAAATGGGTGTTACACTTTATAGTGACGCACATCTTAGAAGTAAAAAATAATGTTTTGAAAATGATAATAAATTCGTACTATAGGTCTAGACACCCACAATATGATTTTCGTAAAGCGATTATTATTGACCAGATTTTGTTTGGCAGCACCCCCTCATCAAAGAATTAAAATCAACTGTATTGCACTTAAACTTTTTAATATTTTCATCACTCATTTGTTTTGTGATTATTTTGTCAATCAAATGCAAACAAATATTTTATGAATATTCATGAATCTTGTCCATAATATTTTAACAACTAAATGCATATAATGATGTACAAAAATATGTCTTAATAACTACATATTATGTATGATTTTTATATTTTAGATTTCAATTTAAAATTTGTTGAATTTTTGAGTCAGGGTTCATTATTTTTCATATTTGACATTTTGATATTGTAATTAATAGGTGGCCGAATATTAATGAAAGACGTAAATATTGCAAAGCAATAAAAACCAAATAAACTGCGGTTCAAAACAGAAGCTAAGCTAAAATCAGAAAATTTATAAGAAAAAAAAAATATTTAAATTTACGATCATTTAAAAAAAGAGTTTTGCCATATAAAAACAAATTTCAGTTCGATTTGAAATCATTCTGGTTGCGGGTTTCTAAGTAGTAAAAACAATAGAAAAAATAAAGATGCGCGTTTATATTGTACTTTGCCTTGTGGCAGTTGCCTATGCCGATCAATTGGGTTACAATTATCAACCAGAAGGACATGGTTCTGAAAACTTGCCATCTTACGCTGATGCAAAGGATGTTTCCAATCACCCAGCTGGCTCCAATAATGCTGATGATTATGCTGCTCCACAAGGTGATTTAGGTCAGGCCTCTCAAGATGCTGCGTCCTATGCTCCACAAGCTGAATTTGATAAGGAATTTTACACTTATACAGCTAACGAAAACGATTTTTATGATCCCGCTGCTTCTGACAAACTTGCTAACTCACTTAAACAAGGCCTGCGTGTTGTTTTCATTAAAGGACCCGAAAACAAGGGACTTGAAGATGCTGCTCTTGCATTAGCTAAACATGCTGCCGATCAGAAGACTGCTATTTACGTTCTCAACAAACAAGCCGACCTCGATAGCTTGTCTAATAAATTGAACAACCTTAACAAGAATAACAACAACAAACCTGAAGTACACTTTGTTAAATATCGTACTCCTGAAGATGCTGCCAATGCTCAAAAGGCTATTCAAGATCAATATGATTCATTAGGAGGTCCTTCTCATTCCCATGACGGTGGTGTAGCTCCTGTTTTGAATTTTGCTTCTAAAGCACCGGCTGCTTCTGCGCCATCAGCTTCGTACATTCCTCCCTCATCGTCATCAGGTGGTGCAGCATCCACACCCAGCGCATCTTATCTTCCTGCTTCAATTCTTCGTCGCCTACGCTTGTAAATTAAAGAATGCAATTGTTATAGACTGATATTTTTCTTTTTTGTTATTGTTATTGTATTATTAGGAAAAAGACTATAAAATAAATGTTGTTGATTTTAAAAGTAAAGAAATATTTTATATATTTATTTGTGAAAACAAATTAAGAACAATTATTGAGGTATGTTTTCTATTTTTGTTTCTTAATATGAAAATATGCCTTTAAGGTTCAGCAGTAGCTGGATTTGTATTTTATTGAATATATACATACATATATGCATACATAAGTAGCCATTAAAATCTACTTTTTGAGCAAGATTTTATATCTCCGTAAGTATGCTAAATTTCATAATAATAAAAATTCATAAAATAATTTTATTGTTTTCGTATTGCAAAGTGCTATTTAAGTTGTACTGGAAAATTATTTATTTTTATTTTATTTATTTATTTATTTATTTATTTATATATTTATTCACCGCATATCTGCACAACAAGAAAATGTCTTACAGAATTAATTTATATAAAAGGGTTCATAGTAATATATTTTTAACCTTGATTTTAATACTTATAGTAAACTTAACACTAAACGGGGGAAATAGAGAGAAAAATAAATATCTTATCAAAAGGACCGCCTAAATTTCTCTGTCAAATAAAGTTTAAAGCTTTAATATTTGAGCGATACAGATGGACATAAATTAAAACATAAGTTTAAACTAAATTAGAATTAAAAAATCTTCCCTTTATATAATGAAAAAAATTAAAAACAAAATATTTTTGACTTAAAAAAAATTCTTCTTTCTCATTAAACTACATAATTAAAACAGTAGTATGATTTAGTAACCTTTGCTGAATTGATTTCTGCTTAAATTTAAAACCGGCTTTGTTGTTTATGACAACAATAGTGCAATTGAGTAACTCCTCATAAACAATGGTATTAAAAACACAAATCAAGTGGCATCTCTACAAGAACGAAAAGAAAAAAAAGCGCTTCGGAAAATCAGTATGCGAAGATTGTTTTATTGCACATTGTAAAACAATTGACTTGAATTTTGTCAAATTTCTAATTTTAACTGTTGATTACTCTGCTTTCTAAGATTATTATTATTATTATTTTTTTGTTATTTTTATTATTTCTGCTATAAAAAATCCGTTAAAAAACACTTTGTTAAAATATGTATGAATACGGACTTTGCACACTGTAATATCAACAAGACGTCCGATTTGCAAAAGTTAACTTTAGTTTAAATCTTACGTTAAAAGTCAGAAAAAACTTTATTTGGAAAATATTCAACAGGGATAGCAAGGTTTGGGAAGGTAAAGAGATTTGAAGGAGTAATTTCATCTAAGCTTCTTCACCAATTAAGCTTCACTTAACTACCCCTTTTTATTTACTTTTTTTGTGTCGATTTATACATGAGCTACCTGAATTTTTTTGTTGTCTAGTAACTGTCTTTAGCTTAACTTAAAAGGGCGGGCTCCAACCCGTTTTCCTTGGGCACAGCGCTGCCTTTGAAAGTTAGGACCTTATAGGGTAGATTCGTTACAGGATAAATAAAAAATAAAATATTTCCTGAAGAAGCTACGCAGAGAAGTAGCGAAATATCGAAATAATAATTATTTAATCGACCTAAAGTTAATTAAAAGTTTATATATTAAGCAATAATAAGGTCCACTAAACTTATTGATACAACTTTATCTTGCTAACAGATTTAATGTAGATTTTTATGTGAAACTTTACTTAAAATAATAGAAGCAATTTTTCTGTCCAACAAAATCCTACGTTCGTATTTTGGTAAATTGTAATAATGACGCTAAATTTAAACTTTCATTCGGAAAATATTTTTAATTTTTTTTTTAGTTGTTCTGAAATTTATAACCAAATGAATAAGCCTAATAAATAAAGTATTAAAATATTTACAGTTATATTCATAATGAAATAAAACGTGCTTATAAGACCCTTATATTATAATTTTGTATTCATAATCAACAAACAGTGTCATAACGCGTTCATAAGCCATTCATAAATGAGAAATTTCTATTGTAGGTTTCTACCTAAGTACTTTAATCGTACAATAAGACGACATTTATTATGTGGATTGGATAGTGTATAAATAAAAGTGGAATAATTTAGTATTACAATGAATACAACTAATATCTATGATTGCATATTTATAATTAAACATTTTCGTATAATAGCAAATAATTGCAATTTCTGCACAAAATTAAATTTCTAAATCGTAAAAAATTGTCTTTATTTTGTATTACATATGCCATCCCTTTCCTTAACAGGCTCTGTCAGCAGTGTCTGTAGAAATTACGAATGTAAATCCCTCTTTCTCTCCAGTTTCCAATTCCATTTTAGCAAAAAGAGGAAGGTTGTACTTGATTACTTTATACATGAATTAAAAAAATCATGTATAAAAAAAGAAAAAAAAAATTTTTTAATTTTTCAATTTGTTTTAGATATTTTTTT
Organism: Metopia argyrocephala; assembly: GCA_963576795.1. Lineage (NCBI taxonomy): Eukaryota > Metazoa > Arthropoda > Insecta > Diptera > Sarcophagidae > Metopia > Metopia argyrocephala. The sequence goes on along the minus strand of OY756211.1, from coordinate 82,056,410 downwards.
TTTTAATAGTAGTAAATATTATTTTAATCACCTTAATTTTATATATAATTGTGTTACTATTACACTATATTTATGAATATGTATTTAAAAACTACCTAAATAATCGATAGCTTTTATTGTGCATCACTATGCTGGAACAACATCATGATATTGCCAGCATGACATTAAAATCATTTATTAGTTAATTTGCTCTTATTAAAGGTTTATGAATAAGATTTTTTATTTTGAGCTTATAAGACAGATAATGTCTCATATCTAATGTATGAATTAAACCTAAATTAAGGAGTAATTATGAATCAGTCTGTTATTATTTAAAATTCAGATATTCTTTTAACTTCGTTATATAGATAATCAACTGGTATGTGCTGTAGGATAATATCGTATGAAATTAAAATTCAGTGTTTGTAATATAACACATAATAGTTAATCCTGCCAATTATTTTATAACTTAAATTAAGCCTGTTAAGTATGAATAGTAATTTGATAGTAATAAGGTTTTCTCTTTGTTAACAGGTTACGATTACAAATCCTTGCAAAGCGGACCAGTTATTATCGAATTAAAATGGTTACTAAAATTTTACTGACTAGTATTATCATATAGTGTGAGGTCAATGACGCCTTAACTGCAATGTTAGTGGAATTCGGACAATAGATTCAACTATCGTGGGCGTGGTATCTACCACACTAACTAAATAGAGATTTTTGTATATCTTGAGAATGGTTTAAGTTAACGTTTAACAATTGATTTGAACGACCTAAAAGTCAAGGCTAGTTATCAGTAAGAAAGTGTGTGGAATTTTGCAAGTGGGTGTGGCACCTCCCAAACAAACTTATTATGTTTTCTGGGTATTTTGGGAATGCTTTAAATTAAAGTTACTGAATTTGGTCAGAGTGACTTCATGGTCAAAGAAATCATCAGGTAGAAACTTAACTAAGTAAAATTTTTGCATATCTTATTAACGATAAAAGCAAAAATTTTTAAATCGATCTCAACTAACAAGTCAACGGTAAAGCTGAGTAATTATATCTAATATTTATAATAGGTAATAAAATAATAAAGAATTTTCCTTAAAATTTTATAGTGAATTAAATACCACTTAGCCATATCATGGAAATCAATTTCGATCGAAAGTGGTTTCAATTCCGAAAATGGGATATTCCAAGTCAAATCAACCAATGGGTGTAACCCACCACCGCCGAATTTTATGATTTTTTGTTTTGTAGAAATATAGTATGTCATAGAACTAAATTAAATACAAAGTTTGGGGGCACTGACATATCTGGATCCGGATATATGAGGTTTTGAAAATTGGAAAAAACTACAAAAATGCACAGAGTTACACTTACTTAATTGTAATCTTTTTGGATCAAGATATAAAAATCAAATCACAAAAGAATGAAATTAAAACTGTTTTGATAGGGGTGGGATGGTATACGATTTTTCGATTCCTATTAGCTAGAACCGCTTATTTTGTAAGTTTCAACAAAAAAATACATGAGTCAAAAAGAAGGGATGTGGGATGGGGGCAAAATGTACAATGTTACATTTTTATATAAAATTTCCTCCTACCACTCTAGGAAGTGGAGATAGGGATTAGGTTAGGTGAGGTATGTTTTACCCCCAACCTTTTTTTCTTTGCCCACATCCCTTCTTTCTGACTCATGTATTTTTTTGTTGAGACTCACAATATAAGCGGTTTTTTATAGATATACATATGTATATGTATCATGCAACAAGTTGCTGTTGCAATTTGACCACTCAAGCGCCAGTGTTATACCTTCACCCTTGAAAGATCAACAACAATTGCCTGATTTGTCGGTGGATGTTAAATGTAAGTGGTGAGCGTCTACGGTAGATTAGTTGTTTTTTTCCCCGAAGATGGCGCTGCACTCCTGATCATTCAGTTTAAAAACTTTTCTTTATAAGAAAATTATTTCATAAATTTACATACCAAAGTTGGAAACAATAAGCATTTATTCAAGCAAACAATCATAATAATACTAATGATGTTATTTACTTCACTTATATATTAAACAGATTTTTGATTAAAAAGTTATAAAAATCAATTTACTAAATATGCTACAAATGTTTAGCACAAATTTAAATTCATGACCATATTTGCTTGACAATGATCGCGTGCCATCTCTTTTTAGTTTTTGCTTTTATTTTGTTTCTTTTTTCTTAATTGTAGTTTTAATACATAAATGAAAAATTAACATTTTAAAGCTTTAACGCTTAAAATGTTGCGAATGTTCCGCATTCCGTTTGGCGTTACCACTACACCCACAAACTGAATAATTCATTAACATTCATAGACTTCGCACAACTACAACAATCAATTAAGATTAGCAAATTAATTTGCAGTGACCAATAACAACTCTCAGAAGAAATTAACGTGAAATTAAATTTAAATTTACCATGAAATCTATTCTGATTTTTGACATATAAAAGATGGTGCCGTTAGCTATGGATATCATCATTCTCAATTCGAATCTTTTAGTGTTATAAACAAAATACAAATTTAAAGCGTTTACAATATGCGTTCCTTTATCGTTTTATGTTTCGTGGCCGTGGCTTGCGCTGACAAATTGGGCTACAACTATCAACCCGTTGGACACTCCGACAATGGTTTGTCATTCGCTCCAGGATCCGACATTGGCAGTGGCAGCCTAGACAGTGGTCTTGGTGGTGGCAACCCCGGAAGTGGATTGGGCGGTTTTGATGGTAGTAGCCTCGGTGGTATTGGTGCCGGTAATCTTGGTGCCGGTAACCTTGGTGCTGGTTTGGGTGGCAACAATGGTGGTATTTCCTACGATGCTCCCTCTTATACTGCTCCTGCTGAACTGGAAAAAGAATATTACACATTCTCTGCTCCTGAAGGTGAATTCGATGATCCTAATGCCGCTCAAAAAATTGCTGGCAGTGTGAAACAAGGTCTCCGTGTCATCTTCATCAAGGGCCCCGAAAACAAGGGACTTGAAAATGCTGCTCTCTCTTTGGCCAAACATGCTGCCGACCAAAAGACTGCCATCTATGTACTCAACAAACAAGCCGATATTGGAGATTTGGCCAACAAACTCAATGCCATCAACAAAAACAGCAACAACAAACCTGAAGTACACTTTGTTAAATACCGTACCCCTGAAGATGCTGCCAATGCTCAAAAAGCTATCCAATCTCAATACGATTCCTTGGGTGGACCATCTCAATCACACAACGGTGGTGTTGCCCCTGTTCTTAACTTTGCTTCTCAGGCTCCCATCCGTACTCCAGCTGCTCATGCTCCCGGCAATGCTTACTTGCCATCTTCAGTATTTCGTCGTGTCTAAAATTTAAAGCCACTATTCTAAAGTTGAATAGATTGTTTAGTTGAAAATTTAGGACTGATATAAACCTCTTGTTAAGTTTTTGTTTTGTTGAATAATGATTAATTACAAACGAATAAACCAAATGTTATTTTAAAAATTAAAAATCTTGTGTTTTTCTCATGAATCATACTGAGGTTAAGACTTTTTTTATAATTATTTTTTTTTTTAATTATGTATGCAAAGAAGCCTTAACGATTAAAGATTATACATTTGTTTGAAAGAAAAATTGTAAAAAATTTAAATATCTCAATACAATTTATACATAAAAATGCATAATACATCAAATAAAATAAATAAAATTGTAAATATGTTGACATTTGTGTGTATGTATATAAACTTATATTTAATTTTAATATGATTGTACTAAAGCCGGCCAACTAAAATATTAAATAATGGGCACCGAGTATTTCTTATAATTTTTGGATATTGAATACTTAGAAGTTGTAAAAAAATTTAAATTTAAATTCTAAAACAAAATTCTGTTTAAAACACAACACTTTATAAAATTTTTTTCATTTAAAAATATTAAAATTTACTGAAAAACGTGCTAATTTAGGGGGTCGCGGTATAGTGGTTGATCTCTCGCACAGAAACTCTTACGACCGAGGTTTAATCCCAGTGGAGGACAAAATTATATAAATAAAAATTTGCAGTTTTTCTAAAATTATAAAAAAAATAAGAGGCATCTCCACTTTACGAGGGTGTGAGGTATATTGGTTAGAGCGCTCGCATACAAATCAAAGCAGCCCAGGTTCAAACTCCAGCAGAGATGAAAAATTGAAGAACAAAAAATTTGCGGTTTTTCTAGATTTTAATTTAAAAAAATAAGCGGTTCAGCGGTCCAAGACGTCTATCCATACGAAACCTCCCCCTGAAATTCCACTTTCTTCCACCTGCGAAGATGCTCACCAGTTCAGAGTCAACATGCAGTGTCAGATGGGGCAAGTGTTGTTGATCATTTAAGAGTAAAGGTATAACAACACCGGCCTTTGAGTTATGAAAAAAAACTTTATTCTATTAAACTTAGTACTTCCAATACAATGCATGCATGAGTTGGGTCTCAAGAAAAAATATGAAAGGAAAATGCTTTCAGCGATTATTATCTATGCCTCATTTTATTCATAGGTTATATGACTTTACGTGGATATATTAAGACTTTACACCTTACTTTGGATTTTCCATGATTTTTAAAAAATTTTATTTTTTTTTTACATAAAATTCGATAAAAAGCGAAAAATATGTTGGCACAGAACTTAGTAAAACTGTTTTAGAAATCTACTCTAATATATTCTTTCATAAATGATGAAACAGAACTGGAGTTTGAGGTTTTTTCCATACAAATTGAATGATTAAACAGAACTGGGGCATGACATTTTCTTTCATACAAATTGACACATAAAAACGCTGGAGAATGCAGTCGTGAAATAGAATTTATTTTATTTTGACAGCGATCTTTCTTAATTCGGATTCACCCATGAGTTTCTGAAACATTTTTGGTTCGTACCAAATATTTTTTATATGTAGTTTGAAGTTTCGCTCAGAGAGCGAGAGAAATGATTTTGTGCTAAGTACTCTCAGCTTGATTTAAATTAATTTTAAATTTGTTCTGAACCACCTTAGAAAGGTTGCCACATCATACAAAATTTATACAAGAGTCATGCCATATTGCTTGGCATTTGTATTAAAAAATTAGTAGTGTACAGTGAATAATGTAAAGAAAAAGCAAATAAGAAGTAAACGTATTAGAAAATAAGAAATATTGGTGCCAAAAAAAAAAAAAAATTTAATTAAAAAATATTATATAAGGTAGTGAACAAATTTACTGTATAATTGTTACAAATGATTTTCATCCATTTCATCCATCACAAAACAAAATCTTTTTATTCTTTAATGTAAAGAATTGCTCAAGCTTAAGGTCTTTTTTTAAATAAAAATCGTTTATTTATTTATCGATATTTCGCTACTCCTTCGTGTAGCATCTTCAGGAAATATTTATTTTTAAATTATTTTCAAATTTCAAATACAGAAAATATCGTCGGTTGACATGTAAAACTCACTAACTGTAGTCATATAACATAGCACTTAGTGAGTTTTACCTGTCAACCGACGATATGTACATGTAAATTCAAAAAAATTTTTTGTCAAACGTTTTAAAAATTTTTTTAAAAATCAAAAAACATTCTACCCACCGAACAATAATAACAATGATAAAATCAATAATATAAAAATATTATAAAATCATGAAATAAAGTAATATTAGTGTAAATGTGTAACAAATTAATTTAAAATATTAAGTGAAATATTAAATAATAAATCAAAGTAACAAAAATTAACAATTTATTTTCTGTGTATTAAATGTCTGTATAGTTGTGCCATGTTATCTGTGTCAGCCTTGAAGTTAATTTATTGTTGGTACATTAATAATTTGTAGCATTTCTAACATTAAACGTTTTTTATAATTATTTTCTACATTTAAGATAGAAACATTTTCAAAATTTGGATAGTGATTAAATTTTGAACTAGTTTTAGTTTTTAACTTATTCCTGGTCGTACCTTCATATACTTTATAATTCTCCACAAATATTATTAATTCTTTACTTTAGTTATAAATTCGAATATTATTCGCTTTTTATTTGGTTAATTTGACACAAATATAATTAATTTTTTATTTCGTTATGCACATATTTATATATTTATGTAATTTTTAATTGAATATGGCAGCACTGATTTTACGAACAAAATTTCTGATATGGGTGAATCGTGGTGCAGAAAACTTACAATAAACAAAGAATTGGTTTGCACAAAATATGTTTCAGAAACTTATGGGTGAATCCGCCTTTACGCTCTCATTTTTAGACACAAATTTCCTCAACAATGTTACCACACTTTCATTAAATTTAATATATTTTTTGTTTTTTGTTGTTGGCGCAAAGAAAAATAAGAACGAAAGAAATTCGAAAAAATATTTGAAAGTTTAAATAAATAAATAAATTTTAGTAATTGTTAAATCAAATGAATGATATTATAGGAAAAATAATTGAGGAAGCGTGTAAACATGATTAAATTTTAAAATATAAATACAGTACCTAGCAAAAACTCCCATAAATTAAATTTTTTAATATTGTAGTTAAGCTATTAAATAAATGTAAGAAAATCAAATGACAGTTTGTGAAGTTGCAGCCATTGTTTTAATTATGAGCAAGTTTTCTCTGAGAATTGTTTTTGCTTGAAGTTGCGGTCCTATTCTATTTCATTATTAAAGCTAAAAATGCAATGCGATCGCAAGAGAAACATTTTATGAAACCCTAACTAGCCCATCCTACTTTCGCGCTTATGCAATACCATAGAGGTAATGTTTAATGAACAATTTATGAATTTTAGCCTGTAACACAACTAAATGGTGATTTTTTCCCGATGGATTAAAATGTCTCAAAAACAGGTTGCATTGTCTTAAATAATAATTGTTTTTTTTTTCGATGAATACCTGGAACAACATTAATATTTAATAAAAACCAATTTATTTATTATTAATAATTGAAAAAAAAAACCAATGACGAAAAGCACAACATTTGATGAGGTTATTGATCTTAAAGGTCATTATAAAATTTTAATTTGTTTTTATAATTAAACATTTAAAACTAAATTAAAAATGTTTAGAGCGACATTTTTTGTGAAGCTCTCATAATCGATACATGCATGAAAGCAAAATGTCATAATTGCAAAATGTTTACTGAAAAAACATAATAATTCTAAGCAAACGAATTCCAAATATTCAATTTAATAAAATATATTTTTCTAATTTGAGAATTTATAAATCTGTATGTGCCTACATATTTATATATGTATGGCTGTGTGTGTGTGTACATTAACACACTATTCAAAATATTCAAACTAATTATGCAAAATCTTAGATTGTTATCATGTTTAGAGTTGATAACTGAATATTATTTTATAACCGGCATAATTAAAATATTAAAATATTTGAAGTAAAACCTAATACGAGCAGAAAGCCATAAATAAAATTGGGCCAACAATACAAGCATCTGTAGCAATAATATAAAAACTAAACTTTACAAATGTCAAAATTCAATACTAAAGCAATAAAATAAATGAATTATTGGCAAACGTTAATGGAAAACAGCAAATTCAATGACATTTTTCAACTGCTGTAGGCAGCTTTAATGTACTTATATACGTAAAAGTCCAAATCACAAGTTAAAACCGTTTAAATTTGCTTTGGAATTTCAATTTTATTTCAGGCATATTAAAAAAATATGCAAGAACAAAATGAAGTTTCATTTGATCGGAAGGAGTACAAAGAAAACAAAAACCTGTAAAAAATATTTATCTGACAAAATATACAGAAAAATAATTGCTTTTCTCGAACTACTGATACTACATAAAAAATACAAAAATTAATATATGAGTTACGTGTGCCGGTTATAATACCAGAGCCGGTTGTGCCGTCGTGCGGGAGTTTATGTGCCCTACCCGCCATTTTATATATCTCGAGTTAATGATGCCACTTTAAGTTTTCGACACCAACATTTTAAAATCTTCAATCCGTTTTCGGGTATTTATTTCCGAAACTGGACAAGATATCCGAAAACGGATTGCAGACTTGAAAAATTTGGGGTCGAAAACCTAAAGTGGCATCATTAGCTCGAGATATATAGAAAAAATATGAAATAGTGGATAGAGCACATAAACTCTCGCACGACGATTTGTAAGATTTCAATCGATATCCTATAACTACTCGTACTAAAGGGCGATAAATTTTAAAATAGGACTTGGTTTTTTTTTCTGACTGATACCAGATATGATATTATTAAAATTAAATTAAATTTTATCCTCTACGTTGGATAATTACCTTGTCGTGAAGTAGAGACTTACACAGGAAGGACTCAACTGGCTTATCTGGGGGAGAGCATAAGTGATCTGATAGGGTCTCCCATGACAGAAAGGCAGTTTAGGAGTAGATACTAAGACTTATCCCAGTGGCTGGATCAGAGACAACATCAACAGCATCGTTTCCAATATCATTATGGCATTTTATTCCTTCCTTAATTTAAACCTTACTGTGCGGGCTTCTTGAGGTTGATTGCTGTTGGATTATTCAGTGGTAATTATATAACACTGACCATTGACTAATTAGTCAGCAACAATCCTTGCGGTTCGCATTTTTAAAGTAGAATCTTTGTTTTTCTCTGAGTGATATCAGATGTGATATTACATACATAAATACATACATACATACATACATAATTGGCCATTGCAACCCTGTGTCAGGGTTACGGCCTGGCTTCTCGCAGCACTCATGTTGTGTGTGTTAATTTTTATCCATGAGTATCTAGACCTATAGTTTAAAGTCGACTCCGAACGAGAGATTTAAGAAGCTTTTTCATGGCAATCAATTACTCACAGAGCTTTTGCCAGAAGACTGCTGAGAGGTAGTCGCCGAAAGAAATAATTTTTTCATATTTCATTTGTTCAAGACGTCCGAGCTGAGATTTGAACCCGACACTAACGTCTTAGTAAGCCAACACACTAACCACTAGACCACGGCGACTACAGATGTGATATTAATTAGTTTAAATCTTTCTCTCTTCTCCTTATGCTTTTCTAGACTAGCGCAAGAAGAGGTCAGTGTGATGGCCTCAATGGGGGGGTCGTGGCATAGTGGTAGAGCGCTCGCACAGAAACTCACACGACCAAGGTTCAATCCCAGCGAAGGTCAAAATTATACAAATAAAAATTTGCGGTTTTCAAAAAAAAAAATTACAATATAAATTAAAAATTAAATTTAAAAAAAATAAGAGGATCCCCACCCCCCCTCCAGCAAGACCATCTGCAAGAAACCACCCCCTGACATTATAATCCGTTCCACCAGAAAACCAATGATCAGGAATACAGCGCCACCTTCTGGGAAGATAACAGCTAATCTACTGAAGCGTGAGCGTCCATTCACGTTAAAAAAAAACATCCACCGACAGATGAGGCAATTGCTGTTTGATCATTCGAGGGTGAAGGTATAACACTGGCTCGTGGGTGAACAAGTTGACAGCAACATGTTTCATCAACAAAAAAAAAAGGCACAAAATATACAAACATCTATGAAAAAAAAAACCTTCTATCAACTATCTTCACATTCCAATACAATACACTGCATGAGTAGGGGTTTACCCCTGAGTATTTGTCTTAAAAAAAAAAATAAAAAAATAAAAAAGTCTATACCCTCTTTCACTCTTCTCCTTATGTTTTTCTAGATCAGTACAATGTGCTGCATTAGTAAGGGTCATCCCTTGAGTGTTGGCTTCATTAAAAAAAAATTATTGTATAGTATTCACGTTTGTTTTTTAATAAACCAGTGAATCTTATTTTGTTTCACTAATGAAATAAATATCCTAAACTTAAAATTTGTTTAAATACTAAAGAGTTCCTCCTAATCAAATAATATTCAGGTCTTTGGATCACTGCTGTTATATGTGTGAGAATCTTTGTTATTTCACCAAAAAGAGAACGGGTTTGTCTACATTAATTATGTATTTTACTAATGATTGGCATTATTTTTTTTTATTAGAAAAATAAGATTTATAATTTTTTTTTTTTTCTTTTGAGTTTGTAAAAAATCGACATCTATTTGCATTTGTTTTTTATACTTATTTATATGAATATATATTATGCCTTATATATTAATATTATATGTCAACGTTCTACTGTTCGACCTTAACCCACTTAAAAACATGTTCGTTTGCTTCTGAAATTCACAGTCTTTTTCTCTATTGTTAACACGTGTTAACATATATAAAAACCAAATGTAAAACTTAAAATAAGAACTAAAACAAAAACTCTAATAAGCCGTAATTATAAAAAAATTTACATAAATTTGTGTGATATTTTTTATTTTTTACAAATAATGTGTCCCTATACCGGTTACAGAAACACAACTTTTGATAATTTTATGTACGCTTTTTCTAAAGTATTATTTATTATACTGAATTCATTTATTTAAAAATATATAAAAAAATCAAATTATCAGTCATAAAACATTTAAATTTAAAAACTTAAAGACTGCTTTACACCGTTAGTAACGAAGTTTTTACTATTCAAAGATAAAATTATAACGCATTTGTTGTAAATGGCGTTACTGAAAAAAAAAATTCACACGATTTTCAGATAAGAACTCTCCCGTAGTAAAAAAAAATATACTATAGCTTAATTAAAGGTTTATTTGACAAGTATTGTATAGAAATATAACATATAAGCCTTTCGTAAAGCTATAATACTTTCTATGAATACAGCAGATAGAATTTACATATATTGGTTTAAAAAGTAGTGTGTGTTCTAATAAGTTACTGAATTTAAGTTTGTTAATTAACTGGAAATCCAAGTTCATTATCCAGTAACAGTAAATTATTGATCAATTTTGTTAATTAATTTCTGTTTCATTCTTAACGACTTAATTAGATCACCACTACCATAGGGAATTTGGGCAAGATACAACGACTTGCCTGCCTTGGTGCGACAGTGGCTTTAGAGGACCTGATTGGATTAACATCACTTCATATTTATGTGATGAGGCCGCATTATAGGCGGCAAAAATTTTCGTAAGAACACCTTCAAATGAGTCGAGAAATCTGGCCATTCTTCATAAGGTGGTCAGGAATATAATTTTAGTTTTGGACGCCATGCCTTTGGCGCTATGCTTTGGCAGGAGATTGATGGTTTAGGTACCCGACCGGGAATGTTGGTCTACTGAATATTTGGTTCGGTGTGAGTTTTGTCTAAACTTTTATACCGATGGTTCCAAAATGGACAGCGAAGTAGGGGCTGGCGACCATAGACCTAATCGAAACTTTTCATTTCTGAAATCCTAGCCATAACCGTATGTGATGAGACAATTAATATATTCTCGAATAGTCAGGCTGACTTAAAGTCACTTGCCCTAGTCGTGTGACACCTAGACTTGTCAATTGTTGTTATGACACTATGCAAACATTACCGCTTAAAAACAAGGTCCGGCTGGATACTGTGGTATAAGCGGAAAGTGGGAAGCTGATGCATGGGCTAGGAAGGGATCTGCTACATATACTTCAGAGCAACACCGCTTTCTACTATTCTCAATCTGATTAGAGACGGGCAAACTGGCAAATGTTGGGAACATTAGCACGCCAAGCCCGTGATTCGTCTGTGATTTCCGAGTCTGATGTTCTAAAGTGGATATAGAAGGCCCGACCTGAAAATCTTAATGGATTTGCTTACGGGTCACTGTAGTATGAGATATAGATCTTTGTAGACTATGCTCACAAGAATCGGAGACAGCAGAGCACATATTATGTAAATGTGCGGCTCTTGATAGACTTAGGCCCATTATTACAACTTGCCTATAAAGTGTCCGATAGTTAGAAGTAACTTTCGTTAACGGGAGGAATAAAGTGACCTTTAAATGCTTTTCGTTATTACAACTTACCTTAAAGATAAAAGTTATATTTTTTAAAATACGGCAATACCAGAACAAGAACCGATTACTTTTAGCATTAAATTTGATAAAAAGACACCAAGTGGCAAAAAAAATTATAAATTATGCACTAAAATAACTTAAAAACAAAGAAATTTGTTTTACTTTTCATTTTAATTGAATTTATTTCTTTGTTGACAAAAGAAACAATACAGTTTTGTTAATAATTCAAACGAACAAAAATATGGCAGCCTAAATAAAATATGGTAAGCTCAAACATTTTAACCTCACGTTAAAAGTTATAGGTAAGGCAATCTTCCCAATAACTTTATCGGTCGCTTTTCCGATAACATCCTACCTTTAACTCAAGGCAAGTTGTAATAATGGACCTGAGATTGGTGTTTTTAGGGAGGCATATGGTCACACTGGCGGACAAATCCACCACTAAAGCTTCGGACCTCCAGGTTTTCATAGGGAAGGAAGTTTGTCTGCTGAACAAACATTGTAGTCATTCTGTAGAATTTTTGCACTTTTTTTTTCTTTCTTCCTATTGATTTGATCTCTGAAAGGCCAGTGTTAATAACTTCAGCCTTTAATGACTAACAGCAATTACTCCATCTGTGGTTGGATATTTTTTGGTGACTGGCTTCGCTATATGTATATAGGTTGATGTTATCTCTACTGCGTCCTAGTAGGTGGCGCTTTTTCTCCTGATCTTGGGTTGTTTTGATGATTGGTGGAATAGAGTGGAATGTCAGGGAGCGGTTTTTTATATTTTTTTATTTTTATTTTGCAATAATTTAAACAACGCGTACTCTTTCGTTTTTTTTAAATAAAATGAAATTTTTTCTTAAACTGTGTTGTATGTTTTAATACAATTTGCTTTTGAAAACCAGAGTTGCATTACAAATTTTACCAGCACTCGACTAGGTTTCAGCCTAATCTAGTAGTAAAGAAGAATTCATTTTGTATGTGAAATCTCATTGAAGTCTATTGGTGGTGCCATTTACATTGAACAACTAAAACAACTTGTCAAATTTTCGAAAACTGGTTAGATATGTATATAGTCTGGCAATCTGTGTTCGAACCGCAGTAAGAATGTTATTTGGTCATAAATATGTATAGACCATGAAGAACTCTGATGAAACTACCGCAGCTGAGTTCTAAAACATATGTATTCAGTTTGGCTTGTATACTATTTTTTCACGGTTATCACTTTCTCCTTTGATAACCAAAGGGTTTCTGAAGAAACAAGATTTGGCATATTTTCAAAATGAAACGTATGTATGTTTTAAATTAAACTAAAAATTTTATTTGAATGTTCATTTAAATAAAAACAAAATTTTACTGGAATCAATATTATTAAAAAAGAAATATTCATATATTAATACAAATGTGTTTTAATTATAATGTTCAGAGTAATAAAAAACAATAAAAATGCCATTTTCGTCACTCACATTATATCTGAGGAAGTCGTTAAAAAAAAGAAAAGATAAGCGAATAAAAAGAGTATGAGCATGTCTGTAGGCTCTTTAAAGTTGTTGCATTAATGAACTTGAAATTAATTTCGCATAAAACAATAGATAAAATTCAAATACATATGTTGATCAAATTCTGATTTAAATTGTTTGAGTAACTGTGTCTTAGCGTTTGATATCAATCAATATAAAAAGGTTGGGTTTAAGGCAGGAACATCGCAATTCATATCCAGCTCTTTTAGTTAGTTAAAGCTTATTGGAATTTTTTTTTAAAGAAACATGCGTGCTTTTATTGTAAGTTCAAGAAAAGAATTGTTTAAATGAAATGTTTAACATATAATTAAAATTTATTTCTGTTTTAGGTTTTATGTTTGGTGGCCGTTACTTGTGCCGACAAATTAGGTTATAATTATCAACCAGTTGCTCACTCCAATTCAGGCTTATCTGTTGCTCCAGGCTCTGGTATCAATTATGGTTCAGCCTCAGACGCTATTCCCAGCTATGGCGGTCAAGATATTGCATCAAGTGGTATTCCTCAAGGAGATTATTCATCTGCTGCCAATGATGCTCCAGCTTTTGCACCTCAAGCAGAATTAGATAAAGAATACTACACTTATACCGCCAACGATGATGATTTCAGCGATCCTGATGCCTCAAACAAATTGGCCAACTCTATCAAACAAGCTCTTCGTGTTGTCTTTATTAAAGGTCCCGAAAACAAGGGACTTGAGGATGCTGCTCTTGCTTTGGCTAAACAAGCTTCCGAACAAAAGACTGCCATTTATGTTCTTAACAAGCAAGCCGATCTTAATAATTTGGCCCAAAAGTTTAATAATCTTAACAAAAATAACGACAACAAACCTGAGGTTCATTTTGTCAAATACCGTACCCCCGAAGATGCTGCCAATGCCCAGAAAGCGATTCAAGGTCAATATGATTCTTTGGGCGATAGCGGTAAGTCTTATGATGGTGGTGTGGCTCCAGTCCTAAACTTTGCTTCCAAAGCTCCTTCAAACTCATACAATGCTCCTGCATCAGGTGTTAAGCCAAGCAGTACTTACTTGCCAGCTTCCGTCCTCCGTTCTTAATAATCTTCCAAATTAAAAATATTATTTGCGTAGTATTTTCTATTTTGGAAAAACGACTGAATTACTTAAATTTAAGTTTTATTTGTTGACTTGTTTTAATATATTTGTTTTAAATAAATTTATACTTTAAAAGAAAAATTTTGTGGTTTGTAAACGTAATGAACTTTCGAAACAGCGTACTTATAAAATTTAACACTATACAAGTCAGGTAGATCATGAATAACAAACAATTCGCAGTGAAATTTTTTCCATTTCCCTTATCGAAAATTTGTACCACAGTATATAGAGTTATGAAGCAAACGAAAGCTTCAGAAGTAAAACTCAGCTGTTATTAATTTTACTACCCCTTAAGTTAAATGCATTTTGTTAAATTCTTGTGTTATTCTTGTTAATTTAGTTGGAGTTTCGTCACTGTATACACTGTAATTTAAATATTCATCATTGTTTCCTTTGAAATAATGCTTCGGGAATGTTCCCAGTTGGACTATTGAAATGAAATGAAATTGATCACGTTATGATCGAAATATTCCGACAAGCAAATATTATTACAAACCACTCTGTAGCAGCAAAGATATATACTAAAATATATGCCGCGAATAAATCGTCGTGCGGTAGTTTATGTGCTCTATCCGCCATTTTATATATCTCGAGGTAATGATGTTACTTTAGGTTTTCGATCCCAAATTTTGCAAGTCTGCAAATCCGTTTTCGGATATCTCGTCCAGTTTCGGAGATTAATAGCCGAAAACGGATTGTAGATTTTAAAAATTTTTGTGTTAAAAACCTAAAGTAGCATCATTAACTCGAGATATATAAAATGGCGGATAGAGCACATAAACTCCCGCACGACGATATATGTCAAATATATGTCAAGCCAAAACGTCAGCTAAGGCCTATTTAATTGTTCCATAACAAAAGCCACCGAAAAGAAAATTGGTTACGGAGTGCAACGGAAAACGATGCTGATGGTGATACTTTAAGTAGAACATATGTCTGCCTGCAATAACGCGAAAAAAATATATTTTTTCAGCGACTATCTATTAGCAGTCTTCTGGCAAAAGCTGTGAGAGTAACTGATTGCCATGAAAAAGCTTCTCAAGTCTATCATTTGGAGTGGTGTTTTTAACTGTAGGTCCAGGTACTCACTGATTAAAATTGACAGACATAACAAGAGTGCTGCGAGAAGCTAGGCCGTATCTCTGAAACAGGGTGGTATGTATGTAACGCGAACTGAATTTTAAATAAATAAATAGCTATGGTCGTGTCGAAGATAAAAAAATAGTGAGACACTTCCCTTAACATTCAAGACAAGAAACGCGCCTAACTCAGAGATGTTTTTGGCAGTATTTCCAGTGACTTTTGATGCTGCAAATCGCAAATCGTATTTATGTAACTCAAAAACAGGGCTGTATTGGCCAATTAGGTATGTATGTACAGTAGTGGCAATACTTTATTAATAATGAAATGTGAAAATGAACAGCATTTTGTTTTGTTATTTGCAAATACATTTATAATTAATAAATTCATACATTTATTTGTTACGTATATATGTAAGTAAGTATTCCATTACGAACAAAATATTTCAGTTTATGTCTTTCTTTTTATGTAAACAAGATAAATATAAGCATGTACATATATATGTATACATATATACTCGTGTAAACATATGAATGTATGTATAGCCTATTACAAATATTTTTGTATCGGTATTAACAATGATTCTGCATTTCTTTTCTTCTTAAATATTAAATATTCGTACATCGAAAAATGTTACTTAAAAATGTTTTCCTTGATGTTAGAATTACGTGTGATTTAATCTTCTTTGAAAAAGATAAAAATAATGGTTTACTTTTTAATTATTTAAAGGCCAATAAAAACATGTGTAACTGATTTAATATATTTTTCTTGATAATTTATGGTGTCACCTTATAATTTATTGATTAGCTAATTACCGTTTATCTCACGTAATTTATTATCTACCCATCTGTGTATTTAACCGATTGTTTGCCAACTAAATGCATTTCGGTATATACACATGAACATACATACATATGTATACAATACATAAATATTAACATTTACGTATATTTCTTTGTTAAGGGCATCAGCACAACATTAAATCATTTACATAAAATGATTTCAAAAGTCTGAAAATAGAAAAAAATTTATACCAAATTCTGACCATAATTCAATATTGAAAGAGTTTGAATGCATTTAAACAATGTTTCTGAATAAATTTCCATAAACTTAAAAGCCCAAATAATTATTTCGAATGATCAAAGTGATAAAACCATGAATTAGTTGATTGTTGTGGTAAATTTATTGATTTATTGACTTTTGTTTTTAAAAATTTTTTTATTTTTTTTTTTTTTTTTTTTGTAAAAGGTGGCGCTGCATTTTGTTATTTTTATCTATTTTTGAAATTGAACTATACTTACGATATATCTTTTCATAATATAAAGTATAAGTTATTCATAATTAAATACCGGCAACATTTTTTGAATAAAGAAACAATAAACCCTTTTGAAAAGACAATAGTACAAAATTACTATTGACTTACAAAGAAAAAAAAAATCATTAGGGGCTATCTTTACAGATATCTGCCAAATTAAACGATTTTTTTATTCTTTTTCTTTAATTTGTAATATGGAAATATGAATTTTTCAAGTAGTCTAGAGAACAAGTTATTAAATGTAGAATAAAGAATGTCGTTAAAGCACTCAAAATTTCAAAATAAAATCTATTGCAGGGAGTTATCTGTGAACTCTGATATGAATAACTTGTAGTGCAATATTCACAAACACTACTTCCTTTTTGCCTTTCCTTGACCTAGCATCATAAACGACACGAGTAGTAGCCATCATCTGAATACTAGGTGGTCCTTTATTTTTGGAAGTTAATTCCATTTTCTCACAAAAGGGGTAAAAACTTTCGTAATGAACATTTGGTTAGTCAGTTCCTATTACCTCTATAGGAGATGGCAATATGTCCAAATCGCTTTAAGTAATATATATTGTGGTATACATACTTGGCCATTACAACCCTGTGTCAGGGTTACGGCCTAGCTTCTCGCAGCACTCATATTGTGTGTGTTAATTTTAATCCATGAGTACCGGGACCTACAGTTCAAAGTCGACTCTGAACGACAGATTTGAGAAGCTTTCTCATGGCAATCAATTACTGCTAGAGCGTTTGCCAGAAGACTGCTGAGAGGTAGTCGCCGAAAGAAATAATATTTTCATATTTATTTTTTTCAAGATGTCAGAGCTGAGATTTGAACCCGGCGCTATCGTCTTAGTAAGCCAACACATTAACTACTAGACCACGGCGACTACATGATGTGGTATACCTTCGAAGTTTGACGTTCGTCCCATCTTTAGATATACCAAACGCTACCCAAAGGCAGGGGTGAGATACTACACGTCAGACCAGCGCCACTCAATGCCGATACTTCCAACCACTAGACATAGCATACTACGCCGCTCACATTGAGAGCTCTATGACAAGGGATTAGCAATCTTGGTACTACCATTACCTGGATAGTAGCACACTTCCTTGCTTAGGAACTGCATACTATCTAGACTACCACAACCAATACGTGTACTCCCTGAAGGGCAGCACCAAACCATCAAGCAAGACTCCTGCATACTACGTCTGCTAGAGGGCATGCAGGCAATCGTGGGGCTCCTATTGCCCATAGTGCCAGATTAAGGCGTCTCTGGTTAGTCCTTGAGAGCGCCAATAAATTGCACAACCACTACGTGCACTCGCCGAGATACCGCACCAAAATCCTCAGGCAAAATTCCTGTTTTATCAGAGGGCGCCTTGATAGCGCCCGCTAGCTCCACAGACTAACAACTTTCTTCCTATAGGGAGTGCCAGGTCATTTACTTCAATAGCACAGGGCCGGAAGAAACGCCAGAAGCCCTTAAGTCCCATTCAGTACCCCCAAGGGGATATATAATGTGGCATGCTGGGTCGTCTTTTTGGAACTATATGTCCTTGTTATTCAGACCATTCAATTCAGAAGTTGGTAATCAGAGGCTATATACGTTCTTGCATTCGCCGTTAACAGTATTAGGCTTATCAACGTTGTTCTCAAAAAACTAGACCATCCATCAACAATGAATTAATTTCGGATGTCATGTCATAGCATTGTCCCTAATTCAACAGTTTTGTTTGTTCATGTAACAATTCATCCCAAAAGGGATTCTTCACTGAAGATTATTTTACGATTAAGCAATTTTAGTATTTCTATGTGTTTATTATTTTCGACCATGGTGTACTTGCGAAACAGACTTAATGAACTACTACTACTGACAGATATAGTCTCAGCAAGACAGCCGTTATCAACGGTCAAAACTTAGAAATCTCGATTGAACGATTTTTTATATTCTTAATGACACTTAGTTTGCTAGAAAACAATAAAATTCTGAGCGGGCATTTTAAAATATAATTAAAATTATTTTTGCGAATAGTAAAAGTTTGTGAGTCCAAAAATAAAGCGGCTGCCATTATAATTTCATACGGTGATAATGAATAGCTCCTCCTATAAAAAAATCTAGTCCATTCAGGTGGACATAAAAACGTAAAAAAAACGTAAAACGCTATAAAAACTCATTTCTGTGGATGGAATCAAATTCAGAATGTGTCCTGGAATATAATCCTTTCAAAATTTGTCAGACATCGATGTGAGTAATTTTGACTTATGCAGCAAAATATATTTGACTATCGTGGCACCTTGGCACATATTCCAATTATGATAAAAATACAAAAATCTAAATAAAATCTAAAAAAAATCTTATATATTCCAAAAAAAAAAAAAAAACAGAGACACTCTACTGAGCACTGGTGTCATAAAAAGATAATAAAAAAGCAGTCAAAAATATGAAATATTTTAGACTGTTTTTTTTTTAATATCTGTCACAAAAATATAATTTTTAATTTAATTGTGACATATACATGCATATTATCAACCAATTTGCTGTGTTATTATCATAAACACTTTGGAGGCTAACAAGCCGTGAATTCATTCAGTTGCAGATGCCAATGCGTTACATTTGGAATTTTGTATTTTTTTTTGACTGCATTTTTTGATGATTTAATTAAAATGTGTAAATGAACAAAACTCTACAAATTATGAGCATTTTCGGCTAGTAAATTAGTAAAATAAAATAGGTTTTTAATATATATATATATACACTCCCGATCATATGATTAGATTCACTTAAACTTCTGGTTGTGGTAGGCAATATGAATTTAAATTTTCTATCAAAAACAACAATGGGAAAGAAAATTTTCTTAAGAATATCAAAATAACAGCGATAACAATAAAAATTAAGAAGGTCTAGTGTAACAAGCAATAGACGAAGCAGTACGAAATCTTCTTAGACTGATTTAGTGATGGAGATATAAACTGAATTTTATTTAGATTTTGGAACTCATTCGTAAATTAACAGGTATTGAAAAATGGAATAGAAGAGGAAAACAAGAAAAAAAGTTACATAGAAAGTAAAGGTATTTACTGAAAGGTATATTTAAAAAAGAAATGAGATTAAACAACGGTTAAATATTGTTAATGATAGTAAATGATATGGAATCTGGCTAAAGAAATTCGGAAATAAAAATATTATATTGTTTTTCAAACAAAAAAAAAACTATTTAAGTTATTTACATATCGTCACTTTCAGGACGAAAAATGAAGCCCTCCTTGTAGATTTTAAAGCTAATTTCGATTGTGCATCACGTAAACTGTTATTTCACAAACTGAATCATTAAGGGATAATGACTAAATTTATAAACTGCTTCGAAAAGTTCTATAAAAATTCTCTCTACAGTATGGTATGGTCAAGTAATAACCTTCCCAAACATTTAAATATCTGTACGTTGTGCTTTTTGTCACACGTTTTCACACATACATACATAATTGGCTATTACAACAGTGTTTCAGGGTTACTGCCTAGCTTCTAGCAGCACCCATGTTATGTGTGTTAATTTTTATAAATGAGTAACGGGATCTACAGTTTAAAGTCGAATCCGAATAACAGACTTGAGAAACTTGTTCATGGCAATCAATTATTCTCAGAGCTTTTGCCAGAAGACTGTTAACACGTAGTCTTTTATTTTCAAGATGTCAGAGTTGGAATTTGAACCTGGAGAGCTTGCCTTAGTATGCCAACACCCTAACCACTAGACCACGGCGACTACACACCTATTCTTTGCCTTATATTTAGATGACACAATATTTTAAAGGTTTGGTTATATCTTTGTTTTAATTTATTCTGACAACGTTGTTATCTTATCTGATATGTCTTATAGCCTACATAAAATGATAAAAAGAAGAATATACTATAATGCAAAGAGTATAGAGAGAGGTAAATTTAATCAAATCCGAAATTATGATATTCCGAAACAGTTGTAAAGTAGGAGCTAGAAGCAAATGGACGTTTAATAATAGGGTGAGAGTTGTATTAAAAAATTATTTTGTAAAATAATGTGTAATTATTTCATAGGTTGAATAATAAATAAATAAATATTCAATAAATTGATGTGAAAATTGATTAACTACCCAGGATATTATTTTGATTAACTTTTCTTTAAAAGAAAATTCTTTGCCGGTATATTTTGGCTCGAATGAAGGTGCACGTTATTTGAGAAGCGGTAGAAAAATTATATAAATTAAGGGAAAGGAAAGATTGCTAGAAGGAAGAATTGCTAGAAAATCTTTTAAGAATATAATCTAATATATAAAATTCTCATGTCGCGGTGTTTGTTGCCAAACTCCTCCTAAGTTACTCGACCGATTTTCATGAAATTTTGTGTGCATATCGGGTAGGTCTGAGAATCGGCTAACATCTATTTTCCATACCCGTAAATGCTAAACTGACCCGCCCCAAGGGGAAATTTATGCCTCACCTAAATAACGTACCGACGTTGATGAAATTTTTAGATAATACCGTTTTAGATAATACCGTAGAACACATATGGTTGAGGTTTTTTTTTATTAAGTGGTACTTAGAGAGGGCAATACAGGGGATATTTCTCCTTATAGCCAACTATCAAACTGAAGTACAGAAAATGGCAGATAATCCTTTATTAAAATTATAAGTAACGCAGACATTGATTGCTCATATCAAGGTTGACTTTTGGAGTTCGGTGAAGATTATCAAATAAATATATTTGAAATAAAAAAATGTTTCCTAGAGCAAATTTATATGGCAAAACAACGTTTGCCGGACAGCTAATTATTATAAATTTTTTTTTCGAATTCTAAATTTGAATACTTATTGGATATAAGTATATTATATTTATTGTATAATTTTTAATAGTTTTAAGACTCTATATTGGTGTTCTTATGACAAGTTACATCCGTTAGGAAATTTCTAAACCACTAGCAGAACTGATGAGTCTTTCTTAGCGGGGGTCGAAAACTAATTCAGTTATTAATATGTTAAACTTTTATTAAGAATACACACAAAAAATTTAGCTTCTATATACCCATATATATGTATTTCCAATTTTTGTATTCATATATATTATTTTTTTTGTACCTATCCAGGGATTTTTGAAGCACACTGATGAGCTGGTTGGTTGTTTAACACGTCCGTTTATGCACTAGCGTTAATTATTATCTTGCGACGCGATTTTGAAAAATATCATAACACTCGTTACCTCTGTGAGAATGTCACTCACATCCGGTAGGTCAAATTAAGGTATCTGCAAAAGTTTTCTGGATTATTCACCGTAATATCCTCGATATACTGTATAAACTCTAAGCCGAAAGCTTTGTGTAAGAAGAGCCCGGCACTTGTAAAGAAAGTGCTCCTTAAAGGTGCGCTTTTCGACGGTAGTACAACTTTTGCTGTCGATAACAAAATTGTAAAAGCTATTTAAGTGATTGTAATCATTTAATCAAGAGTGTATAGGTTTCTCTTGTTTTTCGTCAAGACATATGAATTTTAAAACAAAACAAAGAAGCCAAAGCATTTTACAACGCATTACAAAGAATGGATAAGCATTTGTGAATATAAATAATCAGATATTGTACAGAAAGCTTGTCATTTTTAATTTGTCTTTTTGTGGGTGTACAACACAAAGTATTCATAAATTTTAAGGAAAATGCGTGGATTAATTGTAAGGTTTTAAATATTTAAATAAATAAAACAAACACATATTATTTTTTCTCGACACATAATAAAGTTAATAGTAATAATTTTAAAATAAAAGTTAATAAAAATTAATTATTTGATTATGAATTTCTTTTTTCACTTTCCTTTACATTTCAGTTGTTATGTTTGTTAGCTGCTGTTTATGCCGACGACGGTGGTTACGAATATAAAGCTGTAAGCCAATCAGATGACGATTTGTTGCCTAACTTTGCTCAAGAAAGTTCCAATTTAATGGCTCAAAAAGCCGAACTTCCATTCGAACATAATTTGGCTGAAAACTCAGCTCAGCAAACAGCATCTCTTAACCCTGAATTTGAAAAGGAATTCTACACATTTTCAGCTCCAGACTCAGCTTTTGACGATGGGGAAGCAACGCAAAAACTTGCAAATGCTCTTAAAAGAAATATAAGGGTTCTTTTCATTAAGTCTCCCGAAAATTCAGGTTTCGAAGAAGCTGCTCTAAATCTAGCCAAACAGGCTTCCCAGGAACGTTCTGCTATTTATGTGCTCTCCAAACAAGCTGATATTGGTGACTTGGCTGAAAAATTGCAAAATCTTAACTCTCAGTCCAACAATAAACCAGAAGTTAAATTTGTTAAATATCGCACTGCTAATGATGCTATCAATGCTCAAAAGGCTATACAAGAGCAATATGACAGTTTGCCTGGTAGTAGCCATAGTGTAAATGGTGGTAATGCGCCTGTTTTAAATTTTGCCTCGCGGGCTCCAATTTCTAAAGGTTACATACCACCTGGTCCTGGTCATCAATATCTGCCAATTGATTCAAAATCATCAAGTAAGGATTATTTACCACCTTCATTACATCGTTTCCGCTATCGCTTATAAATGAATTCATTGTGTTTTTTTATTATTAGATTAAATAGTTGTAGTTGTTATTTCATTATTATTAAGGTTTAAAATAAATTTCTGTCAGTTTTTGTGACCAAACTAATCCTGGAAAAATCATTAAATAGGCAATAAATTAATGTGTGTTAAGAATGTAGGCTGTTTTACCAAAAACACAACAAAAATGAACAAAGAAATCACAGCAAATAAAAATTCATTTGGATTTGTTGATACTTTTTTAAGCTTTTCTACTCATTTAGTGTTATAAATGGAAATATTATTGTTTTGCTCTTCTGTTTGCTAAATTATGCACCCTACGTTCTCCTTTTAACTAAATGAGACTTCTATTTCTTGTTTATCTCTCTTTCTGGGGCTCGAACTCCGCTGGAGACCGGACATATCGTGTGTAATGCGCCCGCTTCTGGCGATGTCCTCTAACCAGCACGCCTGCAGTCGTACATGTCGTCGATGTGGACTAATGTGGATAAAATGGAATAAGAGGGCAAATACAAAAATAAGTTGTAATTCTGTTTCATCCAAATAACATGACAATTACAAAAACTGCAATGATGGTGAGAAAAGGAAGATATGATAGGAACTCTTGTTTGACTTTACTTTGACTAACTCATATGGAAAAGAAAAAGGATTTCAGTATGTGGTTTCCTGAAAAGTGTGAGCTAAATAGTTGATTTTTGCTCATGCATATTTACAGACACAAAGAACTGTGATGGGACTACCGTAGCTGGGGACGAAAACATGTTCAGTTTGGCTTCATTCACGGATATCATTTTCCCCTTTGATTATATAAAAATTCATTGCAAAAAAAAAACTATATAAATTCTTTAAAAAATTTAACTTTGATCTTATCAAAGCATTTCTGACGAAACAAAATTATTTGAAAAATTGGTCACTCTTCTTGGGGCTCGAACTCTGGTCTCCAGCATATCGCATTTTATTTATATTTTGCATTGTGGGGAAAAATTAAATTATTTAATAATAAATAGGAATTATTTTAATTTAAAAAACATTACTTTGTTAGCCTGTAAGTCGTTCCCAAGATATACAAAAGTCAATATTGAGTTTATATGGGAGGTACCACGCCCACCTTCTGATTGCGATTTTCATTGATTATGAAGTTAGCCACACGAAATTCAGAAACTTAACTTTTAACAGTGCTCAAGATATACAAATTAAATAAAGACAACTTATAGACGATTTTAGGCTTACGTATAGCACACATGCGATTTCGGATATTAACCAAACATTAACCATATAGGTGCAATACTAACCCTCTTCCTAAGGTTGTTTTAAATCTGTCCGCCCGTTTAAGCATTTTTCCGTGACATAAGTACATAAGTCAAAAATCGGCTATGTGTATACATATGTACATATAGAATATTTGATAGGCGTATACATATGGTAGATATTCTTTTTGAGAAACTGAAATGGCAATTAGTGTATTACCATCTTATTCGTAAAGTCAATACTAACTTAACAAATATTAAAACAAAATCAATGTCATATAAAACATATTCCAACTAAATTAATGTGTATATATATGTAGACATACATATATGTATGTACATATGTCTATACTCGTATTAAAGAAAAAGAGACCTGGAAAAAAAACCAAGACACGAGAGTCTGTATATGGTGGTGTATGTATATGAATGTCAATTTTTTTGTTTTTATTTATCCTTAATTAAGGCACAAATAAATTAATCCCCATAACAGAATATAAATAACATAAAAAGTATAAACAAACAAAAGTTAAACAGTTACAAGACATGTTATAGAAAATTAAACAACAACGATTATACGATTATTAGGATGTGTAATTTATTTATACATAACCCAGTCAACATTTCACCAAGTGTGTACAAAATAAAATTAATTATTTAACCAAAACAATGAATAACTATGATATATTTATATTTTTGTCATTTAAATAATGTCTCTATGGCCATTTCGTCTCTGTTTAAGAGATTCGTCAGGAGGCTTTTTCCTCAAAATTTTTAGCAAATATTGCTGGCTGACTGTGGTAAAATAGAAAAAATAGATTTTGGATTTTTGAAAAACAGAAATGCATTGCTTTGTAAATACTTTTGTTTGGTTTTTATATGCTAAATAGGTTGTGATTCTCATTTAGTTTACAACTATTTGAACACAAATCTGTGTATAAGTATTTTAATACGATGTTAATTAAATGTTATAGTTTTAAATTATTAAAAAATTTTTTAAAATTTTTAATTCCAATAACAATGTAAAATTCAAGTAATTTTAATTAGTTGAACCCTAGATTTAATAACTAAAAAGAAAAAATCTTAAACTAATAACTCAGAAAAATCTGGATGGAAGTTATGCATTTTAAATCGAAGTCTATGATTTTAAAATTACGAGAAACCAAAAAAAGTCTAACTAAAAATTAAATCAAACGGAACTTACCCATAAGAAGTCCAATGCTTTTAATAATTCTAAAAATAATAATATATATACTTTTGTTATATACTTTCTTACATACTATTCTCATAAAATTTATTTTGCCTGGAGAGTACAATTAAAATAAATTCAAAAATTTTCAATCAAAATTTAGCTCTTTTCAGCTCTCTTTCATTGTGCTCTTGGCTTTTTTGCTTCTAAATAATTGGCTTCACTGATATTTATATACAGACATACATAAATATGTATGTATTCTTAATTTTATATATGTTTTTTTTTTTTTTTGGGCCGGGCGGTGGAAATGCCATAACGCATACCTGTCGAATTGTCATCCTCAGGCTACATTGGACTCTAGTCAAACTACATACTGAATCTCTTCCGTTTTCAAGGGAATTCCCACCACACCGGTCCTAATGACAGTATTACTTTAGGGTGGCTCCATGAATTGGTCAACGTCCCCTATCTTCTTTGTTATGCCTCGTAGGGCCCAGCTTTTTATCCTAGGATTCAGGATTCTGTACGTTGTTCTTCATCGAGATCCTTTTTCTTTTCTCTCAGAACATATTTTACGTATCGAGCAATCAAGTTTAAGTTGTTCTCACTTGATAACTCTTTAGACATTACATTTTCAACAGTCAGGGAATCAATCCGTTCCTCCACATCTGCTCTAAATTTTAGCCATCTACATACATACATAACATACATAACTGGCCTTTACAACCTTGTGTCAGGATTACGGCCTAGCTTCTCGCAGCACTCATGTTGTGTGTGTGTCAATTTTTATCCATGAGTACCGGGACCTACAGTCTAATGTCGACTCCGAACGACAGACTTGAGAAGCTTGTTCATGGCAATTAGTTACTCTCAGAGCTTTTGCCAGAAGACTGCTGAGAGGTAGTCGCCGAAGGAAATACTTTTTTCATATTTCTTTTTTTTGAAGATGTCAGAGCCTGGAGTCGAACCCAGGGCCCATGTCTTAGTAAGCCAACACACTAACCACTAGACCACGGCGACTATTTCAGCCATCTATTGCATCTAAAACATGTATTCTCGGCATCGTTCTGATTTAAGTCACCATAAATGCAGTTCGGACTTCTTGTCTTACCCATTCGGTTAAGATACTTCCGAAACTATCCGTCCGTCCCCGGTGAGATATTTATGTGGTTTTATTTGGTATTAGTCTGGCCATCTTTGCTGCCATACATGAATGGTAAGTTGTCTAATTCTCTATTCGGCCGTAGAAAACTCTCTTTGGTTCCGTTGCTGCCATTTCCGTCTACGTTCTAAAACTAGCAAATCAATTGGTATTATTCCACTTATATCGCCGCTTTAGAGACAGTGCCACAAGCTGAAGCCACACGAAGAGCCTGAATTTAGTCTGCCCAAATATCGATTCCATATAGTAAGATCGCCCATCAGAAGTTTTCTTTTTCCCACCGTTGGTCTCCCGGTTTTTGCTATCAGCTTCGATAGCGATGTAGTTGCGTGGCGTATTTGAGGCTAGAACTGAACTTTTGAGTCCATTGCCTATTTCATCTGGAACGTATCAAATTGTGTGTGCATTTGAACTTCAACAGGTATACAGGAGTCAATAACATTGGTAAAGGCGAGTGTACGAGTATCTGTTCAGTATAGCTATTTTTAGAAACTTTACATCCGAAATATAGGAGTCGTTAACTCAACCTTCATAAACTTTTATTTTGAAAAAATAAATTATTTTTTTGCTTATTTCATTAGAAAATTTCGAGAACAAAACAAACTGATATGATCCTTTTTCAAGTTAACTCCCTTTTGCATAAGTTTTTTCCCCTCTCTGAAAAATTGTTATTTTTAAAATAAGTTCTTTAGTTAAAGGCCCACAAGTATGTTATTAAGAAAAGTATACTTTTTGTTCATTTATTTTCTCATTTTTTTTAACATTTTCACAACACGTGCAAGTATTTATAATATTTCAATACTCCAGCCAAGTATTTTAAATTTAAGCATTTTGAACAATAAAAGGATGCTTATAACTGAGCATACTTATAAAATGGGAATAAACAAAAGAATTTGTAATTAAAAAATTTTCTAAATTTATTTCCATTTAGTTTAACTTTGGATATATTTAAACGTAAATTCTAAGGCACTATGTCTCAAGTCAAAGGCAGTATTGCAATCGATTGACTTAATTTTAGAGAATACTATTAAAATAAGTTGTGAATCAAATACAAAAAAAGTTAAGTCTTAAAATATAAAATTCGTCTCAGTTCATTGGTGAATTACAAAAGGATTTTTTGGATATGCCGGTCTCTGTTTTCCTGAAATCCGAACACGAATTTCTGCAAAATGTCGAATAATGGACAACCCTAATATATGTACGTGCATACAAACATACATATTTTGAATTGAATTCTTAATGCCTAACCTAATTTTCTTTTGTCTGATTGTTTTATGACCGTTTACAGGAATATCAGAGTCCTTATTCTGTAACTCTCCTAAGCTAAAAATCTATCGCTAAAAATTTTAAAACTTGCTTTAGGACTTTTTGGCAACGGTATTTGGTATTGTAAATTAAAAGTTTCGTGCCTGTCATCTCTTAAATTTTTTATGTTATATATTCTAACGCCCAACCTATTTTAAAAACCTAAAATTTGATACTTTTAGCTTTTAATTAATAAAATATATTTGCGAAATATCTCTTCATTAAAAACGAATATATGTATGTATTAATGTTTAGCAATAAAAAACTAAGTTAATACTATTTAGTTTGCATTTACTGTTTAGGAAATGCATATACATATGTGTATGACACCTTATATAATTTCGCCATGATAGAAATAAATTAGTAAAATAATACGATATTAAAAAAATCATATATCGTACATGATAAAATTTCATAATTTTGTTTATAGTTATTAATGTATTTTGATCTACACTGTAGGTATGTACTTACTTGTTTTATTTATGAACAAATAAAAATGACAACAACAAGTGTCTCAAAACTGTGAGTTGACAAAATATTTTGGCGTCTGCTGTATAAAGTTATTGCATTTTTACAAAACTTTATAAAATATACACTTTTTTCGTAACCTTTCGATTAAACTTCATATACTACCTATTATTTAACATGTTTAATATGATTTTATAACACTTTTAATTATTTCAATTAATTTTTTTCAACAAATAATAACAATTTTAATTTACTCGCTACGTTTCGCACTAAAATCCACGATGCAACTAAAATGTACAAACAAAGTCAATGACACTATGGAGGTGAAATTTAAAAGTAGTGGGTTCGTATCTTAGGTAAACACAATTGGCTGAAGTGATATTAACAGCATAGCATTGCCAACAGTAGGCTAAACTTAGTATTACAAATTCTACTTCACCACTGATAATAACGTGCAATATAAGTAAATATGGGAATGTAGGCAGTGTTATTAACATTTAAATTTCAGAAATCACTAAAATCGAGAAAAAACGGGTATTTTTTTCCAAAAAATACTAAGTCTGATATCCTAAATAGTTTGCTTCTTGGTTTATATTTTTTTATGATATGCACACCTAGTATTGTTTCAATACGGTAGGACTTTCCCTTGAGAATCAGTAAAAAATAATCTTCAAAAAAACACCACTTTTGAAAATAAATTTGTATTACATACATACATACAACAACAACACTTTATTATTAAATTTTAAAATAAAAGGAAGGCACTAACTTCAAATCGGAAAATTTAAAAGAACACTGGAAACAGTGTTAAAAGCTGCAAGTTGACAATGCTGAGTACGATTAATCATTAATGTAATTTTTTACTTACTGAGAATAAAAAAGAGAATAAAAGTTAATGACAACGCTCGACTATTTATGTACCTACAAGCGTGGCTGTGGTGAATTTCTATACACAAGAAAAATAATGTTAATAAAATGGTAAATAAGAGAATTAGAATACAAACTAAGTTAAATATTATATGAGTAGTGAAAGCAAAAGTCATGCTTCGTAATTTTACTAAATACATGCCAAAAAATCAAAATACAATAAAAAGAATAATTGTGTAAACACAATTATTTTCAAAACAATTCGACTTTTCATTCGATCAGAGTTGAAGTTTTACTAAAGTACAAGAAGAAAATCAAAGATGAAAAATAAGAATTTTGTTCACAAAGTTTTAATATTTCCATTTTATATTTTATAAATAATTGCAAAATAAAGAAAGAGTTAAAGGTTCAATGATAACTTTCTAATTTTAATCAATTGACAGATATTTGTTGTAAAAAATAAATAAAAATGGTACAGACAATGAAAAACGTATAAAAAAGTAGTTTCGTAATAAGTTTTCCATCTTGGAAGAAAACAAGATAAACAGCTGTTTATATATTACAAAGTTTTTCATTTTATTTAAAATGTTATATTGGTAACACAATGAGAAAATTTCCTCTTTAATCTTTTAACAATCTGACAAAAAAAAAACATTGAAATTTTCTGTCACAAATTCCAATAAAAATCTTAAGACTTGTAAAATGATGAAAACTGGCCTTAACACATATTTTTCTTTTAATATTGTTTTCAAAAGTTAAAAGCGAGAGATTTTAAATTTAATATATTTTAATTGTTTCTTACTGTAGCACTCACTGTAACACCCTGCATGTTGCTTTTACAAAAACAGAATATTTACGAGAAGTAGTAATGACGTTTATAGTCAGCTGTTATAACATATATTTAAGAAATTGCATGCTGTCTCTGATTGCTGTGAATATTTAGTTATTCGATACGTTTGCTGCTTGTCTTTTACACATACATATAATTTTTTTGTCTTTTGTTTTATTTGCAAGTTATATGATGCCGTCTGCATATGTTGCTGCAACGTTTTTCATTTAACAGAGGATCTATAGTATTATTCTTTTCTGTTTTAAATTTAGGTGCATGAACAAAAATTCTTCTTTCAAAAAGGAAACAGGAAACTGTAGCATGTCATATAAGAACTTAGTAAAACTAAACAAACAGCAAAGATTATCCATCTCTATATTTGTCTCTGTAAAACAGTGTAGAATTTGTTCATCCGACAATGAGTTTAAATGAAAAATAAAGCGAAAGAGAAACCGGTTGTTAAGGAGTCTTCACTGTGGAATACGAAATTTTTCACTTGAATTCCTTTTGTATATAAACTTGTACATATGTAGGTATGCAGGGCTTTATATTAAAAGTTACATACATACATATACAGTTATATACCCTCAGTTAAATTTCATTTTTAAAGTATTATTGAAATTCTATATAACATTTAGTACTTCAAAAACAAAAAACAAAAAAGCAACAGCAAGAATTTTTATATATACTTACATATATGTATATCTAAAAGTTCTTTTCATGCATGAAGTCGTCCTGTCTATATCAAAATTCAAAGCCATGGCTTAGTACACTCGCATGTACATTCATACGTACCTAGTACATACATACATGCGTATTTAAGAGTAAATAGTTAGTTGGTAAAGTGAGACACCTGCTGGCTTTAAAAACAATTTGTTAACTATTGTTTAAAATCTTATTTTACTTTTATTTTTATTATACGACTTTTATTCATTTTGTGTAGCTTTTCCACTATTTATATTGCATACTTACATATATGTATACGTATTAACCTAACCCTATACATACATATATACTATCGTACATACGTACATACATATAAACAAAATTTTCATATCCTTTTTGTTCGTATTAAAGACAACATGTTGTTTATTTTTTACGGACTATTATGAAGGACAATGAGAGATTTTATTATAAAGCCAGATGTGAGTGTATATTATGCATTCACATACATATGTAGTATCTTAGGTGTGACAAGCTATGTAAAGTAGAATGAGTTTTTAAAGTAAGTTTACATCAAAAGAAAATCGTGGGAAAAATGTTATATTACGTTCTGAATAGTTATTGTGTCTTTATTAAAAAAAGACAGAGAAAAACAAATGACATTTTTGTTTTGTGTGTGTCATTTTATGCATATAAGGTTAAAATTTTCATAGTATTTTGCTGTATGTTGTACAATATTATTATTTAAGAACTTTAATGCAGATAAATAAACGAAAGTTATATTCTAATTCCTTTATTGTCTGTGTACATGTGCAAAATTGTTACTTTAATAAAAAAGGAATACAAATTTAAATTTTACAAATATGACTCACAGACTTGTGTTATAAACCGTAAAAAGCTAATGTTTTGGTAATTGAATTTTATAAAATAATAAAAAAAAATTCTGAGAAGTTACGCTTCAGGGCTTCATCATAACCTCTTACCTTCTTACTATATCAGGTTAAATCATGCCAAAAAAATTTTGATATTGCCCTACTTCAAAAAATTATATTTAATAATGATCACGGTTATAGATCTCCTAATTAGGATATTTCAATATTTCAATTCATGATGCAACAAAAATTTATAAGCAAAGCCAATGACTTTATGGGGGTAAAATTTAAAAATAGTGGGTTTATATCTTAGGTAAAGGCAATTGGCTGAAGTGATGTTAGCATTATAGCATTGCCAGCAGTAGGCTAAAAATATTATTCATTTTCAATTCCACCACTGGTAGGGACACCAGGTAGGGACAGTGTTGCCGGAAGCTTTTTAATTTTTGAAGAAAAAATCATAATTTTCAGTCAAATATTTTAATTATAAATTTTATTACGACGATATAGAATTATGCCAGTATTTTAGGTTTATTGAGGGTTTATTTGACAAGTATTGCATAATGCTCGTATTGCATAGAAACTTGAAAATAAGCACTCAATAAACCTGGAATATTTTTTATGAATACGGGTATTATTAAATTAAATTTATATAAAAAGCATGTACATGTACATATATATTAAATATTATATAAACATTATAAAGTATGTTAATGAAATGAATGAAATAATGAAATTTGCTCTCAAAAAAAAAAAAAAAAAAAAAAAAAAATATATTATATCAAGTTTAAGACTAATTTTTACAGGATAAGAATATATTTTATTTTTAAACCTTAATTTGAAAAACAAATATCATTTAAGAAACAAAATCAAAATCAGCATAATTGTAAGTACGTGTAAAGTATGTAGTAAAAAACCGCTACAAAATTATACGCCGGAGATTTCCATCATCATGCAAGTTCACATATTTACCTCAAAACAATGAGGTTATTGTTGTTATTAGGGCATAAATTAGCACAATATTTACGAGTATTAAAAAAAAACTAGAAATAGTTTTTAAATTTGCATTCTGTCGACAAATGCAGATTTAAATGTAATTAAATAATAATATATTTTACTTAATAAAATATAGAATTGACTTACGGGTTGTTTGCCAATAAGTAATATCTTTTTACCAAAAGAGTTGGAGTACTTTCTTCTTCAAGATTTGCAAAATTAATACTAATATAAAATAATAAAAAGAACACACATTTTGAAACACAATTTCACTTATATTGCCAATGCATCATCAAATTTCGTCTTTCAGAGCATCAGTTGTTTGTGGTTTGTCCAGGTTAACCTAGTCTTTTGAATGGTCCTAAAGAAAATAATCCAGTACGTTAAAATTTATATGGTATAAGTTTTTGAAATATTTGCACTCATTTTGATATAAATTGCTCAAAATATTATCAGCATATTAATTAAACATGTTAAAATTGAAAAGATTATTTTTTAATATGTTTTAACTGATTTTTTCAATCAATTTAATAAAAAAGAAAAGCAAGAAAAAACTACGCGATATAAAGAATCGTTCTTTATACCGGGATTTTCCTGTATAAGGATTTATACTTTTCCTTTGGGGACAAAAGTTTAATACATTCGTATTATTCGGTGCGCCAGTGTATATTTCTTCCTCAATTTATCAAACGGAATTCAATTTTTTTTTTATTAATGCGTGCATTACTAATTTTAAATGTGGTCTACAGCAATCAATTCACACAACACTTGTTCCCGTCGTTTGAAAAAAGAACCGTTATGTAACATATTATGCATATTTTTTTTTTTTTTGCAGTCTGACTTAGAAGTCTTAGCTTCTACCTGACTTGATTTTCGTTATCTTTTATTAATTTTAACTCGCCACCATAACTGGCTGAAAGCCACATTAATAATACTAATGGTGAAGTAGAAAATTAAATTAAATTTTTCGACGACTGTTGGCAATGCTGTGGTGTTAATATCACTTCAGCCAATTGACTTTACCTAAGATACGAACCCACTACTTTTAAATTTCACCTCCATAGTGTCATTGGCTTTGTACATTTTAGTTGCATCGTGGATTTTAGTGCGAAAAGTAGCGAGTGGATTAAAATTGTAATGATTTGTTAAAAAAATTAATTGATATAGTTAAAAGTGTAATAAAATCATAGTTAATATTCTAAATAATAGGTGTTATATGAAGTTTAATCGAGAGGTTACGAAAAAAGTGTATATTTTATAAAGTTTTGTAAAAATGCAACAAATTTACACAGCAGACGCCAACAAATTTTATCAACTCTCAGAATATGATGCAGAGAGAAACAAGAAAAACAAAATAGCAGGATGAAGTAAATGAAAATGTAAGTACATTGCTACAGTGTAGAGCATAACAGTCTGTTCATAAAATTCGAATGGTTTGATTGATTCTTCTTAAGGAAGTGTTGTAATGTTTTTCAATAAATTTATTGGGTGTACTCGGAAATGGAATCACTTTAATATAAAAATTGCTAGAATTGTTGTATATGTACCATAAATGTGCATTTAATCGCCTTGAAAATATTCAAATCGTAGGTTATTAATTTATTTTATAAAAAAATTATTAAAAATAGGTTAAAATGAAAACAAAATTATACAAAAACTGTAGATTTCAAAATTATTTTAAGAAAAATTATTTGATTTTCTTTCCATGCTTTTTTAATTAAGTACACTAAAATTGGCATCGCCGGTGAGTTTTACTGCTCAATTTTTAATTAATGATTTAATCATCTCAACGTATTAAAAATACTAAAATATCCGTACCTGATAATATCAAATGAAATAATTTTCTTTAAAAAGTCTCTATATTGTTTCTATACAAATAAGTTTCTTTGTAAAATGAAGTAGTTTTCTGATCCCTTATGAATTTATTGTATAGAAGTTCAACTGTGGTTACTTTAGAGAGATTAGGTTTTTTATTTGCTAAATTACAAAAGGGCAACTCTTAAGGCAAAGCAGTCATTTAAGTTTCACATTTCACTAAATGTGGACATTAATCTCCATTTAAATTGTTATCAATTGTTTATTATACAGGAAACAAATGTGAGCCAATTTTACGGATTCTTAAATATTTTAAAAGCCACAATACGAACGTTATGCGAAAATAAAGCCAAAGAGGGGGAAAAACAATAAATGGGTAAATAAAAAAAGAAAAAGAATCAGCTAAAAATAATTTATAGAAAGATTTTTAGTCTACAAATAAGGTGACAGTCCGTAACTGGGACAGATTTAATGTGAAGACATTAATGTTTTCTTCTCACTCATCTATACAGCTTTGTTTTTGAGAGGGAATGTTTTGTGTTGGTATGTGTGTGTATTTATTACCTAAATAACGTTTCACTCAATTGTCCTAATATGTGTTGGGTACAGCAACAAAAACGATGTCCTGGTATTTTGTACATTCTTTTGCTCTTACATTACATTGTTGTGAAGGATATTTTTACTTTAATCCGTTTAAACTTACCAGAAAATTGAAAACCAGCAATAGCAACAAAGCGAAAATATAAAAAAATAAATAAATAAATGAGCAACAAAGAAAAACAAATAACCAGAAATGTAAACCTTGGAAATAATATGAAAAAAAAAAAAAACACAAAATCGTTTTAACCCAGTAAATAACAATTCTGTTAACTCGACTATTATTTCGATATGTGTGTTTTGTAAAGTATTGAAAAGTATATATATGTATGTATATAAAATCAAGAATTTTTTGGTTTTGTTGCGTCTAAAACAATTTTGTTATCGTATTCCATATTTATCCAAAGACTGAGACCAGTATGTATATGAATTCCCAAGCTTTAGCTGCCATCCTGAGAAACTTTAAAAGAAATCTCCACTGGATTGAAAGCAAAATTTTCAATTTTATCTCCATATGAAAATTATTTCGTAACATGACACCGAAAACAACAAAATTTTATAAACGAGGGTGCGTAGTATAGTTGTTTGCAGGCACGCACAAAAACTTAAACAGCACAGGTTCAAATGCCAGCAAAGGAGAAAAGTAAAAAATTAAAAAAACATTTGCAGTTTTTCGAAATTTTAATTAAAAAACAGAAAAAAAATAAAGGGTTCCATTCTCCCCCTCCAAGAAGTCAATCTTGGAAAACCGCTCCCTGACACTCAACCTTATTCCAGTAAATAGGTAAATGATTGCCATGAACAAGGACTCGAGTTAAACTGTAGGTCCCTTTATTTTACTTTTAAGGCCAGCACTCATGGGATGACCCCTACTCATGCAGTACATTGTGCTATTATACGAAAATATGCTATGGGAAGTTGAAAGTGGGAGTTGTGCTTGTGAACATTTCATTTAAACTTATTAATATCGTAATTGGCAGGAAAAACATTCGCTGATAGATGGTTCCATAAACGAGCGGTGCAGCTAAATAATGAATTCTCTCTGTAATGCATTTCACTGGACAATCAACTAAAAAAGGATTTGCTCAAGGAGAGCTACGAGTAGTCTGCAAAATATGCGATTATTCGGGATCAGGTCCATCTTCCATGGTAGTACGCCACTAGTGCGGTCAATTACTGCTACTTTTCATTACTCGATAGAATTGAGTAATTTCATTTGGGTACTCAATACTACTCAATACTTTTAACGGATTTTATTTGTAATAGAAAGCAATTTCATAAAGTTTTGTGTTTTTAGACAGAATTTTGATTTAAGCATTAAAATTTAAATAATTAATATACTTTCGAGAAAAAAATGCAACGCTTAAAGTATTGAGTAGTTACTTTTAAGTATTGAATACCCAAAAATTAGTACAAATATTCGATACTCGGTATCCACTACTCAATACATTGCCAGCACTATACGTCAGATTGGGCCGAGGCAGTTGAATGCTTCTTCCGAAGTATTCCCACAGACATCACAATTTATTCTCCAGAACGGAACATCAAGAGCGTCTGCCTCCTCCATATTTACAATACCCGTAATCACTGACGACAAAATTGCATCATCACTACTATGCATATGCGTGATAAAATAACATTGAGTCTTGCGCTCATAAAATTTGACTCTGTTTGCTTGACCCTAATCGAATATTATTTGCAGGTCATTCGTGAGTGTATCAATCATATTCTGCGTACTCACTCCTCCAAAAAGCTTGGTCTATGATCAATTGAATATGAACGAAAAATGTTGCTGCCATCTGCGAAAGAGTAAATAGGATTGGAAGTTAATATGAGAAGATCATTTAAGGAAAATACGAATAGTGTAGGAAATTAGGAATAGTCGCCGTGTCTAGTGGTTAGTGTGTTGGCTTACTAAGACGATAGCGACCGGTTCAAATCTCAGCTCTGTCATCTTGGAAAAAAAAGGAAAATGAAACAATTATTTCTTTCATCGACTACCTCTCAGCAGTCTTCTGGCAAAAGCTCTGGGAGTAATTGCTTGCCATGAAAAAACTTCTCAAATATGTCATTCGAAGTGGACTTTTTAACTGTAGGTCCCGGTACTCATGGATAAAAATTAACACACACAACATGAGTACTGCGAGAAGCTAGGCCGTAACCCTGGCACGGTGTAGTAATGGCCAATTATGCATGTATGTATGTATGTATGTAGAAGACAAAACAGAACTTGCAGTGCTTCCGAACTTAACCTGAACTCGTTGGAAGTGGCACCGTCTTATAAACACTCTTATAGCACGGTCCCTGAGAAAACACATTATGAAACGACAGAACTGATTACCGACACCAATCCTAAATAAAACTTGTCACGTACAGCAAGGGTGCAGTGAGAAGCTAGTCCGTAATCCTGACACAGAGTTGCAAAGGCCAATTATGTATGTATGTAGTTTAATATTAGATTCCACTGATTCTTGTCCTTTCTTAGCTAGTAAATTAATGGCATTATTTCAAATAATTTTT
This sequence comes from Metopia argyrocephala, assembly GCA_963576795.1. Lineage (NCBI taxonomy): Eukaryota > Metazoa > Arthropoda > Insecta > Diptera > Sarcophagidae > Metopia > Metopia argyrocephala. The sequence continues at coordinate 82,018,476 of OY756211.1, read as the reverse complement.
CCTTTCCAATATCTTCACTTATGTTCACTGGGATTAATGTTTCATATGAAAACCAAAAAAGATGACCATGAAACCTGGAATCTATTTCCTTTTTTTATTACGATAAGATTTGTTTTAAACTCTTAAAAAAGTATAAAAGTTAAGTAAAGAAAAACTTACCGATATGTTTTAAATTATAGCAATAAAATTATATAAACCACCGTACCATAATAATATGTTTTAAGAAGAAAAATTTTAAAATGTTCATTTCAATTTTTCAATTTAATTAGAACAAAACTAAGTGAAGAAAACTAAATGACAAGAAAAGGGAAGAACCTGGGTTGCGATACTGTCTTCTAACAGGTGATGTCGAGTTCTGTTCTTAAAATTATCTAAACACCTCCGGTTAAAAAACCTTTTTTTTGTGCAAATAGATCTGAGAACTCATTTTTATAGTATCAATGTTCAATAAAAGGGCGTTACAGTAATATTTTTATAATGGAAAAATATTCTTTCAATATCGAATGCCTTATAGATCAAATTCTTCCTATTAGGCATTTAAAATTCATGCAACTTGTGGCAACAATTTAACTACTTTCATATTTGGTAAATATTGGTACTGGATCCAGGGGCGTAAACCCCTACTTATGCTGAAGTTTTCAATGATATATAGAGTTTTTTCCTATTATGCGCCTTATGAATGAGACAAATTGCTGTCAATTTCAACACTCAAAGGCCAGTGTTTATACCTTTACCCTTGAATGATCAACAGCAATTGCTCCATCTGTCGTTGGATGTTAATTGTAGGATCTTCACAATGTAGGTTGCTGTTATGAACTACTTCCCAGTAGGTGGCGCTTCTTCTCCTGTTTGTTCGTTTTTGATGAAAATGCCAAAGGTGGAGTAGAGTGCGATATTAGGGAGCGGTTTCTTGAGGATGGACTTCTTGGAAAAAAAGCGTAACAACAATTTTATGGAAAGAAATTATTCAAAAACAAAAGCAATAATATTTTAATTAATTGAACAAATTTGTAACAGAAAATAATAAAAAGAAAAATGGTTTTCCTACTGCTGCTGCTGTTTATGTCAACTCAACTGTAAAATGTCTCCTTCACCAGTATGGATATATTGAAAACAAATAATATGTCTTATGTATACTTGTATAGGATACGTACGTATAATATTTTTCTATCTTTTCAATCCGGTAAAAATTCAATATGTTTTTGAGTTGGTTGAAAATGGATAAATAAGGTAACGAGTGTCTAAAAATCAATTCGAAATACAAATAAAACACAAAAAGACATCCGGTAACAATATTGTTTATACAGCCATACAAATATACTGCATACGTGTACATGCGAACACACATACAATTGTACTACTTACGTTAGATCATATATGTACAATATATAACAAATATGTCTACCAACATATATCTACCATGAGTATGAGTATATGGTTGAAGAGGAAAATATTCAGCAAATCAAACAGACAGGCAAGAAAAAAGAATGAATTGAATCCAAGGAAGGATTTGAAATATAAAATGGCATAACTGATTGACACTGATGAAGGTTTTACTTTCAATTCGTTTAACGTTTTAAGTTTGTTGTTCACTTTTTTTTGTTGCGTATTTTATGTTACTCAGTTTAAGGGATTGGTAAGGATATCCACAATGCGAGACCATACTAGAGAATAACTTAACAATGGGTTTGGGTTTAGGCATGTGTATGCGTGAATTAATTTAAATAATTTAAAATTTATAAGAAATTTAAGCATTTACACGATTTTAGGTCAGATTTGTATATCAAGATTTGTTTGTACGTACGAAACAATGGATTATTTCTTTTGCTTTTTGGATTTTAAAATAAATTTCATGTTATTTTTAAATATTTAATTGTGTTTTGGTAAGAAGTTAATAAAGAGAAATGCAAGATTAAGTTAAGTTACTAAAAATAAATCCAAAGAAATTCAGATTGAATTGTCAAGGTTAATAAGGATTTAAAAATAGTAACCGCCTACTGTCTTTTAAGGATCTAAGGACGAGTCACATGGAATCCGTCATATATTGTACTCCGCCTTTTTTAACTGACGATTAAGTTAAAATATTTGTTTTCTTAAAGGCCTCGTTTTATTCGGGATACTTTAAACTTTTAATGCACATCGAATTATATTAAATTAAAAATAAAAAAATAAAAAATAAAACAAAAAAATAAAAAAAAAAAATAAAAAAATTAAAATAAATAAATCAGTCTAGTTCTAAATAAAAATTCCACGGGAGTTTTTTCCCTTCCACATTTTCACATATAAATTCAATTGTAAAAATAGGAAAGGGAGAAAAACTCACAGTGATTTTTTAGAATTGGGCTGAATTGATTTTTAATTGATTTTTTGACAAAAGTAAACGGGAAAATGGGAATAAACTGAGGAAGAACAAGTCGTGGGTTTTACAAATTAACTTTTATAAATTATCTTACAAAAATTTTCATTAAAAAAATTTAATTTTTATAATTGATTTATAAGTAGTATACATCAAAGTACTAATTGTAATTACCACATATGTTAGTACGTAGCGGTCATTGAAAAAGCCACAGTACAACGTATGGCGGATTCTCTGTGACCCGGTCTTTGTACCTGAGCCTAATAAGTAATAATTTAACGCATAATTTAAAATAAAACGATTTTAAAAAATATTCACAGTGTTTAGTTAACTAACTAAAGTGGTTTAGTTTGTCTAAAAAAAAAAACTTAAAACTTAATTTATCAGTAGTTAACTTATTTATTTTTGTAGTCGCCGGGGTTAGTATTTTGGCTTACTAAGACAAGAGCTCCGGGTTTAAACCCTAGCTCTCACATATTGAACTACTATGGTGAGGCGTAGTCGCCGTGGTCTAGTGGTTAGTGTGTTGGCTTACTAATACATGAGCCCTGGGTTCAACACCCAGCACCGAAATCTTAAAAAAGAAAGAAATATGAAAAAAATATTTCTTTCGGCGACTACCTCTCAGCAGTCTTCTGGCAAAAGCTCTGAGAGTAATTAATTGCCATGAACAAGCTTCTCAAGTCTGTCGTTCGGAGTCGACATTAAACTGTAGGCCCCGGTACTCATGGATAAAAATTTACACACACAACATAAGTGCTGCGAAAAGCTAGGCCGTAATCCTGACACAGGGTTGTAAAGGCCAGTTAAGTATGTATGTACTCAGGGAATGACCCCTACTCATGCATTCCATTGAGCTGGTCTATTAAAATATGTTATGAGAAGGGGAAAACAGGGAGTAGTTCTTGTTGAGATTTGATTGAAACTTATTAATATCGTAATTAGTTGGAAAAACATTCGCTGGTAGATTCTTCCATAAACGAACGGTGTGGCTAAAGAACGAATTTTTTCTTTCATGCATTATGCGATTCACTGGCAAATCAAAAATTCGGAATCAAGTCCTTTATTTCATCAGAACATCACTCAAGGTAGTACCGATAAAACAATGAAAAACACTCACATTGCGCCGATGTTCCAACGAATAGATAGAGTTTAAAACCCTACCGTCGCTGATAAACACCTTCGCCCTTTCCTGTACACGGTCGGGAAGCCCCAAAATAGACTTTGAAGCACCGTCCTAGAATTGTTTCTACCCAAGTTCGAATGAAGGTCTTGTAAGTATTGAGAAGATCAGATGGAGTGACGTATTTCTTGCACCATTTTAAAAAACCGAGGTACTTCAAAGGTCCTTTCGACACTCGAAATATTTGATCAATCCAACGAATATCACAATTTATTCTCATACTCAGAACATCAAGAACATCAGCCTCCCCGATATTTACATTACCCATATTCACAGATGACAAAATTGCATCATCACTATCACATCTATGCGTAATAAAACGACATTGAGTTTGCGTGAGATTATTTGTAGGTCACTTGTGAGTGTGCCATTCATTTACTGCCTTCTCACCTTACCATGCGATCAGAACGTAAAATTATATCTTGATCATAAGACTAGTCCAGGTATATTACATTGTATTGCCAAAAATTTAATAGTTATAATTGAATAAAGAACAGTTTATTAATTGCTTCCACTCGTATCAGAATTTTGAGTTAAAAATTTGGTTATTTTTATTCCATTTTGGTTATATTTATCCTGAAAAATTGTTACAAAAAATGAAAGGTAGTGCCACGACGGTTATTAGACCTCAGTATTAAAGATCATTCCAATGTTTTAACAATTTTTGAAAATAAATAAAACTCTAGAATCTAGAACAAAAAGATAAATATGTTAACCTGCATCAAATGAAATAATAAAACTTACATTTGACTTATATATAAATAAATAAATAAATAAATAAACAGCCTGTCATAGTAAAAACAAGTATTTCTTTATATCGTGGATTGAATTAAAGAACGCTGTAACTGACAAAACCTTATATGTTCACCAGAGCCAAAAAACTTTCATAAAAGTAGAACAAATACACTGGTATTTTTAATTTCGCAGACGGCGTAAGTGAATTTATTTTCATCGTAGAAATCTGGGACCTGGACCAATCGACGCGTATTTTTTTTCTGATAAAAATGATGCAAAAAACGTATTTTTAGATTTTTTGTCAGTTACAGTGTTCTTTAATTCCATTGACGATATATGAATGCATATAAAAAAAATCGTATGTTTGAAAAACAAATCAAAGCATTAGAAAAATGTTCTTTTTTTAAATTAAATTTGCCATAAATGCAGTATAAATAGAGTTTTTATTTCTTACCTGATGTAAGTTTTACAAATTGTCCCACAAACTTTCCTTAACAGTTTTGTCAAAATATTTGTGTACGAGTATGTATTTAATCGTTTTACCTTTCGAAACGTTATTTGCAACAAAAAGTTTTTGACAACAAAATGACAGTATCCGGTTAAGTGAAACACTTATAAAATACGCGTAACATTTCTTACTTTCATTTGCATCTATTCTTAGAAACTATGACTCAAAAACTTATAAACTAAGTGCTGCCAAACTCTAGAATTTACAAAATGTAAAAAAAGCCATATAAAATCGAAAAGTAAATCTTTTTAACTTAAGAATGTTTATTAAAAGAATATAAAAAATAAAAAAAAACTTTTAAAGCTCAGTTCATAGAAAATTATTGTTGTTTTTATTGCTGTTGTAATCGTTATTTAAAATGTCAGTTAAAAATAAGCAAAAAAAAAAAGAAAAAATTATAAAAATTAAAAAAAAAAAAATAATAAAATTATAAACTAGAATTTGTTCTTAATTTAACATTGCAGAAACTTATTGCTGTCATTTTGATTTCTAATAATTAAAAGTGTCGTCAAAATACTTCATTGGGATGAAAAACATTTTGTTATTTTGCGAGGTCAAACGAAAATGTCACTACGAGGACAATTAACTAACAATAAGTAACAAGAGTTATACTATTAAGGATATTTTATTTTTCAATATCATCTTCTGAAACTTCAAAATAAGTACAATACTTAGTGTAACGTTTTTGCGGAAATTCTTATTTTTGTTGAAAAAAAGTTTTCTGAAGCTTCTCAAACTAAAACGTTTCCTTTTATTAGAATTAAGACCAGCTAGAAGTCAAAGAAGAAAATTAGTTGAATTTTTTTTAACTTGTTTTCTTGATGAAAAATTATTTTTATGTGCGTTAAACCAGGTTGTTTTCTCGAATTTTTAAAATAACTCAGTAATACCAGAAAACCGTTGCCTTGATCTTATTAACTGATTAAACTATTTTTGCCTTCTTTTTTTCACTTTCACCATTTTAAGTCCATTGTTTGGATTGTTCTCTTGTCTCTGGGATATAGTAATGTTCCATGTTTTATCAAAAGTTAGGAAATTATGATTGAAATTGTCTCTCTAAATCGATCAAAATTTGGGTGTGTTTTTAGAGAACTTTTATCAAATGCTACATCAATCTTGTAGAAAGCAATTCCATTTATAATTCTTAATGCGAAATAAAATATAGTCAATCGTTAAAGACACATATATATTTCGTTATCTATTTCACATACCTTTTTGATTTCTGATGTTATTGTAGTTTTTGTTTAGCATTCCAATTTTTTACAAAGGATAACATTCTCGCGTGCCGCAATTATATTTTTGGAATGGCCACGCCCAGGCTATCTTCAAGTTCCCCAGCACTTACCAATAACATTTCTTATTCAACCTTATACTTCTTCCTGTTCAAGTAGAACACATTCTGTTCGAACTTTCTTTTAAATTGTTTCTTGACTAATAGAACTTGTAACAAAGTCTCCGCAATTTCTTGCCTAAATAAGAAAAAATCTTTCACAGATTTTCGTGACATATTTTTAGACCGACAATCGACTTAGAGTTTACTACTGATAAAACAAGAGAACACTAAATAATTTGGTCGTAAATGCGTATTTCCCTATTGCTTTTATTACAATCGATTAGAATGGCAGGTCAAGTCACTCACTGGTGTGAGGTAGTCGCCGAAAGAAATAATTTTTTCATATATCGTTTTTTGTTTGTTTTTCTTTTCAAAACGTCCGAGCTGAGGTTTGAACTCGGAGCTCTTGCCTAGTAAGCCAACACATTAACCACTAGACAGCGGCGACTATACATATGTATATCAAAAGTGTATAATTACCGAGCCCATTTAAAAGAAACACGACTAAGCACACATCCATATGTACATATATATAAATGGTAGGCCAGGGAGTTATCTATTGAGTTCTATAAGGGTACAGCTAGTGGTATTTTGTGATTTAGTAAATTTGGATTTTAAAAAAACACTCTTTAAAATAAGTATATGAAAATTCTCTTAAAGGTTAGGGGCCATTTCTAAGGCAATACGACTTGGTTCACATTTTAAATCTGAAATATTCTTATATCTTACCTTTCAGCAGTCAAAATCTCTGAGAGTAACTGATTGTCATGAACAAGATTCTCACATCTGTCTTTCGGAGTAGGCCTCGGTTCTCATGGATAAAAATTGACGCACACAACCTGAAACAGGTTTGTAAAGGCAAATTATGTATATATAGCCACTGTTAACGTATTAACTTAGTTCTGTTAATGTATATGACCATGCTAAATAAAGTGGTATGTGTCCTTACTAATTAAATTAGAGTCTATCTTCACACACATAAAATATTTCGACATACGATGAAATGCATGCTAAATATCTTGCAAGTTGTAAGATTTAGGATAAAACTGATGATATCACCAGACGGAGTTTGCGAAGTGTATTATGTTGGGGGGTCGTGGTGTAGTGGCTAGAGCGCGTGTACAGAAACTCAAAAGACCAAGGTTCATATCCCAGCGAAGGAGACAAATATAAAAATATATTTGCAGTTATTTAAAAATTATAATCTAAAAAAATAAGAGGGGGGGACCTCTCTCTCCAAGAAGTTTATCTGTACGAAACCGCTCCCTGACATTTCCAGTTTATTCCACCAAGAAAATGAATGATCAGGAGTACAGCGCCACCTTCTGAGAAGATAACAGCTAAACTACACTCACATTCATCAGCCACATGGGGCAATTGCTGTTAATCATTCAAAGGTGTAGGTATAACACTGGCTTTTGAGTGATCAAATTAACAGCAATTTGTCCCATTGACACACACATCTTTACATTTATCAATCTATCTAAGTATATCTATATATTCAACATTCCAATACAATACACTGCATTTAGTAGAGGTTTATCCCTGAGTATTGGTCTTAAATAAAAAAAAATCGCTAAATCAAACCATTTTACTTACGGCATTGGTATTTTGAGGTAGCGATATGCAATTAGTACTTACTTGTTTACTTGCTATAGAGCCTTATAATATTATTTTTCTGTTACTCCTTTAATATCGTACACAAATATATCGTTTTATTTTTTTATTCGTTTTTTTTTTCTCATTTTTTATTCATAAATATTTATTCGTATAATTTATTGTAATTATTTTAATTTCTGTTGTTAGTCATTAAATATACAGAGACATATGTATGTAGTATGTAAGTATGTAGTAGATCATTATCATTATATTTATTCTTAAAGTTTCGGGTGTTTTTTTGTTTAAATTTTTATGTTTTTTTTTTTCTTATTTTTTTTGAAATTTGTAAGTTTTTCTTTTGTAATTATAATTTCTTAAATAGTTTTGTTGTAATGTATGCTATTTCTGCCATCATATTATTATTATTCTAAGATGTTATTATTATAATTATTTTTGTTTTGTTTGTTTATATTTAAGTACTTTATGTATATAAATTACTAAAAATTAGTATATTTTTGTTGTTTCTTTTTTTTTTTTTTTGAAATATCAATAAATTGTTATTCCTTTCTTTTGTGTAATTATATACTAAATAGTTTATTTGTTGTTGTTTTTTTTATGTCTATATATTGTAGTATGTATAGGTATGCATGTATGTATATAATCTGAAATATTTTAAAATTAATTTCTTTTAATTACACATTTTACATAAATACAGTGGATTTGTTTTTCTTAAATTATATTCAATTGGTATTTGAATTTTATTTTTAATTTTAGTTGACAATTCTTTTATTTATACACAATTTTTAATTTCACAACAATTTAATATAATTTTTTTAATTATCTTTAAAGGGTTTTGTTAGTTGTATGTCTGTAATTGTAAAATTGTATTTAAAGAATAAAAACACAAAATTAAAGTAATTGGGAATTTTTTTTAGTATTCTTACTCCTTGTAATGTTGTTGTACACTTAATGACATGTTTGTAATATATTTTTATTAACAAAGTAATTGTTAAAAATATTATCTTTTATAATTAAACATATGCGTTGAATCTCATGATAGCTTTAGTCCATCATCATCACCATTACTATGAATGCAATCATTATTTTTTAATTACATTAAATAGGTTCTCTTTATTTTTATTTTTAATTTTTATTTTCTGTTTTTTTTTTTCTTTTTTTTTTTTTTTTGTTGTTTGGTTTTAATCGTTAATAACTATAAAATTAAGTTAATGAAGTAAAATGTATATGAACGGTATGTATGTATGTCTGTATGAATATGATATTAAAGCTTATTATCATGATTTAAATAGTTAATAATTGTAAATGTTAATAAATGAAAAATATTTATATTTATAATTACTTTAATTTTTTTTTTATTAAATTTTGTTCATTTTCTTTCAAAAGAAATAAAAAATTTTATTAATTATTTAAAGTTGTGGCTTTAAGAATAACAAACCGCATAATGCATCGTTTATTATAATTTAAAAATAAGAGATCATCCCTCCCCACCAAGAAATCCATCTACACAAAGAAACCGCTCTCTGACATTCCACTCTATTCCACCTTAACCCCTTATAACGAAAAACGATTGATCAGGAAAAAGTGCGACCTATTTGAAAGTAGAAGAGATGACAACTAAACCTACTTAGCGAAGGCACTCACCACACAGAATCAACGTGCAACGATCAAGGCATTTGAATGATCAATTCACAGAAATTTTTTTCATTCCTTAGGCGCCTAATAATAATATAAGAAGAAAAAAATATATATACTGTCCTTTTCAAAATTTCAATACAATGCACAGCATCAGTAGGGGGCAACCCCTGAGTATTGGTCTCAATAATAAAAAAAATACAAACTGAATGTTTGGTTTTCATAATTCAAATCCGATTTAAGATTTTTCTATGAAAATAAATAAATGCCAACTATTTCTAAGCAATAATTTCTAATATTTGTACTAACAATTTATTTCATAATTGACTATAGAACAACACCTGAATTTATCATCTCCATTTACAGGATTTAAATGAACATAATTTTATTAACAATGTCAATTAAAAAATTTAATTAAAAATTTATTCAATTAAAATATGTAATTAAACCAAAATCAAAAATTAATTAAAATTTTATGCAATAAATAAAAAAAAATATTAAAAAATCAGAACACCCTTGTACGTTCTAAATAAATGCTTTTTTATATATTGTATATTGAGGCCAGCACTCAGAGAATGACCCCTACTCTTACAAAACACTGTGCTGGTCTAGAAAAATACGTTATGGGAAGGTGGAGAAAGAGAGAGAGAGAGAGAGTAGTGTTTGTGAACATTTCATTCAAACTCACTAATATCGTAATAGACAGGAAACACTCTCGCTGGAAGACTGTTTCACAAACGAACATTGCGGCTAAAAATTCTCTCTATAATTCATTGTGCGATAAACCAGGCTATCAACAAAAGGATTATCACTAAGAGAGGTATATATGGTACTTAAAAGTATGTATGCTATTATTCGGAATCGAGGCCTTTATATTATCAGAGCACCTCCCATAGTAGTACCAATAGAAAAATTAAACACACTCAACATGCTCTAATGAATGGATAGAGTTCGATACCTTACCTTCGTTGATAAGCACCTTCTACTCTTCTGGAATTTAAATTTAATACTTGGTGTGTTATACCCACACACCAAAAAAGATAGTAAATTTTGTTTTTTTTTTTTGTTAAGACTAATACTTATTGATTTGCACTCCTACTGATTCTGGGCATTGTATTGGAATTGTTGAAGATGTAGTTTCATTATACGCGCCTTATGTCAATGGGACAAGGTGCTGTCAGTACCTTCACCCTTGAATTGATCAACAGCAATTGCACCATCTGTTGATGTTAAATCGTTTGTCTCTTGTGAAGTGGTGAGGATTTTAAGTTGAATGGTAGGCTTTTAATCCCTACTTAGTTCTTTCTATTACTATTTTCCAGTAGTTGGCGCTTTCTTTCTCTGATAATTCAAAGGTGAACAGGGTGGAATATCAGGGGCGAATTTCTTTAGTATGGACAATTCGTATATATTTTTTCAAATAAAACTTTAAATGCCGCACAAATTTTTGTTCTTAATTTTCTCCAGTACTAGGACTCTGGGCTGCTTGCTGTTGCAAGCGAGCACTCTAACCCTTACACTCACTTTCGTTAACTTGCGAAAATGCTAGGAACAATGTCCACAAATACATAATAGTATGTGAAATTTGAGGAAATTTTTGGAAGTAGTAGGTAGAGAAGTTAATAAAATTTAATAAACAGTTTTCGTCTATTTAACAAAGAAAGTTCGCCGCTGTAAATTTTGAAATTCTTCTAAAACAATTTTTTTTATTAAACGATGATGCAGAAATTGTCTTTAAATGAATATTACAGATTTCTAAATTTTAATTATTTTAATAAATTATCAAAACAGACAATTTTCTTTTTAAATAAGAATAAAATATATATGTTTGTTCAACTGTACATGTGTATATGTATATATGCTTAAGTATGAATGTATAGTGTATGTTTAAAAGTACAATTTGAATTTAATTTGTTTTTTTTTTGTTATTCTTTTCTTATATCTTCAATTTAATGTACAAAAATACAACATTAAATAAAAACATTTAACATTTTATTTTCATTTCAAATAATTGTAAGTGGGTGTGTAGGTGTATTTGTAATTGTTAAATATTTTCATTTTGTAACAATAAAAATCCTTTTGTGGATTGTGTGTTAAAATTAAAAAAAGGAGACAATAATTAAATGATATTTACATAAACATTCATTCATTTAATATTCAAATACATTCAAACATATGTAGTAGTTTCTTGGTTGGTTCATTTAGTTTACGAGTATTTTAATTTAAGAGTGTATACGTATGAGTATGTGTATATGCATGTGTAATGTTCTTGTGTGTGTGTATTTTTTATTTTTGTGTTTTTTGTTTCATAAATGTATGGATTTATGTGGTATATGGTTTGTGTAAATGTATAAATACATCGTTATTCTTGCCATCAACGTCGCATCGTCATCATCGCCATCGTCATCATCATCCTCATCATAATAATAACACAGTAAAATTACAACATTTATGATATGTTTTGCGTATTGCTATGACACTTAATAATATTTAATTTTCATATTTTGTTATTTTTACTTTATTTTATAAAACTTTTCTTTTTTTATTTTGTTGTGTTTTTATAAATTTGTTAATTATTCCAATTATTTTTGTAATTCACATACATGTATGTATGTATGTAAGAGTATGTATATATTTTTTGTTACTGTTGCATGAACTTGAAAGTGAAAGTTTTTAGTGGTCTTAAATGCTGGTTGATAGATATTGGTTATTACGATTAGCTTTAGAAAAATTTACATTAATAGCAAAGCTTTTTTTAAGAAATAAATGATATTTCGTAACCGAATCGGGTATGTTCTGAAAAAGGTAATCGAACGAAATTGAAATCCAACGAATACTTTTTTATTTAGTCGCCTAATAACAGTGTAACCTATTTGAGTACCAAAGCTAAATATTGATTTGAGCACTTAGTTTTATTTGCCCTTGAAAAAATTTCCCGATTTCAATTCCACACTAATTCGTTTTACAGAACATAGCTAAGGATCATATTTTTTTTCTTAATGATCTGGAAATGTAAGCTCCAGGCCAAGTTAGATTGCTGATTATTTGTATTAATTGTGTTTTGTCACTAAATGTCTTAATTAATTCAGTACCAATACAATTAAGGTCTTTAATGACGTAAAAAGATTTCTCATAATTTATAATAAAAACAAAGAAAAAAAAATAAAAATTTCTTTGTAAAGGAGAATGTGTAAATTGAATTTGTAATAAATACATTTAAATGTGCTTTCTTAAAATAAAATCACATAAATTCTACTTTAAACACCTTGAGGCTTTAGAAAATGGGAGTCCTGTACGCAGGACAACCTAGACGGAGCTGAATACCGTTTCAAAAAGGGGGTCCACCTTAAGTAATGCGAATATGGTTCCGTGCTGGTATTCTTTCGCTGGTTAAGAGATAAAGAGCTTTTTAATCGGTATACTCTTCGGATGAGGTTGACATATCATGCGAGGTGACGACCTCTGCCAGAGCATAACATTTTTGTCTCCTACCCGGTAATGCCCAGATCATCAATACTCTACCTCAGTAATTACATTATCCACAGTCTCATATGACAAATGACAATATACCGCGTTTATGCGTTATGAGACAATATTGAGTTTTCGACCCTATTCACACAGCTCCTCTCACAAATTGTTTACAGATCTTTAAGAAGCGTGTCATTTATATTTTGTTTTTTCATTTCAATCTGCAAAAGGCTCTGTCTACGATCAAATGAGTTTTAATGACAAATAATTCTGTCATCTGCATAAAAGTAGATATGACTTAATAAGGAGCATTAGAGTATAAATTAGCTCTGAACAATTTTATAATAAAATGCTATTTCATTTACTGCTTCAAGTGTTCCTTTGCTGCATAAAATTAAACCACAGCTATTTGAAATTCTTTAAAGAAATTTAAGAAAAAAAAACTCAATTCAATATTTCATTGATTTCTAATACCTGCTATTTGGCCTATAGCCGTAAGACAAGCAATTTCAAACGATTGAAAACCTGTATGAAGAACACTCAATTTTTCAAACATTTTTTGAGCATTTTTCCTTTAACTTCTCAATCGTTTGAAATTGTTTGTCTTGCGAAAACCTGCCTTTAGTATATAAGTTGAATGGACATTTTTTGTTTCATTCTCCAAAAAAAAAAATTTTAATTAAGGCAGAAGAAATTCCAGTAGTGTAACGAACGGAGGAAGTGTTGAATTTTCGCTTCTCTATTAAACACTTTGTTAAGTTTTAAAATTTTTAAAATTAATTTTTTTTAAATAAGCTTTCCTATTAATGCTTAATTTTTTATAAATAAACAAAAACAAAAAAAATATATCATGACTTATGAACTTTGAATGAGTGACAGTGATAGAGAGATTCTAAGTAAAAAGAGTTTGTTTTACTGAATGTAACATCTAAATCCCCGTCTGTACTATAAAACATTTGCTGTGAAACATTTGCTTTTGTTAAGGAAAGGGTGCTTTCACGTGTGCACATACAGTTCTTGTTTTTCTTTATTGCTTACAAAAGACGAATAAAATTGTGACTTAAACCAAAAATGATTGCACGGTTACATATTATTTTTTAGCTTTAAAATTATAAGATGTTAAAAAAAATTACAATCAATTAAAGTTTCAGTTTTGAATTTTTAGTGACGATATGCATTTTTGTTTTATACAAAAATCTCAACAATTATTAAAAGCTTCAAAACAAAAAGTTTGCTGGGACACGAATACATTTTCAAAAGAATATATGTCGCAGCAAATGTTTCATAGTATGGACGAGAACTAAAGTGTCGTTTAGACCAACCAACAAGTCGTTTGATTTGTATACGTAAATATGTATTTTCTGTGCCAGAATAGCAGTGTAATAGTGTAAATAGTTTGCATATTTAATAGAAACATTCGACACTGGCAGAAAAAACGTTTGAAAAATCTTCCAGTCGTATGGGTCTTAATGTACTCTAGAAAATTTAAAATAATTAAAATTTTTCATTAGACAAGTGAAATAATTTTTTAAAATTTATCTGAAATTCAAAAGCATTTTTTTATTTTATTTAAAAATACAAATGACAACATTTCTGTAAACAGATTTAATTTATTTTGAAATTTGTTTTGTGACAACTGCTGCTTACAATGGGTTGGCTCTTCTACTAAGCCTTTCAAAATTTTTAATAAAATTCTTTAATGCGGGTATTATACAATCACACTTCACCTGACAGCGTCTCCACATTTACAAGTAAACTCTTATAGACTTCAATGATTTTTATTATTTTAAATGCACTTTTTAAACATGCCATCTTGAAAGAACTCCATGTGTTTGACAAACATGTTACTCGAACTTAATGGTCTAATGAATTTCATATGTATTAGGCCATGCTAGGGATGCTCGATGTTTATCATCGTTAAAATATCGATGCATCGGATGATACGATATTATTCGGTGAATGATAATGAAAACCCTTTAAAAGTATGGATCGTTTATAAGTTACAATTTTTAATTGCACAATGCCATTCTGTGCCATCTGAAAAGCCTTTTTCAAAATCTTCATTAGTCTTGGTAGAGCAAAAGAGAGTGCAGGCTAAAATAGTTAATGAAATATTGTTTTTTCAAACTCTAGACATAAAATATTGAGACTTTTTAAATTATACAAAATGTTTATTTTTATTAAAATTTTTATATTTTCTGTTTGTTTTGCTATTAAACAAAAATTTGATACGATACATCGAAAACATCGATGTATTTATTAGATAAATGGCAAAAAATCGATTTAAGTTCATGATTTGTCGCATCGGAAAAAACATCGTTGTATTTTTTCGTGAGCATCCCTAGGCCATACTATCGAGCGTAGTTTGATTGTGTGATACCTGCACATGACCTATACAAATGCCATATAACGTTGCAGTAAAAATCTACTCTCTACAGGGTGCTATGATACAGAAGCGTATCATTAAAATTCAATAATCATTGGTACAGACTTAGTCTAAATAGAACAGAAACATAACATGTCAATAGACATGATATCCAAGTTAACTGTACACCCAAATCGTTTTTTTAAAGCATGTAATATAGATGTTTGGTTCTGTTTTAAATAGAGCTATTTCTATATTTTAATTGGCAAACAATTTTTTATAATATTTTAAATTTATTTCTACCTTTAAACTGCATAACTTTACATACGAGAGAATATAATCTGAAATTCCAAAAGAGTTTTTAAAATGAAAATAAAAATCGTGCTTCAAACTTTTTTGTCTCTACACTTTTGGAGTAGGGAAATAAAACAAAATAACAAAAAATAACAAAATTGTCAACGAGAGTTTTCTTTTCGTTAAAATATAAAATTGTTTTTGATTATTAAAATTTTTTTATTTCGCTGATTTAAGAAAAGATTTTAATTTTTAAAATTTTTAACAAAACAATGTCAGTACTTAACGTTTCTATTACATACACTGTTCACACTATCACACTGCTGCTCTTTTACACGAAAACTTGACAAATCCAATGACTTGTGGGATAATCTAAAATCCCTTTTTATGAATTTTTTTTATACATTTTTTTTTTCTTTTTATTTTGTTTTTTTTCTTTTCTTGTTTTTCTTTTGTAAAAAATATTTATAAATGATTTCCTTCTTTTCTTTCCCTTAAAAATAATATTTTTTTTGCTTTCGTCTGTTTGTTGTTGTTGTTGAATTTACTGTATAAATATTTATAAATTTAAATTTCTAAATTGTAAATATATAAATTAAGATTTTGTTTTTTGTTTTTGTTTTTTTTAATAATATTTTATTAATATTTAAATATATTTTGTTTATTTTTAGTTAATAATAGACAGCGTAGCATAGGAAGACGTCAATACCTGCATAAGACATTTTAGCCATATTTTTTTGTCATGTTTTTTTTTTTATTTTGTTATTTTTTTATTTTTGTAATTAATAGTGTTAATATGTTAATGTTGTTTTTGTCTTTTTAAAAATTACTTTAAAAATTAGTTTTTCCCATATTTAAGAAACTAATAGAAAATCATAAATTTATTGTAAGTGATGATTTTTGTTTTTATTTTGTTTTTTCTTAAATGCTTGGTTAATAAAAAGTATAGTAATAAATTAAAAAAAACAATAATAATAATTTCTTTTATATCTCCATAAAATAAATAATGGCTGTTGTTTTGCTTATTTATTATTCACATAAATACGGTTGTTGTTGTTTTTTCCATTTGTTTGTAATTTATCTGTTTTGTTTTGTTTGTTTTTTTTTTATTTTTTTTTTATTTAAATTGTAAGTTAAACAACCATATTAGACTTTTAATTACTTTTTTCTATTTCTGTAACACTTTTTTGTTATAAAAAAACAGTTTAAGTTTTATTTTTTTTACAAGTAATTTTAGGAAAATATTTTATTTTTGCTTGCAGGCTTATTTTTTTTTTAAACTACCTTAACTAATATTCTTTTTTTTTGATGAATTTTTATATTTAGAATTTCTTTTAGTTTAACATTTAAATAATACTTACATTATCTTTATATATAAAGATGCATATGTGTGAATGCATGTACATATATATTTCTTGTAATTTATTACATACATCAATATACATAAATATTGAAGCACATACATATATGTAATCATTGATCATCATTGACTTTTATATATATTTATTACCTTAAAATTTAGAGTTTTAAATGGTATGTAATTTTAATAGACATTTAAAGCATTTTGAAAATATATTGAAATATTTCTTTTCTTTGAATATTTTTAAGTAATTTTTATTTCCCTTTTTAGTACTATTTTCTTAAGTTTTTGTAAATTTTTGTCTATATTTTTTTTTAATTTTATATTTTTAATATTTTTTTTTTACAAATATTCAAGTTTTCTTCATTAATATTTCAGCTATTTTTTTAACATTATTTTCTATCTAGACTTAAAATTTTGTCTTAATCGTATATACAACATTCAAACAGATTTACTAGAAAATAAATTACTCGTAAATTAAACAAAATTAATACAAAAAATATTATTCAAGAAATTTAAATCTATAATTGAATATACTTTTAAATATATTTTTAAGCAGTTTCCCATTGGCTTCTTAAATTATGTTTTAATACTTTAATATGGGTATGACTAGTTTGTCGTCAATCTTTTTTGTGAGTCAATGAAAATTAATATGAAATTTAAAATCAAACAGCCTTAATGATTAAACAGAATACGACCGCAACTTCAGGCAAAAACGACTCTCAGAGAAAACATGCCCAAAATTAAAACGACTGCCGCAACTTCACGAATTGTCATTTATTGTTTTTACATTTCTTGTATGTAAAGCTATTAAAAAATAAGTTTATAAGAATTTTTGTATAGAATTGAATTTATATTTTATAATTTGTCCTGTACGCTAACGAGTTGATAAAATTTCATTATAAATATAGCCGTAAAAATACTGTTGCTTGGTGCTAAACGCGCCCATGTCAATCTTCGGCTGTTTTGAGTTAGTCATTGCATTAGATAGCTTCTTAAGTCCTTTTTTTTGCCCATTCCTAGTTTAATTTATAATAGATTTTTATAAGAGATTTTATAGCCAATCTTACTATGGATTTATATGGAAAATAACAACTTTAAATTCAATTTTCTCAACACAGATTTTTTTTTTTTGACATTGACCCTCTTATCACCAAGCCACAAAATAGTAAAAGTAAGTAATGAATAGTTAAGAATATCTTCGCATAAATAAAATGTTGGTCGAGTTAATGGCATATGGGAAATCATTAATAAAACCGGAGAGTAATAGCAGTGCTAGATAACTACCCTACAGGACAATAGAAAAAAATGCATTATTTTTCGCGTGTGTGTGTTTTTGATTTATTCATTTATTTAACAACGCTGCACATAATCGAATATACTAAGAAAGATCTTTGATAAACATTAAAAAGCAGAAAAGAGCCGAAACGGGTTCTCTGAGAAACAACAAATTTAAATTCTTTATTTTGCGAGCATGTACTCTTATTGTTGCAGGTAATGTTAGCAATCCATTATAACAAAAATAATTTAATAATTGGACAAATTACTAGAGAACTATATAAAGGTATCAAGCTTTAATAGAAATCAATTATGATTGATCTTTCTCGACAAAATCCATGCTGATCTGATGATAAAAATAATTTAATTGATATGATAAGATATCTGAGGGCAAATCAACGCATTCGATGTTGAGTACTTCTTCATCGAAATGTTGTTAACGTGGATCACGGCATTCATTATCGACAGTTATGTATTCGATTGATTAAACATTTATGAAAACAATTTTCTTGGCGTTAAAGAAAGCTAGTAAATAAAAACAAGGAAGAGATATAAATTAAAATTAAAGTATTTTTTTGTTGTTGTTGAAATATTATAACAATACTTGTTAACTCGGCAAACGTTGTTTTGCCATATAAATTCGCTGTAGGAAACACTTTTTTAGTTCAAACATATTTAATACTCTTCACCGAACAACAAAACTTAACATTGATATGAGCAATCAATGCCTGTGTTACTAATAATTTTAATATATGATTATCCGCCATTTTCGGTACTTCAGTTTGATAGTTGGGGATAGGGAGAAATATCCCCTCTATCGCCCTCTCTGAGTACTTCTTAAAAAAAAACCCTAAACCATATACTTATGTTCTACGGTACCCAGATATACATATCTAGTTTCAAATTTTATCGACGTCGGTACGTTATTTAGGTGAGGCACAAATTTCCCCTTGGGGCGGGTACCTAAACATTTAGGGAATGAAAAATAGATGTGAAATTTGACTTTTGTTAACCTGAAGTTATGTTAAGACACAAACAAAATTTAATCAAATTCAGTTTATTAGTTGGGGCTAGAGAGAAATAGCCCTTGCACCGCCCCCTCTGAGTACTTAAAAGAAAGTAAACCATATATGCTCTACGGTACATATATTTCGTCAACGTTGGTACGTTATTTAGGTGAGGCATAAATGTTCCCTTGGGACGGGTACCTAAACATTTAGGGAATGAAAAATAGATGTGAAATTTGACTTTTGTTAACCTGAAGTTATGTTAAGACACAAACAAAATTTAATCAAATTCAGTTTATTAGTTGGGGCTAGAGAGAAATAGCCCTTGCACCGCCCCCTCTGAGTACTTAAAAGAAAGTAAACCATATATGCTCTACGGTACATATATTTCGTCAACGTTGGTACGTTATTTAGGTGAGGCATAAATGTTCCCTTGGGACGGGTCACCTTAACATTTAGAAGTATGAAAAATAGATGTTGACCGATTCTCAGACCTATCCTATATGCACACAAAATTTCATGACAATCGGTCGAGCCGTTTCGGAGGAGTTTGGCAACAAACACCGCGACACGAGAATTTTATATACTTATTAGAAGAAAGATATGTAACCTTTATTGTTTTCACGGAAAGATAATACCTAGATAAAGAAATAATCAGATCAGAATAATTTAACAAAAATGGGGCATAATTTTGAATTTCATTTGTAGCGTTTTTTTTAAACAAATTTTCTCATGTTACTTCGGGCTAAACTCAGACAGCTGCTACCGGCCAAAAGTTTAAGTTACAGCCGTCTATTTCCACCGGGATGCTAATTTCGGAAAGAATATATTTAATTCTGTGGATTTTAAAAAAACTTTTCCCTTCAAAAACACATCTTACTCAATTTCAGTAAAAAAAGGATTGTTTTCGTCGCCAATATTTGAACTTTTAAATGCGACATTTGTTTCTTCCTCCGAATCCAAAGAGGAATAAAAAAAATGTGAATTCAACTTATTTGTTTTGTTTTCCTTTTTTGATTTGTTTTTATTGTTGCGACACGTAAGTGCACTCGATATCAAATGCAATAAATTGCCTCTAGTTGTTATTTTCTTGAACAAAAACCGCGTACCTACTAAGTTTTTAACCTCTTATCATTTATTTTTTTAATTATAATTTAGAAAAACCGCAATCGCTTGAGTTTCTGTGCGAGCATGTTAACCACTATATCACGACTTGGTCTTATTAAGTTACCAACTTTGAAGAGTTGATGAATTAGGCTTAGAAGTGGTGTTGATGCTGAATATTTTAAATCTTTTTGAGAATATGTAATGGCCTTTTGAAAAGAAAAATGTTTCCGTTGGCAGGTTGGCATACATGGGTATACTGCATTACTTTTTCACTGCAATACGTAAATCAGTATTCAGTAAAAAGTACTGTTTACTGAAAAGAGAAAACAGTATTCAGTAAAAAGTATTGATTTGTGTAAAAAAATTCAGTAAACATTAAATGACTGATAGTAGATACTGTGTGTTTTAAAAATGATATGTACGAATTGCTTACTCACATGAATAGTGGCATAACTAAAAAACTGCATATCGAAAATAAATTAAGAATTGAAAAATTTATTTTATTTTACATTTTTCAGAATTTTTTTGAACTTGAAGTCTCAGCTATATAAATCAGTTTTTATTTATCCAATAACACATTTTATAATTAAAAAAAGTAAAAGCACACAAAAAGCAATTTTTCTCGAAATGCAGTTTTTCACAAAACAACGGTCGAACGGACTAGGCAATCCATATTAAAGTCACATTATTAAAATACATTTTTATATGATATTGTGAACTCTTTAAAGGTGTCTGCTGTATTGAATATTAAAAATATATTTAAATTGTTTGAAGGAATAATATTTTTAATTTTTTTTTGTCTAACACAAGTAATTTTAATAAAGAAATGAAAATAATATTGAATATTTTTATTAATTTATTATTATTTGAATATTTTCTTATCTTATTATTATTATTATTATTTAAAATATGTTTTCTTTTATACACTATTATATGTATAAGTACTTAATTGTATTAAAAATTTAATTCGTATAAAAAATAAATATGAATCAATAGTGTTTGTTGTTGAATAAACCTAAGAAAATACAATCTTACAAATAGTATTTATATGTTTTTTTTTTAAGTTTTTATATATATTTTTTATAAATTTTACATCTGCTCTCATTGTACATTCCCTAGACGAATCCTTTGTTTTTTGTTTTTTGGTTTATATTTAAATTAATTTTATGATTTTCCTAAAAATAAAGCAACTATTATATGGTAATAGGTCTATATATGTATAAGTATATATAATAATTGATTTAGGTTTGGAAAATTAAAGAAAATCATAGACAAAAGAATAAATCAAAATGCAACAGGTTGCGGGTTATATTCTTAGTTTAATAATATTTTAAAGTATTTATTTGTTTTTTTCTGTTTTTTTCTAGGTTTTTTTTTTTTTTTTTGGGTTTTTATATTTATTTTGTAGAGTTGTTGTATTATTTGAAATGTTTTCAACATTGATTGTTTTATTAAGCTTCTTAGTTTTTAGGAATTTTTTATTTATTTATGGTTTTCATTATACATTTAATTTTTCATCATACAATTATTTTTCGAAAATATATGTTGAGTAGTAGAGTAAAGTGGGAAGGAGGCTTGGATATAGGAAACTAAAGATTGAAGTTTATTTTTATTAAATGATATATGTACTCGTATATGTATAATAAAATTGGGATTAAGCTTTTGTAAAAAAATCTTTCTTTATCTACTACACTAGCATTCCATTCAATAAAAATTTAATTCTAACCCTCGTAAACCTTTAGCTCTGTATTTACAACAAAATTAAAAAAAATTATATTTTTCTTCTACAAAAAATTTTATTTATTTTTTAATTCTTTGTTTGTTTTTACTTTTTGTTCATAATAAAAAATTATTGTTTTATTTCATTGATTTTCAGGCAAATTTTATAAATTTTTGCCAGGTTTTTAATTCTCGTGTTAGGTTTTAGATTTTCTCTTTTACTTTTTTAATATTTCCCCCATTTTTTTATACAAATTGTTGAATTTTTGTTTTCTGTGACCCAATTAAAGTTTAAACAAGTTATTTACCGACAAAGTTATATAAAGGGAAGAGAATTTAATTGCTTGAATTCGTACTGTGCTTTGTCATAATATTTATTGTTTGTTTTTAATTTTCTAAAACAGGAAGTAATTATTTGTAGTGTTAAATATAAACAACAGAAGAAAGCTTTAACTTCTCCATTTCTGTATTTAGTGGTTGGCGGTATTCCGCATAATAACCAATTAAACACACAAAGATGCCCCACATTCTTTCATTGATTATGTCTTAAGTTTACAACTGAAACTGTCTTGTTCATAGCAGAGCCAGGTAGTCACAGAACTTCACTTTATTAAAAATCAAGCACAAGCAACTTTAAATCAAGGTGGATTCAACTTTGTTTTTACATTAAACGTTGTTAAATTTAAATTTCTCCACTTCGGTTGTGTTTTATAGTTGTGTTTTTTCTGTTGATTTAAATGTGTTTTTCTTAAATTAAAATAGTTTTTTCTATACATATTTCAGTTTCGTTGCCCAATAATGTATAAATGCTTGGCCATTGTAAAAGTAAAATAATTTAAAGCAATTAAATATCTCTTCGCCTTTAAAAACAAATATTTAGAACAACAAATATTATATTTCATGTCTCATATACAAAAAACAATCATCTTCTTAATGTACAATATTTTATTTTAAGTGCACTCTTAAATAAATAAACAAAAAAATAGTTTTTTAGTTCATTTATTTACTTTATGTCTTCATTTTAAACAATATTTTTCTAAAGTTTTTATGTTTATTTTCTTTAATCATTCGGTGGGTTCTCAAGGTAACACATATTTTAAACAGGGAGTTGTAAAATCTCATTCTAAACCCACCATTTATTAAAACCTTTTCTTTTATGATTTTATTTATTGTTGTTGTTTTTGTAGTTTAGTTTTTTTTTCTCCATCTTTTTTGTATATTAAAATAGTAAATTATTTATTCCACTTTTTTTATTTATAATCTCATATCTAATCATCATTTCAACAGTTTTTTACAACTCTTATTTTACATTTTTCTTGCAAATGCTTTAATGATGATTTATAAATATTCGCCAGAAAACAAAGATAAGCGAAAATATGTGCAACCATAAGTTATGTATCTTTACGATGCGATTGTATGATGCTAATGACGTCGCCGATGATGGTGTTACACCATTACCTAAGGCGGCCATACCAATTGTGGGTGTAGTTGTTGATATTGTTGTTGTCTCTGTGCGTCCAACATCGACTACAAGAAAGGAAAACGAATGAAAATATAACAATTGTAATGTGAAATGAAAATCTTAAGCCTTTATAAAAAATATATTTTATATATGTATAGACGTACATATAGAGAGATAGCAAGATTAATGAACCTATGATTTAATATTATATACAAATTTTAAACATACTTATAGACACATAAGCTTTGTTATGAAGAAATAATTCTATAAAGCTAAATCTTAATTACTTTTATTTAAATTAATATTATTTTTTGGTACAGGCCCAGAACAAGTGCAAGATACTTCGACCTATAAGATCGATTGTATCAATTTGAGTCTATTGTTTATTCAGTAGACCGACTGCCTTCTTTATGAACACCAGCAGGCCCAAAACTTAAGTGATGGTTACTATTTCCAGCATTTAGGTTATATATTTATACATAAATTATTACAAATAAAAAATTCACGAAAAATATTCGAGTATGTTTAAAATTATAAATCATTACAATAACAAAATTACAATTACAGAAACAAGCATACTATCATGCACCGACCGCAGCAGTACAGGCACAACAGTAAGCTCAGCGCACACATCATAAGCGCTAGCTGAACGGTATTAAGAATTATTCCTAGGAAGTTCATATGTTTCAGAAAGTTGTTTATTGTACATTTTTGTAGTTCATTATTTCCTTAAATTTTGGACCCTTTGCTACCTATAGACCTAAACATGAGAAAAAAGGTAAAAAAGGTCGAATTTTTTTAAGTTTTTTGCGAGTTTTGTCTTGAAGGTGAAGTTTTTTGACTTTATATTCTTCTTCATTACAAGGGATACTACTTTGCCTCGGAAAGTAAATCAAAATTCCAAACCGTTTGAAAGATATGAGCCTGAGAAAATTATCACTTTCTTCCAAAAATGACACCGAGATCTAAATATTTGGGGGCGATTTTTTTGGCAATGGTGTCCGTATATGACTAGTCTTTTCCACTGTGTAAGCGAACCCTTGAATATAAAACGAATTCTTAAGGCCAATTCGTAACAGTATGTATAAAATACGTACATATGTTTTTTAAGTTTAAAACAAAAAAATTATTTTTACGAAATATTTATACTCTATGTGGGTTATACGTATTAAATACGCAGAAAAAATTTAAATAATTACCCAATTCACAAAATGTTATATTGTTGTAGGTTATAGTTAAATTGCATTTCATTTTGTGAAGTGTTATCAAATTTCTTGAATAAAAAATTTTAAAAGAAGAAGAAAAATAAAAAAAAAAATTAAAAAAAAAAAATAAAAAAAAAGTTTTCCAACTCTGGTGTATTGATACGACATTTCGGAAACATAGGAAAAATTGTCGTACATTTTGTAGTAGTTTTTGACATGGAAATTACCAACAACATTATGTACAATAGTTGTAGTTTGTCATAGTTTCTACCGATCTACGACAACTATGACATTTTGTGAATTGGGTAAATATATTATAATAAAATATGATACAAAGTGCTATAAAATATAAAACAATACCAATAGTACGGTTATCAACATTTTTTTTCTTAACAATAAGAATATTATCTATAATGCGATTGACTAACATCAAGTGAAACTACAACTGGCTTTTGTAAAAACTAATAAAATAAGATTCACTATATGGAGAACTATAAAATGACTTAAATTATGCAGACTAACCGTTTGACTTTTTTCTTTGTAGTTATTTGAAAGAAAAGGTGTATGTCGATAAGTCAGCAACAATTCAAGAGCTAAGGAATGAAACCATCGGATGGAGATGTGCCGCCAAGGTCGCGCGGATCATTTGGACGATATTTTATTCCATGTATAATTTCGCTATACCCAATTATCATAAAAAAAAGAAATGAAGATCATTTCCTAAATAATTTGTGTTTTATTCTAAATAAACATCGGCCCTTAAAATTTATCCACCATTTATATCACGTTAAAACAGCTTATTGTGAGATGTTATTCAGAAATTTCTGATTTTGTTAGGATGAATTCGTGTTGTAAGAGACCGTGTTGTATTATTGAACTATTGGAGGATTGTAAACTGGTACAATACTTGTTAGTTTCCTACTAAAACAAATGAGGAAAAAAAAAAAAAATAAAAACCTCAAGTAACCCAAATTTTGCTAACCCACTTTACTCAGTTCAAATATTTTTAGTCGTTTTTATTACGTTTCGGCTTGATGTTGTGTTCTAAGACTCCCTCTATATACGCCCTTTTATTTTATAAAAAAATTTATAGAATCTATAATAGAATTTAACTTTTATCTAATTAAAGCGTATCTGATGAGACAACAAAAAAAAAAAAAAAAAAAAAATAATAATAATGATCAATGTTTTTACGAATTCTGCATGATTAGAAGAATTTTATTTATTTTAGGTGCTTTTTAACATTCGCAAATATGTATTTGTAGCAACTGTTTAGCTGCTTTCAAAAAAATTAAACTTTACTTCTGTTCAATTTCAGTTATTTATTTTAAAAGTAATTTATTTAAATTCTGTTAAATTCACAATTGCTTGCTAATATAAAAATAACATATAAACTTCATCACATCGTTATCGCTTCAACCCATAATTTCATAAAATTTAAGCAGTATATTTTCGTGCAAAGTGGTCATTAAAAAAGAAAAAAAAAAAACCAAACTTTTTACAAAATTGCTTACCTTTTATTGAATACGTCTTATAATCGGCAAACTGTTCACCTGGTCCCACAGCTGATGGTATCGTGGCCAAACATGTCAGCTCCATACGTCCATTTGGTCCGACATGTTGTTCTGTCAGTTCAATATTTAATTGGCTCACCGAAAACATACCCTTTTCTTGTTGAGCCTCAGTAACAGCAGCTGCTGCAGCAGCTACACCACTACCACCGCCGGGATGAGATAATGGTCTACCATAACTGGCAGCAAATGCATTCATCGGACCAGCATTGGGCGGTATGCCCAATTCATTATTAATGTTTGGTGTCTCTGGGCCAAAAGCACCACTATTCAGTGTACTACGTAAAATACCCAAAGCATCTTCATTAATGTGACGGTATTTACGACTCGAAGAATTTCTGAAAGAAAAAAAAAAAAAAGAAACACAAACACATAAACAAGAAAGAAATAAACTTTACTTGGAAATGAAATACATTTCTTTTTTCATAGATAATAAATTATGTGCTGCAGTATGAAAAAAACATAAAAATGATCACCCTCGTTTCAATGTAACACTTTCTTCATGTACCCACGCACTTAAGCTTCTCAAATAGATACATTTTAACAATTTTCACACGTATTCTTGTACATTATAGGTTTATTTTTTAGGGTTCATAAACATACAGGCAGGACACATTTGTTTTATTTATCGTATCTTGTAAAATCACATTCCAATTTGTGTTAAAGTGTTGGGAAATTTAATAAAAAATATATAAAAAACAGGCTTAAATAACAGACACTCTCACTTTTAACTGTTTGTTCATATGTTAGTAACACATGAAAAATTTCCATTTAAGTGGAATTAAAAAAGAGAGGGCAAGAATCAAAAGTAGCAATTGCAATACTCGATGCCCATTCTCAGTCACTTGAAATTGCAATTGAACCACCAATACTTTCATGCACATCAAAAGCATAAATAAAAATGTAAAAAAAAAAAATACTGAAAATCCTTGAAAATTGTACAAATAAATAAAAATCATAAATATTTACACTTTATGATTTATAGTCAAGCGGGCGTAGGAAGAGAATGAAAGGAAATTGTTGGTTCAATAGCAATTGTAACAACAATTATTCCACAGTTATATTTACAACGTTTGATAGAATTGTGGTCCAACTATATTGTTGAGAAAGTTATAACTTAAACGATATGTTGTAAAAAGAAATTGCCAATATTTTATAACAAATATTTACACTGAAGAAACATGTGAAATATTTTGGATAAAAGTAATGCATGTATACATACATACATACATACATACATAACTGGCCATTACAACCCTGTATCAGGGTTACAGCCTAGCTTCTCGCAGCAAGTAATAAAGACTTATAAACATTTAAAAAATTTTCTATGAGAGTTATATATTGAATTTAAAAGCTTTGATTATGAGCAGCATAACTACTAACCATTAATGTTTCTCATCTTTGCGCTATTTTGGCAACAGCTAAATCTGAATTTCTTTCTCTAACCTATGATTTAGTTTTTTACATCTTTATTTAACCTACGAATTTGTTTTTATTTCAAATTAAATAATCAACATGCACGTTTATATTTAAGAGGAGTCAATTAAGAATTTTTTAACTCTCATAATCAAGTGAAGAGTCAATTAGGTGGAAGTTGGTATGTATCTGCACATATTTTTCCAAATGGATATAAATATTTATATTAAAATGGGAATGTAGTGCTTTTTATAAAGATTGTATTCTTGCTCATTTATACTGACATAACAAAAAATTACTCGATAGAACCACGCAACATGAAAAAATATCAGAACAGATGTTTCTGCTTTAAAGTGTCGGCAGTTTAATAAGCACAAAACGGCTTTTATATGATGGTACAGAAATTTTTGAATGCCATTGCAGATAATGAATATACAAACCGAGAAATTGTTTTTGGACCGATTCAACTTTAGTTATATAAATATCATATTGAGGGTCCCATGCAGCTGCTGTAGAAGTAAGTAATTATTTTAAATGCCTTTCCGCAGCGTTTAATAAAATATAAAACTCCGTTCAACTTATTGGACCAAATCACACTAGATGAATATTTCAAAAAACAATTTCTCTGCATTAAATGTTTTTTTTTTAATTATTTAAGACTGATACTCAGAGGTAAACCACTACTAAATGCAGTGCATTGTATTGGAATATTGAATATATAGATATACTTATCGGGTGTTTTAATAGAGCGCTACAAAAGTTTTTTTAAATAAAACAAAAACGGTTTTGCATATCAATGAAATTCTTTATTCCTGTAAAAGTACGTTCTGTGCCATTATGTATGGAACTTGATTTCTTTTGAATGGCGGTACTGCTGCAATTTCACTTTCGATATTCGTACGAAGTTCATCAATCGCGCTGGCTTGTTGGCTTAGACCATTGACTTGACGTAGTCTCACAGGAAATAGTCTAACGGCGTCAAATCGAACGACCGAGGCGGCCAATCGACTGAACCATTTCGTCAGATAACACGTTCTCCAAACTTAGTTTCCAATAAATTGATTGTGATATTCGCTGTGTGGCTTGTGGCGCCGTCCTGTTGAAACCACGTGTCCTCCAAATCCATGTCATCTAATTGGAGGCAAAAATATTCGGTTATCGGGAGGCGATACCTATTCACAGTAACGTGCGGCAAGAAATGTGGCATCGTTTGCAGTTCCTGTCGCTCTACTTTTGTAGCGTAACTTTTGAAAAACCCGTTAGATAGATGTGATGATGTTAAGCGCCTCATGTCAATGGGACAAATTGCTGTCTGTTTGATCTCTCGAAGGATAGTGTTATACCTGGACCTTTGAATGTGAGTGGTGAGCATATTTATGTAGATTAGCTGTTATCTTCCCAGAAGGTGGCGCTGTACCCTTGATCATTTGTTTCTTGGTAGAATAAACTAGAAATGTTAGGGAGCGGTTTCGTGATGATAGACTTCTTGGAGAGGGGGGGGGAGGGAGCAACCTCTCATTTTTTAAATTATAATTTCTGAAAAACCGCAAATTAATTTGTCTATTTTATATTATACTGGTATTTGAACCTCGGTCGTTTGAGTTTCTGTGTATGCGGTCTAAACACTATACCACCACGTTTATTCAGCTTTGAAATCGCCGTGGTCCAGTGGTTAGTGTGTTAGCTTAGTAAGACGATAGCTCAGGGTTTAAACCTCAGATCTAACATCTTAAAAAAAAAAAAGAAATAGAGGAAAAACTATTTCTTTCGGCTACTATCTGTTAGCAGTCTTCTTTCAAAAGCTCTGAGAGTAACTGATTGCCACGAAAAGGCTTCTCAAGTCTGTCGTTCGGAATTGAGTTTAAATTGTAGGTCCCGGTACTCATGGATAAGAAGTGATACACACAACATGAGTGCTGCGAGAAGCTAGGTCGTAACTCTGAAACATGGTGGTAATGGCCAATTATGTATACAAAGATTTCTATGTATAAAACAAAAAAGACATATTATTCCACGATATTAACGCTACGACGGTCGATGAACGACTGACTAAATGATTATGGATTTGTGCTGTGCTGTGTATGCATGGGCTGCGTAAAGTTTTAACAATTCTCAACCCTGCATCACCAGCACAACACAAACAAACTCACCAGGCAACACAAATACATATTGGCATACGTGACTATGTTTTGCAAGATGACATGTTATTAATGTCTAGAAGAAACCATAAAGAAGCGAAATGACTAGCCTGAGGGACTTCAAAGAGCACAGAAATATACTGAAATCTCTACATTAGAACAGACATAACCAATGGAAGAAAGTTCCATTTTATTTAAATTTAAAATAGGAAGGTTATGGTAAGCTGTATCGAACCCTTTGCTGAAATCTGTGTAGATTGCATAAGTTTTTAACTCTTTTGTAAACGAGTTGATAAATGCTGTTGAATGTTCCAATAGAATAAAAACTCCAGAACTCATAGGTTCCTCTTTGCAAAGAGGTAATAATTCCTAAAAAAACAAACTTCAGAATATTTGTAAAAAAAATTTAAATTTTAGGTAAAAACTTTCATGTTTAAAACAGAAATAAATTTGAAATTTGGTTCTTAAAAGCCAGTTTAATTTAAATTATATAGAATGAAATGAAAGATAAAAAGCTGCTGTTAACAAAGAATTTTATTATTTAAAATATAAAATATCATTCCATTTCAAGTGCAGATATAAATGTAAATCCATGCACATACTTTCAGTTGCTAGTACTCTCAGCCATATGACATTTACATAAAAAGATTTAAATGTGGTTGAAAGGTGTTGCACAGGTCTTTAAAATACATACAAACTGAGGCACATACATATGTGTACTCGTTCTATTGGTATGTACAACCGAGTAAGTGGTTTTTGGTTCTGTTTTGTTTTGCATCCATTTACACCTTAGGCTAAAGTGTTTTTTATTGTTGTTGTTTCTCCTTTTTATTTCATCGTTTTGTGTGACAAAGTCATTGTCTGTCTACACGCACTACTTCTTTAAGTAATGACAGACGCTATTCAAAAAAACAATGGCATTTCGAATACTCGTTTTAGAGTGTTTGGAAAGTATTCGAATTTAAAATTCTTTATTTATGTTTTACTTGAAAAAATTAAAAAAATTTGCAAAATTTTAAAGGTGATTCTAAAATCAGAAAAACAAAACTGATTTTTGGCATTACCGATTATCTAAAACACTGTATTTTGTTTACGAATATAAAGCTAATTCTAAAAGTGTCTTAATGATTTCGTTTAATATAAAATCATTAGACCATTAAACTACTTACGTTAGATTTTGTGTTTGCTGTGTACACTTAAATACATATCTACGTACTCATAAACGACAATTCACACGCATCTAACCATTTAAGTTCGTCACTTATCTCTTGCATTTCTACTTATTTCTATATTTTTTATTTATTATCCTTTGTTGTTGTTTTTTTTTTGTCGTTAGATTACCCAGTTGTGCAGTGAAATGTTAAGCAGGTTGTTTGTTCTACATGGCAATTATGCTGGATGTAAGTCAGATTGTTTTTTTTTTATATTTATACATGTGCACTTATTACATTGTGTATACCCAGTGGGTACATACGACTTGCATGAAATTGTCGTCAAGGATGTCTTAAGACTTGTCACTAGCGGTTGTCAACAATATCGAGAAGGTGTTCGTGCACAATTTTTTGTGCTTTATTTCCTTATACTTGTTGATTTTAAACAGAATACTGACGACCAGTTTGCACAGTTCATACAATTTGCAGTCGACAGCAAGTTCAGTGACTTTGTCGCTTAGCCAGTCTGCCAAATTTTTTCGACATTTTTTGAATGATATCCTTTAGAATTGTGCTCTTGAACAATTTAAAACTAAGATGTGCGTCACTATAAACTGTAACACATCAAAAGTCAAATAAAAACTGACTGGAGTAAGCTAGAGTTAAAAATAAAACAGTTTTATTTTGCATTTTTATTACAGATTTATATTCTGTATTATTTTATTTAAAAATTAATTTAATTTTATAAAATTTTTTATTTTATTCATTATGCCATCCATAAGCAATGTTATAGTGTTTTCGGTGATTTTTTTGGTACCAGCTGTTCATTTATATCGAAAACTAGTAATGGTTTTGGGAACAGATGTACTCTTCTTTAGTTCTCTTTTGACCAGAGCCCAATATCTTTCAATAGGCCGCAGCTCTGGGCAGTTTGGTGGGTTAGCCTCTTTTGGAACAAAAATAGCATTATTTTTATTATACCAGTCTTGCGCTTTTACTGTAGTGACATGTTGCCAAATCTGGCCAGAAGAATGTTGATATGTTGTGCTGTCTTAGAAATGGGAGCAACCTCTTTTGAAGACACTCTTTAATATAAATATCTGAGTTTATTGATCCCAATGTAACAAACGATGCACTACTGTTGCCGCAGCTACAAATAGCCTGCCAAACTAGGAACTTTTTGGGAAATTTTGATAGTTTTTTAGTTCGGAACTCTTCAGAAGCATTGCCTTTACTATCCCCTACATAAAACTCTTGGCCAGGAAGCTGCGCAAAGTCTGCAAAAAATGTTAAATGTTTTAAGGCCAGCTTTAGCTTTAACTCGGCGCAAAAAATTTCCGAACATTGCACGCGCCGGGCCACTTCGCGACCAGAAATGTTTGGAAGAGCCAGCAAAAGCTTCTCAACCTTTTTGACTTTCGCGTCGTTCGTTACCAGTTTTACATTACCTGTTCCAGGCTTTCTTTAAATTTTTAGGTCTTTGTTGAACTTTTTGACCACTCTGGAAACCCATTGCCTGGTCACGTGGACTTCCCTAGCAACTTTTGTATAACTCCAATATGGTTTTTTTGAATTATTTGAATAATTTTTGTATGCACTTGTCTTTGATTATCCATTATGAACTAATTAACAAGTCAAATTTGACAAACTGATACATTTTAAAATCTGACACATTTTTCAAAGATATTGTGATTAAGAAAAATAATTTTGATTAAAGGTGAAAAAAGTTATTAAGAAAAATGGGTGTTACACTTTATAGTGACGCACATCTTAATAGGCTTATGTACATTAAAAATATATATAATTTCTCTTTATACTCTTCAATAAATTTATTAACACTTGTGTTGGAAGTGTGATATATTAACGGCTCAACTTTTGTAAAGATATCTCAGGGTTTTATAACTTTTTTTTTAATTCTTTAACAAAATGATCGAAAAAACATCTTTTAAACAAGGAAGTACTTTTTTTCGAAATTCTACTTGCCAGTTGCAAGTAAATATTAAACAAGCTGTGCAATAATAGGCAGCTAAAATTCTGTAAATTTTAGCAAATGGTCTTATGTTTAAAATGACATATATTAATAACAAAATATGTAATAGGCACCTCAAAAAACTTTAAATGTCTAACTGTCAGTTCTGTCTAAGCAATCACAAAGAAAATGACTATTAGTTTCCCTCTCAGTAGTAATTTATCAACTTCTGCGTTGAGGATTAAATAACAATCATTCAATGATTTGTATACACCCCTGTCAACTTGGACAAAGATTGGCAATTGATTTGTTATAATATTTGAAGACCTTCGCTCTATTGGACAGGAGAAACGTGAATGCGTCATCTACGTTTATAGCATCATGCGCGATAACTACTAGTTAGGTGCAGTTCAGTAGATTACCCGTTGTTGTTTGCATTATAATTATTAAATTAAGAAACAGCAAAATTACAAGCGACTGCGATCTATCTTTTGTACGCTTTCAAGTCTACTGTCTGGTCATTTAGTAGTGGATATGCCTTTCAAAGAGACCAATTGAATTCTTAAACGCATCCATCTAAATCTATATAAAACACCACATTCACACAATATGTGTTTTGCTCTTTCTGAATGCCTGCAAGCACAATCTAAAAACATCTGTAAGTATATTTGTAATCGCTATTCAGTGTACATGCGCTCTCACACTACAATGATTCATAAAAAAATACATCAGGAGTTTTAGGACTGTTGTTTTAAAGTGAGTTTCAAATGCATTGCTTTATTAAATTCTTATACTTACGAAAAGCTATTTTATTACTTACAAATGTTATTATATTCCGATCTTTAAAAAATAATTAATATTAATTTTCAGGGGTAAACCCCTACTGGAATTTTTTTTGGAAAGAACAGTACATTTGTATTTTTTTGTATATTATTATTAAGCGCCTTACAAATGAGACAAATTGCTGTGAATTGATCTTTCAAAGGCCAGTGTTATACCTTCACCTTTGAATGATCGACAGCATTTACCTCAGTATTGCATGTTGATTGTTTGGTGAGTGCCTTCGCTAAGTAGGTTTAGCTGTTATCTGCTACTTCCCAATAGTTAGCGCTTTTCTCCTGATCATTCGTTTTTTTTTTTGTTGACATTGGTTAAGGTGGACTAGCGGTTTCTTTGTAGATGGTCTTCTTGGAGGTGGAACCTCTTATTTTTAAGTTATAATTTAAAATAAACCGCAGACTAGCTTTTTAATTTTTCACTCTTGCTGGGAATTAAACCTGGCCCAATTTTTTTTATTTAAGACCAATACTCAGGGGTAAACCCCTACTAGATGCAGCAAAATGTATAGGAATGTTGAATATATAGATATAGATAGATGTGAGGATGTTAAGCGCCTTATGTCAATGGGACAAATTGCTGTCAGTTTGATCGCTCAAAGGCTACTGTTATACCTTCACCTTTGAATGATCAACAGCAATTGCCTCATCTGGATGTTGAATGTGAGTATTGAGCATCTTTTATGTAGATTAGCTGTTATCTTCTCAGTAGCTGGCACTGTACATACGTGTGATCATTCATTTCTTGGTGTAATAGACTGGAAATGTCAGGGAGCGGTTTCGTAAAGATGGACTTTTTGGAGTAGGGGAAACCGCTTATTTTTTAAAGTATAATTTTTTGAAAAACCACATATTTATTTGTTAATTTTTTTATCCCCTGATGGAATTGAACGTCGGTCGTTTGAGTTTCCGTGCACGAGCTCTAACCACTATACCACGACCTCCAACGATTGAGTTTCTGTGCATGCGCTCTAACCACTATACCACGCCCACCCCTAATACTTAGTTACATTTTTGAATTGTTTTTTTATTATAAAATTTTGGTTGTACATTATATGTATGTGTGATTCTGCTCTCTTCAATATAAATTTCAATAAATAAATTAATTTGAAATTCAATTTAACTCCAGTATTTTAATGAGACATCTTTATATATACATACAATGTTTCCTTTTAAGTCTACTTTGGACCTGTTATAGAACACCTGCATTTATTAATGTATTGTTTCATTTTTCACTTCAGTACCTTTTCTATTTAATGAACCTACAATTGTTATTGCAACAACTTACATTTTATGTGAATGAATATTAAAATAAACGTTTAATGATTTCTATAATTGTTTATAAACACATCCATTTTTATTACAAATTTAATTAAGGCAATAATAGGGAACAAGTATTAGAACATAAATAGTATCACAAGAACAATAATTGTTTTGATACCACATCACATCGTCAGTAGAAGTGAACAAAATGGTATCCCCTTAGAACAACATTTTCATTTTATTTCAACATATGCAGACCAGACCATATGGTTGCTGCCAATTAAATTTCATAGCAGTTACAAATTGTTACATATTTTATGATATTTTTATGAAATAGTGAATGTTGATTTGTTTGCCTTTTTCAAATAAATGCATAAACCGTTTAATTGGCAAGCCATTTCCTTGATAGTATCCAGATGATATTCGACTTTAAGCTTAAATTTATCACATATTTGATTTGATTGCTAGGAAAAGTAGAGGCGTGCTTGCTCTCATCAAGAGATATGGAAAGGAATTTACCGACTGATATACTGCGAAGTGGTTATAAATATCTTTACTTAAACCTATGCATCTGGATTTATGGTCAGGTATACTATTTATAATGTTCTGGTATATCACATTCAATTTACTCCAAAAACAGTCTATTTAATATGCTTTCGAAACTTACAATGAAAGCATCTAGATTCCATAGACTGCCTCTTGTTATGATACCTAATCTAAAGCGCAAATAGAAAGTGCGAAATTCTATTCTTTGTTGAATGTTATAAAAGGTGTAGCCGCTGTGATCTAGTGGCCATTGCAACCCTGTTCGCGAGTTATGGCCTAGCTTCTTATAGAACTCATGTTGTGTGTATCAGTTTTTATCCATGAGTACCGGTACCTAAAGTTTAAAGTCGAATCTGAACCAAAGACTTGAGAAGATTTTTCATGGCAATCGGGTTCTCTCAGAGCTTTTACCAGAAGACTCATAAGAGGTAGTCGCCGGAAGAAATATTTTTTCATATATTTTTACTTTCAAGATGTCAGTGATGGAGTTTGCACCTAAAGCTCTTGTCTAATAAGCAATCACACTAACCACTAAACTGCGGCGGCTACAGGATTCCAGTTTTGTTTCTATTCTTACTAAAAACTTATGTGTCTTCTACTGGAGATAAGTAGTAAATTTGTGCCGGCTTTAAACAAACATGCTTTTCTTTTAAAATCTCTAAATTTTACGTGCTATTTTTGTTATTTCTAGAAGGAATCAAAGTTATTAGGATGTCCATCTTAGTAGATCTTTCAGAAATAGAAGCATAGCCTTCTTTTATCGAGAAAACAACTAATTTTCCATAACTTATGTTTATTAGCTGCTCGTTCTGTTATTCATTTTTAACTGATGATGTTATTTCCTCATTTTATTATATAGGTATATGTATACAATATACATATTCATTTAAACAACACACACATTATAAACTAATAAAAAAAAAAAATATAATTTATGGTTTCCTTTCTAAAGCAAATCAAGAAATAAAAGAATGTTTGAGGAAATATCTTAAAGATCGACAATTAGCTTTTTAAATATTAAAGTTTAAAATGTTCTTCATTAGAAATACTGCTGTTGAAGTGTGCATGCATATTCATGTTTATGTTTTTTTTATAAATATGTTTTCCTTAAACTTCAATATTTTTCTTTTTCTCATTTGTTTTTTTTTTCTTTTTTTTTTTTTTTGCTGACTTGAGTGAGTATAAGAGGAAGATATGCAAATTAGCTTTTAAATGATGAACAATATATGCATGAATGTATTTGCATTTTTAAGTATTTCTTACATGTTTTCTTTTAATTTCTAAATAATTTAATAATAATTAATACATACACGTAAGCACATACAATTTTTACATATCTGCTTACATACATATGTACTTTTATGTATTTTTATTTTTCTAAAGTAATTTACATAGAGAACAGATGACGCTTGATATGTAAAACTTAACAATAAGGGAAAAAATGGAATCTTTAAATTTAATATGAGGAGAAGTAGTAAAGAGATTGCACTAAATATCGTAACTCTAAAGAAAAAAAGGAACTCAGTTATGCACATGAAATTGGTAAAAAATGTTTTGTGTATACTTTAACCCTACTTTGTATGTTGCTGGAAATTTCTATCATAAAATAGTTTTAATAAAAAAACCATAAAGAGCAAGTAATAGCTGCACTTGTCATATCTGTATTGTTAAAATAAATTTAAAATTAACGTGAACTGGAAACGTATTTGGCTCAGTTGATATGAAAGACTTTAAAGAAGAGAATCAAGGCGCTAAAAATGTTGTGAGGGCGTTGCAGGGATGTTGTAGAAAATGATATAAAAAAATTTGACTTCCTTCTTACATATAAGAAAACCATACTCCCATAAGAATTATTCAACTCATCTAGGATTCCTATCGTATCTACCCCAACCTTGACAGTCCCCTATCCAATATCTATCTGATCATGTCTCCTCCTAGTCTTCATCAGTGCTGCCCAAGTACCCAGTGTGTGCTCTGCTGACTCTATTGCACCATTGAAGAATCTGCACAAACTACTCGAAAAGATTTTCATCTCATACAATTGTCCATTGAGTCTGCAGTGACCTGTTTGGAGTCTCGCCAGTGTTCTCAGAATATCCCTAGAGAATTTAATGCACAACCCAAGCTTTTCCAATTATTGTTAGCAAGTAGAAGGTGGGAAAGTCTAATTTTTCATTTTCTGTACAAAATTGTGATACAGACGCATTTAATTTATTGAGAGTTTGGTTAACTATGGTCTAAGTCATTTGATTAGGAAAGAGAAGAGTATTATAACATTTTATTTCTTTCTGACCAAAATCTTCTGATTCAAACAAAGTTTCACAACTGCGCTTAACGCTCATCTCTGCAAAAGAATTAATGTATCTATTAATTAAGGAAACCAATCAAATCAATCCGAATTCGTGTACAAGTTATAATGACTTAAATATGAATAAGTTTTTTGATGTCTTATAAAAAATTCGGGAGTAGAAATTTCCCAACATTAGATCATACTCGTCACCAATGTATGGGCACTAATAAACACACTTTGATCAATGATGTCGCTAAACAAATTTAGAAAAACAAAAAATTATCACTGAGCATTAAGTTGTATGAACTTTGTAACCTGAATGGATATGCTCATAAGTTTGATGTGTATTCATAAGAAAAGACAAGAAAGCTTACAGATAAACCAGACAGAAATGAAATAAATTCTATCAACAACCATGTAAGTTAGACAAAGGTCAAGGCAATATCTTATAACAGTAATAGATTTAAAAAATTGAGGCGCGTTATGGCAATACTTAAAAATCAGGACAAAAGATAAAGTGTTACATTTTTTTAGGAATAAAGGATCCAAGTCATGGAAAAGGATTGCGTTTGATTTGACTATTGATAAATATTTAAAAGCTGTAAGCTAGAGAACTCATCAAAAGCGGAAGGGAGCACAACGCTGTTGAATATTTATTTAATAAAACGCTATTATTTTATGGTTATGTTTCCCAAGTGTCACCTGTAATGTAAATGTAAAGCATTTTCAAAAGAAAAAATTTGAAACTCTTTTTTTTGTAGGTCTACACCATTGCAATATTACTAACCTTCATGCAAGTCTATGTATAGCCTTTCTTCTGCACAATCTATTAATATACAACATCTTTGTTTTTTACTTATTACCAAAACTACTTTAAAACAATTTAATATATGCAACAACAAAAACAATAACTTAAACAACAAAAAACCAAAAAGAAAATTAACAAGGGCATAAGAAGCAACAATATCCGGTACAACAACAAAAGAATAAAAACAGTAAATCAACATAAGCAACAGCCAGTAAGCGAAAACAATAACAGTAAAACAAATACAACAACAATACACTTAAAGGGTTTATGTAAAATGTTGTTGTTTGTAAAAAAATGAAAAATAAAAAAGAAAACAAAAGTAAACAGTAAAAATAAAGAAAAATTGTTTACATATTTTGTTACATATGCAACAACTGTTTAGTTTAGACACAAACACTGTATGCATATGTGTGTATGGTTATGTGGGTATGTACAGTTATAGGGTACAGGTTTGTGCGTATATGTTTGTAAATAACTGAAAGTAAAGCAAATAACAGAGAAGTTCTTGATACCCAGTAGACACGAAGGCTGGATTTTTAAATGAACATGATTTGAATTGAGTGGTTCCCTTAAGCACTAAACGGTTGACAGTATATTGAATACAGTTTAAAAAGAACAGAATTACAATATAAATTACTTAATTTTGTTATTTTTATAATATTTTATTTAATTGTTTAATAATAAACAACGGATTTTTCAAATAATAAAATTTGTAACGGTAAATATAAAATGAAAAAAGATTCTAAATTTGCCTTTATAATCGTTATTGATGATCTCAAATCGGACTGAAGAAATAAATCTTCTACCAAGACTTGTATCAGTGGCAACGCCGTGACGATGAGGGCAGCAAATGAATAGTCTCAGGTTAT
This sequence comes from Metopia argyrocephala, assembly GCA_963576795.1. Taxonomy (NCBI): domain Eukaryota; kingdom Metazoa; phylum Arthropoda; class Insecta; order Diptera; family Sarcophagidae; genus Metopia; species Metopia argyrocephala. Next base: position 81,978,987 of record OY756211.1, on the reverse strand, counting down.
CTTAGAATCTTATCGTTTATTTATAAATTTATATAACAATTAAATTTCTTTGCTGTCTTTAATGTTTTCAAAAAGTCGATTTTAAATTTAGCTGAAATTGTTTCTATGTTTACTCTATTTTGTACTTAATATTAGTGATAAACAAAGCTAGGACTACTTCTGCTAGCTTAAATAGTTTCCACATCATCTTTTCCAAAGGTTTGGTAATTTTGTTTAGTAAAGAAATGTGCATTCTTCAACTGTTTGCCGTTCATGCGAAGAGTTAATTCATATAAGGCATCGTGATCACTATGTGTCCAATAGCTACTATATTTATTATATGGAACAATTCTATCCATATATAATTATATTGGTGTCTAAAGCATACGCTAATACACTATTTTTATACTCCTCGGTGAGGAATACTCGAACATCTATATATATATATACACCCGCTAGTAGAATATCATTTTATAACAGTGTAGTTCCTCTGTGCATTTTTGATTAGTTATTTCAAAATGATATTTAGAAAAACAAAAATCAGACTACACTATTCTTTGTAAAACACAATAAGAGTTCATTTGCGGTAAAGGGTTGAGCATAAAGGTGTGTCATGATACTAAGAAAAGACATTTTTTCAAAAAGTACCTTCCACAATTCAACTGAGCCTCTTTTTTAACCAAATCCAATTGCAATTAAGATGCTTGCTTGCACCAATAAATAAAATTTCTAAATATTTTCTTGAATGAAAAACCATTAATTCATACATACATACATAATTGGCCATTACAGCCCTGTTCCAGGGTTACGGCCTAGCTTCTCGCAGCACTCATGTTGTGTGTGTTAATTTTTATCAATGAGTACCGGGATCTACAGTTTAAAGTCGATTCAGAACGACAGATTTGAGAAGCTTTTATATTTCAACAATTACTTCCAGAAGACTTCTACACAGAAAAAACTAGATTGTTAATACAATAAATTTGTTCGTATATATGTACAATTAAAATATTATTCAATTTTGCGCTAACAACGGTTTTTGTAAATACAAATACGACAATTGTATGTTTCCTTAAGAAAAGAAAAAAATAAATGCAACGATACCATATTTTTTTCAATTATTGTGGTTAACAAACTAATTGTTGAAAGGATTACAAGACTTTCAGTAAATTATTTTGTTGCACTATTTTATCAATCTTTTTTTTAAATTAAATCCTCTTCATTTTCTCCTTTACTGGGATTTGAACCTGGGCTGTTATGTGTTGTATGCAAGCGCTCTAACCACTACACTATGTCACTCATAATTTTTATAATGTTGTTTTTGTACAAAATATGCACAACTAACCTTAACTAAATAATTCCACAACAAATTTATTCAAGCCATTTAATTGAAAATATATGGTACCGTAATAGTTTATTTTATTTTTTTGTCAAAGTTTACTTTGAGAAAAAGCAAAAAATGTAACAAAAATTATTGTGGTTAACAACCCAACTGTTTGAGAAATTACAACACTTTCAATAAATATTTTTGTTAACCTTCATCTGCTCTTCAAAAAAAATTACATTGTCTACCCTGGCGTCGTTTTCGACGCACAATATATTTCTTATGGTTTTTAATAGAAAATCGCGAAACACACATGATGAGAAAACTAAAAATTGCTAGTAAGTATTTATATTTGCTTAATATTGAAACATTGCTTTTAGTTTTATTATATATTAGAGTGAATTATTATCAATGCATTTAACACATAAGTTTTGGTTATAAATATAAGTTTTTACATGCACTTTTTGCACAAAAGCAAAAAATAGTAGTATGCGTGTTATTTTTTGAAGTAGAATTCCTTTCAAAACATATCGAACACCTTTGTGTAGGTTTAATTTGTGAAGGAACGCTTTTTTATCTCTTCGGTGCATATGATAAAAATGGCAATTCAATAAAATTTACAAATGAACTTGATCGTAGCTTTCCTGTTCCATTTTTCATACAAAGGATAACCCCGATTCCCCTAGAAAATTCCTTTTTATTGTAAGTTTATGTATTGGTTGGCAATTAGAATTAATTTTTTAAAAATAATTAAGGCATTCAATGCAGCCATGTCGAAATACAGCCATTGGCCTCTTGCAACTGTTGCAAGAAAGCATCTTATCGATCCTATCGATACAGTCTATATTGAAGTAACAAAACTATTTAAAATTGTGGTTTTGTTATAATAACTCATAATTGTTGGCAACTTTTTAATCCCCGGGTTCAACTTTTTTAGAGTTATGCAATATATTTTGTAAAATTGTACACTAATTTTTTCTACCAATATATCAAACAAGTATTGTATTCATTGTGAACGCAAATGTTGAATTGTGCAAAGGTAAAAGCTAATATCATCATCTAAAGGAATAACTTCATTGACATCTTCAAAAATGTTCTTCGACATAATTGCCCTCAACATAATACGACTATACTCTGAATCGAATAAATCAGCATTTGATTGATTTTTTGATCTAAAAAATATACAATAATATACTTGCTTTTAATTATTTGATATATTTTGTTTACAAAAATGACTTTATCACCTATAAAAAGCACAATGCCTGGTAAAAAAACAAAGTTGCCCGCCAAAAAACATACGCTTTCTCATATGCGTCGAAAACGACGCATAAGGGTAGCCAACGTAACTTTTCAGATACAATAAAAAAAAAACAAAATTTATAATACGAAAATAAGTCTAAATGTGCACATTATCGTGTTCTACAAAGTCAGGAAATTTCACGAACTTTTAGCTAGCCATATTAATAAAAATTAAAAAATCGTATTGGGTATGCGTCGTTTTCGACGCAAAGAGCAGATAAAGGTTAAACATCTTTATAAACGTCAAATTTTTGTTGTTGTTTTTTCATAATTAAGTTTAATTATTTTTAAAAATATTGCTTAAATAATAACAACAATTTTAATTAGCATAATTTGTTGAAAATAAATCGTAATGTTTGTAATATCAAAAAAATATTTGATTGTATTTATAAAACACATATTTAAAAATAAAATTTCACATTAATAACGCACTTTGTTGATTAAATTTTGGTGATATTTTTTTCTGTGTAAGAGGTGGTCGCCGAAAGAAGTACTTTTTCATATTTATTTTTTTTAAGGTGTCAGAACTGAGTTTTGACCCCGCGGCTATCGTTTTAGTAAGCCAACACACTAACCACTAGACCACAGCGACTACGCAAGATTAATTAGTTCATACTGAACTATAAAAATTGCAGCGCTTATTATTATTGAAACTAGATTAAAATGATATTATTGCTAATTGACTTTGTGTTTTATTGTGCGTTTTAAGATATTTTAAAATTTAAAAGAAAAAATATTTATTCTTGAATGTAATTTGGGAATACAATTTGAATACAAATTTCTATCAAATATTCTTATTGGATTATTGCTTGAATTCAACTGCATAACTTAATTCTAAGTTTAAACTTGAAAAAAATTAGAATGCGTTAGTGAATAGTACGATTATCAAAACAACAAATACGTAATACATGTTTAAAGTGTGCTTGTTGGGTACGTGCATTCATAAACACACATACACACAAAACGCTAACATACGTACATACATATATTCTTAAATTCGTTTACGATAACATGTAACACTTATATAGAAAAAAAAAAGTAATTCATTTTATGTATTCAAATACTTTCAAACCGAGTGTCTGTCTGTGTAAGTATAAAACTGCACTATGGGACTCATACGTTCTTCTACAATCGCTCACACATATACTATTAATAGCTATTTGACGTTGAAGTCTGTGTCTTTTTGCATAAATTTTTTGTTTTCTTCGTTTTTTTTTTTCCTACTACTCTGCACCATACAACGCATTTTTGAATTATTTATTTTTGTTTCAGTTTATTTTTTCATGTGTTTTAAGGAATTCATGCATATGGTTCGTTCTTTTTCTCCTTTTCTTCCTTCAGACATATGCAAATTTTATGTTTTATAAGAAAAGAGGATTTTCTTAATTAAAATTATCAAATTTAAGAATATGCCATGCGAGCAGATGTACTTTGTTGTTCTTGAATATTATCATGAAAAAGTTAAAGAAAACATTTTAAGGGAAAAGTATTACATTAAAATGCAGCAGCATAGATATGGAAATATTCGTAGTTTTTTATAACTTTTAAGATGTAAGCTATTATAGTTGTTGCTACAAGCGTGATATTTATAAAAAAAAGTTTTAAATTTACCTAAAATCACTTAATCCCTCATGCTTCATTATACAAATTCTCATGAGTGTAAAGTCAACACTAGTTTTTTGGTGTTTTTATATCTATAAACGAAACATTTTGTTTTACCATACGATTATTCCCCTATTTTAAGTGAAAACTGAAAGAGTATTTACGATTTAAATTTATAAAAGAATTTTCAACTTATTTCTTACAAAATATAATTCTTAAATAACATTGAAAGCATTTTGAATATTTCAGTTTCTTTTTTATTCAAAATACTAAATTTATTATAATGTAAGAACACACTTGGGTGCTATAACGGTCCCGTTGTGATACCACTAAATCCATTTAAACATGCCTACAACCGTTGGCCGTTCTCCAACCAACCTGATAATCTCACGAAGATATGAATTTGGTTCAAACGATCTTCAGATAAACAGGATCTGTCAGGGCACCCAAAAATTCTTGTTCTCAGCTCCCACAGTTCAGGAAAATTACAGAGAAAATGCTCCATTATTTCCTCTATTTCATGGTCAATTTGATGTATTTTTAACCCGCGAGCGTGAGTACCTATGGGCCAATGACCCATTATCTCTGCTATAAGATTTCTGAGATTTACAGCGAACTTCGTTCTACCCATGTCCCTGTTGGACCAGATTTCTTAAGCTTTTTCGCTTCCTTCAATACCCTCTTGTCCAACGACCCACATAAGAGTAACCCTTGAATTTCCTGCTATCTCCTCCAGAGATACCCGGCATTCACGGACAAGCCTAGATGTGGTGTAAGCACCATCAGGGGTCTTAATAGCCGCTCTACTATCAGTAAAAATGTGTATATTCCTATCTGATATACTTTGATATGCAGTCTGAGCAGCGACTCTTCTGATAGCCATTATTTCAGCCCGAATGACAACCTACAATTCATCTGTTTTGAAAATATCCCACATCCGACTTTATCGTGTGATATGGATTTATCAGTGAAAACTTGAATAATATTCTCTGAGAGGTGGAGATCATTTTCATAAGAGGATCTCTCCAGTATTTTCGAAAGTAGGTTCAGATATCGTGTAGTCAACAGGTTGTTGCCGACTAACTATATCTGAGATATTCGCATGTCCGTAGTTTTTACACTACCATGCTTTCGTTACGTGAAGTCTTATTTCCGCATTTGTGGCTAATAATATGTAAAAAACACAAATTTTTTTAAAATTTTAATTTTAATTTAAAACAATAAAAAATGTAACAGAAAGGGTTGAGTTAACGTTGTAAAAATTGTGTCAAGTTCAGTACGCTTAGCCATGCAATATCGATATATACCATATAGAATATCGCTTTATTTATACAATTATGTACGAATGTTGATTCCTGCTGCTCTACTTGTTTTTCAGACAATAAAAATAATTAGTTTACAAGCTTTTGTAGAAAAAGAGCAAACCAAAACCTCAACAACTGTTTAGTTTTTGTCAAAAAAGCAGTTTCTAAATCTCTTAAAGCTTTTCCTTTTTGACAACAATGTTTCTAGAAGAGCATTTATAAAAATATAGTTTTTAGTCTTCTTCACATTTCTGAAGAATCTTACAAATATTCTTTTCGTCACCTTAGGCAATTGATTTAATTGATTTCATCATTTAGTTCAGATAAGCCAAATATAGCGTTTTATTATTGTGGCTTATCTTTATTATATAAAAGGATATAATGGAAGAGGCAGGAAGGAGCACGGTATTGTAAAATTTTTTATTTCCGAGATATTTTAAAAAATTTTAAAAATTTAATCTCGTTTGGCTTCCCTAATATGCAGTCGCCAAATATAGTTCATCTTCTTAGTACTACGATGCGTATGATTAATAAATGCTCATCATACGCCTTAGTGTACCAGTATGCGTTTAAAGCACAAGAATAAATCGAAATTTTTTTATTTATTTATTGTAAACTACAATATACCGTCTGAAGGGTAGCTCTTGTTAATATTTATGTATTTAAGCATGAATTCATTCTTATTCTAAAATAAAAATTATTTACTGACAATATGTTGTTTCAAACATAAATAAAATATACTTATATATAAAATATTTATTAATATATCACAGCATTAATTTTGATTCTGTTGCAATAATTAGTATTTTTTCATATGCATGTAGTATTACTAAAAAATTATAAAGTTATGCATTTAAATTCTTCTTGCTTGTACATATGTTTTAAGTTCTATATTTTAATAACAACACGATATATGTATTCAAATAACCAGATAAGAATTACAATTTATAGTTTTCAAAAATTTTTAAAGTTTTTAACACAATTAATGTAATTTCTGGCTCTTAAATCTGTCGTGAATATTGTTCAATGTGGCAGGAGTTGTATGGCACTTAGCGCCCTGCTGTTGAAATCACAAATTGTTACAGTCCAGGCCATCTAATTCAATCCAAAAGTTATGCTCGCTGTCAAAAGTAATAACCTGGTCAACATTAATTTCCAAAAATATGGATTAAATAAGCCATCAGCTCATATTGTTAAGTGCTAAATAAAAACTAATTTGATAAATGTAGTTTCAATATAATGGCTTTAGTGTGGCTTTGACGAAACACATTGAAACAACATCCATTTAATATATCGAAAGAGTTCTAGTGTAGATTTCTAGCAAATGTATGATGTTAAATTGCTTTTAAAGGAACGTGGTGATATTATCATGCTATTCTATCAAAAAGTATTTCATTATTGGTTCAGTTAATTTATTCATGCAGCCCTCAACTTATCTAGTGTTACACTAATATCTCCCCCAGGTTCATCACTTTGAAAAACCAAAAAATATCGGCCGGAGATATTTGTGGTAATTCCCCAAATGATATTCGATAATCACTAAGGTACCTTTTTCTACTGTACACCAATGATGCACAATTCCCTAGTATATGCTCAGATAACTCGCCTCTCCACAGAATCTGAACATATCGTTCGAAGTGATTCGAACTTAAATGTCTATTGAGAATGCAGTGATAGCAGCTTGCCACTAGAGAATCTAATGAACAACTCAAATATTTTTCTGTTATAGTTTTTGAGTAAAAGCTTGGCCCAAAAATAGTAAAAGTCTCTCCCTATGTTCCTTCTACTTCGGAATGCTCTTTTAAATACCCCTCTCTATCACACAAAAGGATTCTGCATCGCTAGTGGCTTGGATGCTCCCATGGCCAGGGACTCAGTATTGGTTGAACTTATTGTCCTTGTCCAGCCGGTTTGGTTTCACCAGAGAGTCTCATATTAGCTTCGAGTCAAAGATATTATGAAACACAACTGAGAGCACTCAGCTAAAGGGAATAAATTCAAAAAATTTAAAGAGAGGGTAATATTTCAAAGTTAATTGCCGTATTCATAAAACATGTTGTACTTTTATTTAAAGGTTATGTAACAAATTTCTGCGCAATTCTTGTCAAATAATATTTTTAAAATTTTCTATAAATACAACAACAATTAATTAATTCTTAATTTAAATAAATAAAGATAAAAATATTTCAGTACTTCAATCAATTACATTACAAACCTAAAATTAATCAAAATCTAATTCAAAAATTATTTTAAATATTCCTAAGCTTGAGGAATTAAATTATTCTTTAAAGAAACAAAAGTATCCTTAAAAGAAAACAATAATGACGATTTGTTACGTAGCAAAATTTGTGCGAAGGACTAGAATTTTGGTGTTATAATAAACCTTTTATTTGTTTTTTCTTTATTTTTTTTTTAAATTTCCAAATGTCAGTGGTTCAAGGAAAGGAATTTACATATGCATGTACGTTTGTATCTTTTTATTAGAATGTTAAGTGATGATTTGGTATATTTTTTTTTCTATTTTTCTAATCTGCTTCCATTTTCTTAAAGTTTTTTATTTTTATTTAACTTCTTTTTTCTACTTTGTTTTGTTTAAACTTAATCGTATGCATAAAATTTGTTGTACATTGTTGTTTTTCTAAAACACATACAAGTATTTTAAGAATTTCTTTTTTCATATGACACAAGATAAATCAAATTTGTTTGCGGCAGATTTTTATAAGCTCCAAGCAATTGTAATCAGGCTAACCGAACGAAAAACAAAAGAAACAAAAATAAAATAAAGAAGCCATTAAGCCAATTTATGACAAAAACACTGGCTGGTTTATTATGTTATTTCCGTTTCCAACACAAATAAAAAAGTCTCCCAATCCAAGCAAATTATGGCAGCATGAAAAAACCAAATATTTTACCTTTTGTCTTGCTTTTTGCTCAGTTATAAAGGTCAATCATTTATTTTGGAATGCAAAAGAAAAATGTTTTTATAAGTCCTCAGTGTATATGTATGTTGGTATATTAGAAAGTAATTTTTAGACGGTTCTTAAAATATCTTTTGTTTTCTTTAGAAAATTTTATAAAAATGTAATTTGAATAAATATGTAGGTTTACAGATATTACAAAAATGAAGAACATGAAGAAGCTTAAATTGGGGGTCATAAAAGATGCAAAATCCCTAAATTATTTACTCATCGTCTCTGAAGAGTTTAAGAATTGCTCATCTAAATTGCCACCATTAAAAAACCTCAGTTTGTTTAATAAAATATCATTTAAAGGTTACTTTTTGAAGAGGTTTAGAACTAAAATTGACAATACAAAATAGTAGTATTGTAAGTATGCAAGTTTTTTTTTATTATAATCTGGTAGATAATTCATAGCATTGATTTATTTTTTAAATATGATTTCCATCATATGTTTACCGGCGTTACAAGTTTATTGGTGTACTCGATAACACCACCTAAAATACTGTTTGATAAATTTTACCTTGCTTAAAAGAATCTGTGTCATCTAAGGGAAAATCCTGCTCATATGGTAATGTTTAGTTCTATTATTCTTGGTATTGTAAGTAGTACAATGAAAGAGCTAAATTTGTATAGTATAGATACATACATACATACATAGTTGTCCGTTACCAAGTTGTTTCAGAGTTACGGCATACCTTCTTGTAGCACTAATGTTGTGTACATCAATTTTAATCCATGAGTACCGGGACCTACACAGTGAAGTCGATTCCGAACGACAGACTTGAGAAGTTACTCTCAGAGCTTTTACCAGAAGACTACTTTGAGGTAGTCGCCGAAAGAAATAATTTTTTCATATTTCTTTTTTTTTTTAAGATGTCAGATCTGAGATTTGAACCCATCGCTATTGTGTTAGTAATCCAACACACTAACCACTAGTCCACGGCGACTACATACACCTTTCACTATCTTAAAAAAAAGAAAAATATGAAAAAATTATTTCTTTAGGCGACTATCTCTCAGCATTCTTCTGGCAAAAGCTCTGAGAGTAATTGATTGCCATGAAAAAGCTTCTCAAATCTGTTTTTCGGAGTCGATGTTAAAATGTAGGTCCTGGTACTTGTGGATAAAAATTAACATACACAACATGAGTGCTGCGAGAAGTTAGGCCGTAACCCTGACACAGAGTTGTAATGGCCAATTATGTGTGCATGTATGTATGAAAATAGTATCAATATAAAAATTATTATTGTTTTACGATTTGTGTAATTTAAAATGCAATTGTCATTGTTATTTTTAATTTCCGTTAAAAATTATTTTGAAATAAATGTCTCTTATAAGTATCTCTTAAAGTCTTAAAGATTCATATATTATTTTGAGTTTAAAAGGTATTTAACATATTTTTGTTTCGTCAGAAACGCTTTAATTAGATCAAAGTTAACGGCAATGAATATTTCTTGGTAATCAAAGAAGAAATGATGTCCGTGAAGGAATAGTACACTAGCCAAACTGAACAATTGTTTTCGACCCCAGCTACGGTAGTCTCATCAGAGTTCCCTGTGTCCTGTGTATATTCAAGACCAAACATCAACTATTTAACTCACACTTTTCTGGAAATCGCATACTGAAATTATATTCTTTCATATGTATGTACATACACTCGTATGAGTTAGTCGAAGTAAAGTCACACAACAGTTTTTATCACATTCTCCTTTTCTTACCATCATTGCTGTTCTTGTAATTGTCATCCCATTTGGATAAAACAGAACTACAATTTTCATTCCGCTTCTGCCCTCTTATTCCATTTAATCCACATTAGTCGGCATCGACGACATGTACGACTGTAGCCGTGGTGGTTAGAGTGCAGCGCTAGAAGCATGCGCATTATAACTTAATGTGTTTTGATCAGAACTTTCCCGGGGCTCGAACCTAGAGCCTCAAAACACATTAAGTATTTAACATATTAATTGTATACTCGTAATAAAGCTTTCTTAAAAGCTGTCTATAAATATTTCTTTCAGTGTCTAAATATTAGAAAAAACCACAAGCAACAGCACGTGCCTAATAAACCGCTTAAGGCAAACTATTTAGATAATAAAAGTTTTCCCGTGTCTTTACTTACTCTTGCCCGTTACTCTGTTCGCATTGCTACAGAAAAAACAAAACATTATTCATACTAAAATATAAAATTGTAAAAGCTTTTATTTTAATACACCCAAAAATTATAACTTGTGGGAATTGAAGACATTGAAAATACATTTCAAATAAAAACAATAAAAATAAAGGGATTACATCAACACGAGCTTCTGGTTTTGTAATTTAGAAAATTGTTTGCAATTCTTTTTTTATTAATTTTTTTATTCTAAATGATCAGGGAGTTATTAAAATCGCTTGTTATCAGGATTTTATAACGAAGACAAAAATTATATTTCGACTTTAATCCGTTAAAAAAAAGCAATAGAAAATGTTACCATCAGTACTGGTGTTTAACTACGAATTTTGTTTTTGAAGGTATGGTTGTTTCATTTTCATTTCTCTTTTTCAAATTGCAGGGTTTTAACTTGTTAACTGGTAGCTGGGGTATTTGCAATTCAAGTATTGTTTTCGCTTTTTCTTAAATTTTATTTCCTGCATAATACATGAGTCTTGAGTATTTGCAAAGCAAAAGATGTATAAAATATGCAAAAGAATTTTATTTTTTTTAAACTAAAAGTAACTTTAAGTAAAATGGGAAGCGGATAAATATGTGTTCTAAAGTATAAATAGCAAAATAATAAAAATATTTAAAATGGCACAACTAAGTTTTTATATTTTTAGAACTCAACAAACTCATTATACAAAATAAAATAATGAAATGTAATGCAATTATATGAAAAAAGAAACAAATAAGCAATAATTTCAGTTTCTATAGCGTTTTTCATTAAAATATTAAGTTGATAAATATCAAATGTAGTATATATCTAAAGCTATGCTTACATTGGGTTAATATTTTATAATCGACTCAATATTATGCTCGGCAATGCCTTTTGGAAAATCTGCATCACCCTTCAGATATATCTCTTTATCGCACTAAATATTTAAAATTTGTGCTGTAATTCGAACAGTTTAAATTAAACAAAATAATACTAGTATAAATTGCTAATTACATTCGGCAACTCTGGTGATAATTTCCGCCTCACATCCCTTATTTCATATTTTATTATTGCCATTCAAAAATGTTTTTTTTTTACCCATTTTGTCTTTTCAAAATTGAGTCATTAAAACACTCGTTTTCATTACATCATTCATTATGCCCTCAATATACTTTTTTTTTATCGACTTAATTAATGTTTTAAAAGCCACTTTTGCTTGTTTTAAAACATTTAAGCAAACAATAAAAAAAAAAAAAAAACACAAACAATTTTAAATCCAAACGGTAATTTACTGCAATAGTGTGTGTAATTATTGAGAACAATTAAGCATTGGCAACATTGAATTTTGGGTTTATTGTTTGTTTTTGCTTTCCGATTTCAATTTTAATTCGGTTTTTTTTTTTTTTGGTTTTACTAATTAACTAAATGGATTTTATTGATTAAACATAAACGGGAAAGAGATCATTTTCACACCAACTACTGGAACCACAACCACTACCGTCGTTCGTGCATGTGTGTGTATGTAGAAAATTACTTTAATACTGTCGTGGTGAATTGAGTGCAAAAAAAAAGAAATAAAACCATAAAATTTATATCTGTAAGGATTGTAAAATATATGAAAGGAAAGGAAAAAGAGATTAATTTGATAAAATTTATTGCAAACTTTAAAAATAATAATTTTTATAGTTTTTAGTACTGAAACTGCGCTCAAGAAAAAAAAAAAACCATTACTGTGTCATTAAATAAAGTATAGTGTTATGGCGTAAAACCATAAAAATGTAAAAACGGTTTCTAAATTTAATGAGTTTTGCGATAGGCCTCAATAAAGCCAGTTTTGTTCTTTTGATAATTATTGAATGAGTAACAAGACCTACTTCTTATTATGGGACAGAAAATGATACTACGGATATATACAACAAATGCCAGAGTCATAATCAATAAAATGCCAATAATTTGGTGGAGGAAGTTAGCACTACTAGGAAATTATATAAGAAACAGAAGCTTCAATACAAGTCCAACAATGGTTTTGAATTAAAACCTTTTCACATTTATATGATGAACATCACTGGATTTTAGCAGTGAAGTTTTTGCGCAAGACAACTTGAAAGGCATTCAAACTCTACTGCTATTATTAACAAGTTGGTCAGAAACTCAATTTTGGTCTTAAAATTATGCTTTACCAAAAGATTATAAGTTGAGGTATCGACAGTTTGCTCCAGGACAACACAATAAATATTTTCTTAGAGAAATCGGTGGTATGATCAACTCTGTACGCTTTGCATTTTCTCTTACGTTTGGAAAAATTTCAGAACTAGAAAAGTATTGCTTTAAATGCTTTCAGGACTACATGCTGCTAAATACACGACCACAAAAGCTTCTAACGCTAAATTTTGTTAGAGGTTAGGTACTTAATTGGCAGAAACAATATAAACGGGGGGTCGTGGTATAGTGGTTAGAGCGCTCGCACAGAATTTCCAGTCTATTCCACCAATAATCGAATGATTAGGAGTACAGAGCCCTCTACTGGGAACATAACAGCTAACCTACTTAGTGCACATTCAACATCCCCCGACAGATGCGGCAATTACTGTTGATCATTAAATTGTGGAGGTATAACAATGGCCTTTGAGTGATCAAATTGATAGCAACTTATCCCATTGACATAAGGCGCTTAATATCTTCACATCTATCTATATCCATATATTCAACATTCCAATACAAAGCACTGCATGAGTAGAGGTTTACCCCTAAGTATTCAGTGATGCCTCTAAAACAGGGTTTACTAATAATTTTTTGGTTGTGTATTAGTAAGTAAGAGAGAAAAAAGAAGTTGGGAGAATTTATTTGTTTACAGTCATAGAAAAATGTTAGTAATATACGTTATTCTGACATTAATTTCATCAACATACATACATAAATTAATAAATGTTTGACTACATTTAGGGCATATTTTTTTATATATTAGCTGGGAAATAAAAAATCTATTTCTTCCTCTTAAAAATATATTCTTTAAAAGTAAAAGTTTATATATAACTGAGCTATAAGATAAAATTTTTTACATTTATACTCGTATGACAGTTTCATATTTGTAGAATGTAATAAATATATTTTAAGTCGGAAAATATTTGTATTATAATTAGGCCTTCTTCAAATCTTTTTCATCAATTGCCTAATAAAAATACAATCACTAAATAGGCTACCCTTTCTAACAATTTTTAAGCTTGCTAAGCTTAAAACGCTATTTTCAATTTGGGATCTAATTTTGGTTCATAACCTACTAACCAAGCTTTTAATGTTTTTAAAACAATTGAATTTTTTAACATAAAATATTTTTTGAGTGTAATCGATCAGTTTTTTTGAGTAAACATGAAAAAAATAAAAGAGCGTAAGCAATACGTGTGAATGCTCTCTGCACAATTGTGCTATGAAATGGTAATCACTGCTCTAAAACTATTTTTTTTTTGCATTTTTGATCAGTGTTGCCGTTTTGGTTATTTTTAACCAAAACTGGTTACTTTTTTTTTCAATGTGTACATGTGGACTTTTTTCTTATTTTGGTTATTTTTTTCTCAAAGATAAAATTAAATATTTAGAGGAATACTCGAAGTGTTAATAAATATAAATCCTCTTCAACAAACATATTTATTTCCTTTAATGTCTATTATTAGGATAGATATATGGTATCATAAAGTTAAAGACAACTGTAGATGTAAAAAATAAAACAGATGTAAAACTGTGATTATTTATTGGTTAAAGACACAATATATAACTTTGTTGGTACACTTCTGTGATACTTTTTTGACTAGCGTAGTATCCGTATAATCGACTAATGAAAGGAAAACTGTTTAGAAATGTAATATTCTGATTAAAATATCCACTTGCTCAAATGTTCAAATGTGATTAAAAAATATAGTTTCTATTTAATAAGTATAGCATATTTTAAAGGAGTAATAAATTAAGTACATGTGCTATACATATGTATATGAAATGGTTGTTTATTTTCTCGGGAAGCGTCGTCATCCACAAATAGTTCTTGATACGTATTTTACAATGGTTTGTTAATGTCAGACTGAAGTCAAGCACAATTCTTAAAACGATTGATACAGTTCCTTTAAAACATATTACAATGCAATACGTGATCAGGGTAGGTCAAGTGGCCAGTTAATCCAAAAAACGTAATCAACCACAATTAGCACAAGGTGCCGTTTTGAACCCCAATACATATTTTAATTTAATCTGAAACATGTAGCATTATTTTTTGTTAGTAATTTCTTACACATTCTAGTAAACTAATTGATCAATTTTGGTAAATTTAAATGCGAACGTTAAACTGAAAAAAAAGCAAAAACATTCTTTTACGAATGGTTTTAATATTTTTGGTTACTTTTTTTCCAATTTGGTTACTTTTTTATTATAGTTTGGTTACAAAATAATAAAGGCTGTGGCAGCAAAACTGTTTTTGATATTGTTTCTTATATGTTGCGTTTTAAAATTTTATTTTTAAAGTAATGGCATCAGTAACATTTATCTTATCGCCAATGATTACAATTAAGTATTTGTGTAAGTTGCCTAAAGCTACAATGGTAGTCATATAGTCATGTGGCTAAGTTGTTTTTGAAATAATAATTTTCCAATGCATACATACATTCCATTTTTTCAGGTTATAGTTTATTGCCTGTAGTCGTGATGTGTGTGAATTGTAATCAAATGCATACTGCTGCTTAAGTTTTATTTAACAACAATCCGTTAACTCAACTACTTAATACAACATATGTGATCACAGCCATACGAAGAGAGCATCCATCAGTTTATAACAATATGTTTATATTTTTATTTTTAGTTATATGAATATGAATTTCAGCGTGGGATCAAAAGCAATCAAAAATTTATTTATTTGTTTTACTTATTTTTATTTAAATAAAGCGTTAAACAGTATAAACAAGTAGTGGTTTAATGTTCATAAAAATTCTAGTAAATGATTTCATATACGAAATACGAGTACAATGAGTTTACACTTTAGAATTATTTTAAAGCATTTAATTCAAATATAGCTATGAGCGAGGTGCTAATAAAATAATTTGTTATTTTAATTATAGCTTTTAAGAGTTTCTAATTTATTTATACATTTCGTCCAATCGTGTTAAATGTTCCATTAAGAAATAAAAAATGTGCTAAAATTTTATACAAATTTATAAAAACGAACAAGCTGTTAAGGCAACATTAAATGCTCCCTGTACATGCATTTAAAATCTCTCACAAGAGTAAAAGTTTAGCAATTTTTGTTACAATCTTCCTGCCTGCCAAACTGTGCATTTTTTTATTGTATTTTCTAAAAAACAAAAATTTTTTTTTTGTAGAAATAAAGTGCAATATCAATACAATCATGCTGCTAACATGCAAGAGTTCACAGCAATAAAGCCCAAAATTCTGTTTAAGACTTTTTTGTTTGAAAGTCAAACTACTGGCAACAGAAAAAGAAAAAAAGTTAAAGAAATGCAAGAAAAAAAAAAACAAAATGCCTTGTACTTTAATTAGATATTATTTAACAGAAAATAGTTTTAACTTCTTTATATCATGCAACAAACAGCTAGTAAAACTCTAACAACAACAACAACAGAAACATCAACAACAAATATAAGAATAAAAATAACTACGACAAGCAGTGGATGTAAAACGCCCTTTCATGTTCTCATTTACCACACACAAGGCAATATTAAAAAAACACATACACACACATAAAATTAAAATTAAAATCAAATCAAGTAAAAAATAAACATTTTACAAAAGGTTACAAAAAAGTCAATTTAATAAACGAAACTGTTGATATGCATTAACCCGTGTCGGGTCAGTGCAATTGTTACAACTCACACATGCACACCCATAAAAAGATGTGATTGTGAGGCCAGGGTTGTCAACTTAAAATCATATAGAAACCACCACAAAAAATATAAAATTAAAAATATTACTCTTGTTTGGTTTTAATTTTTTGTTAATATTTTCAATTATAAAGTTTTATTATTTTTAATGTCATTAAAAAAATTACCTTTTTTTTCTTTAGATTTAAGAAGACAAAACAATTTTTTTAAACGAAAATTCAAAACACTCGGTGCTTTAAAATTTAGGTTTCTCTGTCTTGTTTTTCTTTGTGCAGTATAATCTTTATTATTATTATTATTTTAACAGACCAACTGCCTTCCTTACAAACACCAGCAGGTCCGAAGCTTTAGTGGTAGATATATCCGTCAGTGAGACCATATGTCTCCCTAAATACATCCATCTAAATCTATCAAGAGCAACACATTCACACAATATGTGCTCTACTGTCTCTGATGCTTGTGAGCATAGTCTACAAATATCTAAATTTGTGGTCGCCATTCTCATCAAATGCGCTCTCACACTACAGTGATCCGTAAGAAAATCCGTTAGGATTTTCAGGTCTGGCCTTCTATACTTTAGAACATCAGACTTACCCCCAAATCGCGGACGAATCACAGCTTTGGCGTGCCTAAGACCCGACTGGACATTCCAATGTTCCAAACATTTGCCAGTTTCCCATTCACTAATTTGACTGAGAATAGTAGAAAGCGGTGCTGCACAGCAGGGCTCCGGACCAATATAAGGCGTCGCAGATCCCCTCCTAGCTAATGCATCCGCTTCCTGGTTCTCGCTTATACCACAGTGTCCAGGTACCCAGAACAGCTGCACCCTAAGCGATAATTTTTACAACGTGTCGTAGCAATGTTTGACAAGTCTAGATGTCATACGATGAGAGTCAAGCGCCTTTAAGGCAGCCTGACTATCTGAAAATATATTAATTGTCTTGCCCTTGAGCCCGATATCCAGGTTAATCTCAGCACATGCGGTCATGGCCAGGATTTCAGCCTGAAAAATATTCAATGACTTCCCCAGTGGAATTGACAGGTTTCGATTGGGTCCATAAACGCTAGCCCCTACTCCACTGTCCATTTTGGAACCATCAGTATACCAGTTTAGATTCGACTCACTCCGAGCCAAACACCATGTAGACCAACATTCTCGGTCCGGTACCTTAACCTTAAATCTCCTGCCAAAGTAAAGTTCCAAAGAGTATAATCTTTGAAAAAATATGAAATATTTATCGCCGTAAGTAAAGTTTTGCAACCAAGTGCATAAGTTCCCGGGGCCGAAGTTTTATAAACTGTTCTCTTGTGTTAATTTTTAAAATTTTTTTAAGGCAGACATTTTGTTTGCAAGTTCAACTGAAAAGAATTTTAGTTCAAAATTTTCATTTTCGAATGAAATTCGAAAAATTTCAAAAATTTCAAAATTTCAGTTATCCTTCAAAACACTTGAGCTCGGAAAACAACACTTCGCTTTCGAATTTATCGTAAAATTGTACTCTGATCTTACTTATTCGATCGTTTATAACAAAAGCATGGCACCACCTGAACTATGGTCAAAGACAAATGGCAGTCTCAAACTGTTAAGAGTATCGGCGTAGCTTCTCGCAGTACCTATGTTATGTGCTTCAATTTTTATCCATAAGAATCGGCAGTTAAAGTTTAACGTCAAATCTGAACGACAGATTTGAGAAACCTAATTATGGCAACCGTTTATTCTCAAAACTTTTGTTAGAAGAAATATTTTTCATATATCTTTTCTTCGACAGGTCAATACCGAGACAGGAATTCATAACTCTGGTATTGTAAGCCGACATACATACCGACCACTAGGCTAGGGCGACTAAACTCTCAAATCACAGTGAAGTTTAAATTGATTAAATTGTGCTAAAATTTCTATTAAAATGACTGTATTTAATTGAAAAACACTACTCATTTTTAAGCCTTCATTAAAGAATACCCCTCGAATGGGTTAAATGTATAGAAATTTAAAAATATATTTTCATCGATTTCTTGTTAATGGCTGATTGCGTTACCAACAACACTTTAACCTTGATTATTTGATTTTTTTATTCCTCCCTTTTTGGTTCCTTTATTGGCTCAATGTAAATGGTAGACATTCTTATACCCCCATAGTATTCATTTGGCGCCATTTATATTTTTTTCTATGTAGTTGCACAATGATTTAAATGATTAAAGCCAAGAAACAAATACTTGGGAATATTAGTATACAACTTAGGGTTTAATATTGACTATGGTTTGAGTCTTTAACATACAAACACTACTTCTTGTGTTTGCCTTTAGCCTTCAGCTGGTACAAACCTATTATGTACGAATGCTTTAGAGGTGCTCGTTTAGTAAATTAAAGGATTTCATTGCTATTTGCGTTATTGTGTGCTGTGTGTGGTGATATTAGCGTCGACACTATTTTGAGGGATTTTCTTCTCAATTGACTAGTTTTTTATATTTATGGACGCTATGAAATATATTTTCATTTTTTATAGAATGTTAACTTTGGTGGTAGTGATAGTATATAAAAAAGCCCCTTCTTTATGGTCTTACACACTTTTTATAAGTTGGCAATGTGTATCGGAAAGGTGTGTTCTATTATACTCAAAACTTTGTTCAAAGAAGACCATTTATAGACAGACGAAAGCTAAAAAATAAATGTCAGCTGCTACAGTGTTAACAAGTTTGGTCGAATATATTTTGCACTTAATTCACATACAATTTTTTTTTAAATACATTTACTATTTATTTGTTACTTTATTACTATGACGGTTTTGTATAGTTTACATATTTATTTTATTCTAAGATACGAGTATTTCACCATAAATTTAAAGTCTAAAATTTCATAGGGTATTTTTTTAAGCACGATAGTGAGTGTGAAACATTATCTGTACATAAAACAATTTGTTTGTAGCACTTATTCATTTGACGGATTTATATGCCCAATACAAGGTTGCTCAAATGCTGACCATGTCATCTTTGTTGGAGTGTAATCAAATTGTCTAATTTTTAATGACTCTGGCTTATAAATCAGGCTGAATTTAACTGATACCATGGTCAATATTGGGTTTGAGAACTTTTGTGGTTTGTTGTTTACTGACATAAACCTGCAACTTAAGAAAACCCTACAAGGAAAAGTTTAATGAGGGCAAACCGCATTATAGCCGCTACCTTACAATCTTAATTAAATTGAAAATAAAATTCTACCAGGCATTTAAAAAGCAGAAACATGTGACCGCTGTTCCAACTTTGATATTAAAGGTAAGAATGAGAGGTGCCCTGAAGTTATCCAGGATACTGTTTTGATCACCGCGGCATAGCTAAGACACAAGTTTCGATAGAATTACTACTTTTAGCACTCAGAGTAATTAGATCTGATTTGAAAGCATAAGTGAGCCATATTTCTAAAGGCAAATATTTTCGATTAACTATTTGAAATTTTAGATATTATTTTAATATTCTGGATTTGATTATTAACCTTTATCTTCTCTTTGCGTCGAAAACGACGCACACCCAATAGGATTTTTGAACTTTTATTAATATGGCTAGCTGAAAGTTCGTGAAATTTCCTGATTTTGTAGAACACGTAAATGTGCACATTTAGACTTATATTCGTATTATAAATTGTGTTTTTTTTATTGTATCTAAAAAGTTACGTTGGCTACCCTCATGCGTCGTTTTCGACACATATGAGAAAGCGTATGTTTTTTGGCGGGCAACTTTGTTTTTTTACCAATCATTGTGCATTTTATAGGTGATAAAGTCATTTTTGTAAACAAAATATATCAAATAATTAAAAAGAAGTAAATAAAATATTTTTCAAGTAAAGAAATAGGAGCTCTTCTAAATGAAAGTTAAGCTGAAAATAACTACAGTTTTTCTGATGTCAGAAATCCTGTAGTTAGTAGTAGTGTAGTCAGCCACAAGGTGGTAGGTTTAGAACTGAAAGTGTTATCGATCTTCTGCCCGCCGTCACACGAATTGCATCTTGAAAGCATATTTCTAAGGTATACAAATGCATTTGCCAAAGCTAAGTATGGCGACGATTATTTGCAAATTGATTCCAGTTTGTTGCCAGCTTCTATGGGTGTTTTGATATAACTACTCGTTATACATGAATGTTGTATATTTTTTTAGATCAAAAAATCTATCAAATGCTGATTTATTCGATTCAGAGTATAGTCGTATTATGTTAAGGGCATAATTATATCGAAAAACACTTTTGAAGATGTCAATGAAGTTATTCCTTTGGATCATGATATTAGCTTTTACCTTTGCACAAATCAACATTTACATTCACAATCAATACAATACTTGTTTGATATATTGGCAGAAAAAATTAGTGTACAATTTTACAAAATATGTATATTGCAAAACTCTAAAAAAGTTGAACCCGGGGATTAAAAGGTTGCCAACAATTATGAGTTATTATAACAAAACCGCAATTTTAAATAGTTTTGTTACTTCAATATAGATATTCGATAAGATGCTTTCTTGCTCCAGTTGCAGTAGGCCGATGGCTGTATTTGCGAATATATTCGACATGGCTGCATTGAATGCCTTAATTATTTTTAAAAAATTAATTCTAAATGCCAACCGATACATGAACTTACAATAAAAAGGAATTTTCTGGGGGAACCGGGGTTATTATTTGTATGAAAAATAGAACAGGAAAGCTACGATCAAGTTCATTTGTAAATTTTATTGAATTGCCATTTTTATCATATGCACCGAAGAATTAAAAAAGGGTTTCTTCACAAATTAAAGGTATACAAAGGTGTTCGATATGTTTTGAAAGGAATACTTCAAAAAATAACACGCATACTACTATTTGTTGCTTTTGTGCAAAAAGTGCATGTAAAAACATATATTTATAACCAAAACGTATGTGTTAAATGCATTGATAATAATTCGATCTAATATATAATAAAACTAAAAACAATGTTTTAATATTAAGCAAATATAAATACTAGCAATTTTTTGTTTTCTCATCATGTGTTTTTCTCGTTTTTCTACTAAAAACCATAAGAAATATATTGTGCGTCGAAAACGACGTCAGGGTAGACAATGTAATTTATTTTGAGGAGCAGATGAAGGTTAAACGAAAACAAAAGTTGTAATGCATCAATTATCCATCATTATTATCATTGTTTTCCTAAATATATATCGTTGTGCGGGAGTTTATGTGCTCTATCCGCCATTTCATGTTTTCTACATATCTCGAGTTAATGATGCCACTTTAGGTTTTCGATTTCAAATTTTTCATGCCTGCAATCCGTTTTCTGATATCTCGTCCAGTTTTGCAGATTTTTAAAATTTTGGTATCAAAAACCTAAAGTGGCATCATTAACTAGAGATATATAAAATGGCGAATTGAGCACATAAACTCCCGCACAACCATATGTTTGTGTACATAAATCTGCCTGTATTATCCAAGTCATGGTGGAATTCAGAGTAAGAGACAAACTTTTAAGAATTTTATCGTTGGAATGGGAGGTTTCGACAGCCCAACAGATCTGCTTTTATCGTGTAACTGTCCTGGTTTGTTATAATTATTTTTCTTTTATGAATGCAATTGTTATTGTTACTTTTTCTACGAAGCACTCTCACATTACTTGCATTTATTGAAGTCTTGCTCAATTCCAGGTAGTTTTCTCTTGTATTAAATGGTTTTTATTTTAAAATATTTACCGAAAAGTTTAGTATTTTGTAGTCGTTGCACAGCTAATGAGAAATGTAGAGTACATTTCTGCATACAATAATTGGGTTTTCTTGCAATGTTGAAAAGTGTAAATATTTACATTCACTTAAATTGCTTTTACTAAGAAATTTAATATCCCTGATTATGAGTGCAAACAGAAATGAGAATATGAATTTAATGTTAATTTATTAATTTTAAATATAAACAGTTATTGCAGTTGGCGGTTAAAAAATAAATTTATTTCTGAAAATATTAAATTTTTCAATATAAATTTTAATATACTCTCGAAAATATGCGCGATTGTATATGCAATTTCAAATTGAATTAATATTTAAAAAGGTCATATAATCTTAGCAGCTCCTTGAATGTAGTGGCAAAATTTGTCTTTCCTATACGTTTAAGTTCTTACTCAAAAATATGAGTTCCTTAATATTTTGGACCAGTTATCAAATAGAAAGTATGGAAAGTTTTAATATTATCACACAGAAAAAATTTTTGTTAAAATAATTTGAATTAACAAATTAATTAGTATCCTTTAATATTTCCAATTAAATTTTTAATTAATACAATTAATTTATTAATAGAATAACAAAAATAAAAATGTTTGTGCGTATGTTTTTTTCTTTTGCCTTAGTGTTGTTTAGTATGTTATATAAATAATCAATATATGATTACTTTTCAATTTAAAATTTGAATACGTATTGTTATTTATGTAATATAAATAATTGTTGCTAGCTTCTCATTTTAACTACAGCCGATATTGTCTTATTAACAAAAATTTTTTATTTCCGGGTTATTTTTCAATATTGTTGTTTTACGGATTTTGCTTAAGAAAAGTTATTAAAAATTTAAACCCTGA
This sequence comes from Metopia argyrocephala, assembly GCA_963576795.1. NCBI lineage: Eukaryota > Metazoa > Arthropoda > Insecta > Diptera > Sarcophagidae > Metopia > Metopia argyrocephala. Next base: position 81,955,945 of record OY756211.1, on the reverse strand, counting down.
AACACTAAATAGCATCTAATTAACAAAATAACGGTTTTTCTATTTTTTTCCTTTTTTTGATGGCAACTTTGTATAAAATCCACAGTAATTTCTTGATCGTAAAGTGCACAACTAAATATATATTAGATTATCAAAACAATTAAAACGAACATTTTAGAAAACTACAATGGAAAACATATTTAAATGGTTTTAAATTTATTTTCACAGTCTGAATACCGTTTAAATCGACTCGGAACAACAGAGTTGATAATAATCTTGTTTATGGCAATCAGTGTTTTTTCTAGAAGACTGCTGAGAGGTAGAGTAGGAAAATAAACAAAACGAAACGTTTGATCTCATTTTGTTTTGTTCTTTACAATGAGTGAAACATAAACAAAACAAAAATAGTGAGAGCGATTGCTGCATAAAGTTTTGTATATTGTTTTTGTATTTTGTTTGTGCGTAGGTAGAACAAAAAATGAATGAGAAGGAAAAGAAAAGAAGAAGAGAAAAAAGAGCAAATTATACGAATGTTACGGAATAACAAAGCAAGCACAATAGCGAAAAGCAAATTATTTCGTTTGCGCTCTTTCACATTTAGAAAGTATTTGTTTTCGTTTTGCTCATGTACAATACGATTAAAAAAAAAATTGAAAAGTTTATGATTTTGTGGTAACGTTTGCGAAATGTTTTGTTTGTTTGCGCACTCTACTGAGAGGTAGTCACCGACAGAAATATTTTTTTCATATTTTTTTATTTATAAAATTGTATAAATAACTTTCACGTTTAACAACTGAACTCAATTTAAGAAAAAAAATACGAATTTATTTGATGAACAATCAAAATATATAACAATTTATTATTTAAGAATATAATTGTTTTGAAAATATGCGAGTTTTAAAAAAATTTCATAACAGAACTGTAACAAGAATCTTTACAATAAAAGGTAAAAAAAACTAAAAATAAAATTTGTAGAAAGAAATTTTTACATACTGAAAGGTAAAATTCCAAATAGACAACCAACAGCATGAATGACTGAATGTATTGTATAAACGACTGACTGAATAAATAAATGAATGATAGAATGTACGTGTACCTGCAAGTAATAACATATAAAAACTCTACATAACCACTCAAGAGGGTCTTTTACACGTTGCTGCACAATTTATGTTTATGCAACATGTTAATAATATTTAACAAAAATACAAAAAAGAACAAGTGAAAAGAGAAAAATTGAAAAACAGGTGCCAGACGGTAATATGTGTAACAAAAGAAATTCTAAATGTTTTCAAATTATTTAAAACTTCCAACACATTTTCTTATTTTCAAAATATGAATACGAATGAGAATTCCAAGGTACATATTCTTTATAAATTAAAAATAGAAAAATTCAAATGGAAAACTGTTTCGTTGTAGTAAAACGAACATTTTTCCCCTTAAGTAAGTTTAAGTCATGTATTCCAAATTAAATGAAAGATCAAAAGTGAATTTAATCAACGTATTTAAGAATGCTAAAGGCAACACTAAAAAATGCGCTTTGTTTGGTTTAAGCATTTTCCTTTTTTTCAATGTTGGTATTTTTTGTAGAGAAAGATAGATATTTTATAAAGAAATATATAAAAATTTATTACAGGCATAAATTTTTCTAATAGCTTGTCTGGACTGAACCCATGAATAATAGTCGAAAAATTTTTTTTTAATTTATTGGATTTATATTAAAAGCTATTCTTAAATAATATAACAGACGATTCCTTTTAGGTGTTATAAAACACAAACGGGAAGGTTTCAAAAACTGATTTTTTTATTTATAAAAGTCTTGAGAAAAATAAGCTTTTGGAAACCAAACAACGAATATTAAAATTTTAATAAAAATTATTAATTAATCTATAAATTAAATTTAATCTATATAACTGCATTCCTAATAATTAATTTTAATTTTATTTTAATAGCTAATTTCTGTTTGGAAGTAGTCCCAGCATTTCAATCTGCTTCTATATAGAAAAATATGTATAATTGTGTAATTATTTATGCAAATGTTAATCTAGTTTTGCTCATGCTGTGTATTGTATTGGAATTTGAAGACAGATAGACTTTTTTTCTATATTTGGTAAGTTTTAATAATAAAGGCGAATGCATAAACAGATTTATTTCTTTCGAGTTTTCCAAAGTGTGAAATAAACAAGCTACTTATATATATAATATACATATATATTTGGTAATGATAATGATAATGATCAACAATTTTACTGGTATTAAAATTAGATTTTGCGATCATTAGCGCAAATGTTATTTGACGGGATAACCTCTTACTGCCACGGTTATGAGCTCAACCTAAATACAAAAAATAAAGATTTAACAATTCAAACAGTTTTTTCAATATTGTGCTTAATTCACATTTTTAAATGTATTATTATCGGGTATATTGTATATGCAGTATTGTTAAAAAAATTAATAAAATTTTATTAGAGAATTCGTCTGCAGTTGATTTTGGAATTTTTTTTTTTTTAACTGGAAGTATTTTTTTTGTGAAATGAGCAAATCTAGTACGATTCCATATTTATGGCCTGTTTCCATATTACAATTGATACACAAATTTCGTTTGTTTGTGTATAAAAATTTCATTTGGGTTTTTATAAAACAATTTTGAGTAAAAACGTAAGAGCTGTATATAAATTCTTTCTTTATGTGGTTTCTATATCACAATTTCATTTGTTATAAAAGTCAAAAACATACAATCGAAAAAATTTAATTGTGTACGAACAAAGGCCTGTTCTGAAAATCACTTAATTTCAAATTACAAGTAAATATATATATTATATATTTCATATTTTTGTGATATTTTGCTTTAAAATGGTATAATTGTGTGTATTTTGATCCAAATAAGAAGCGAATACAAACATCAATAACTTTGTTGGTACAAATTGAGAGCAAATTTTTGTTGGAAAAACATTAAGAAAAATCACAAAGGCAATAACACTTTCATCAATGTATATAATTGTTTTTTTATGCTTGCTTTTAATTTCATACATTTTTTATATAAAAAATCCTAATTTAATAAATTTCGAAATTTTTTTGCAATAAGGGATTTTGAGAACAGACCTGTAATGTAAAATTTATTAATAGGCCATATTTTATTTTTTTTCTACAACAAATATTATATTTTCTCTAATATAATTTATTTTATAAACAAAAAATAGGGTTGCCATTTTTATATGTAAAAATGATTTATTTTATTTTAGAAAAATTGAGCAAAACTGAAAATTATATACCCTGGCAATCATAGAATTTGGGCTCAAAGAGAAAAATTGAGAAAATAACGTCAACAAACGTAAGTCAGGCAATTGTGTTATAAAAACTCAATTTCTTACGTAATTGTTGGTGTATCGATTGTCTGTCTGTCGACCCGATTGTACATTAATATAGAAACAGGCTATTAATGGGAAGTGAACGTATGAGTAATATTTACTTTAATATTGTACATACGATTACAATGTTGCCTACTTTTGGGGTTAATAAGAAAATTTCTTAACCACAGTACGTATGATTATCTAAATATATAAAATTGAATGTGTGTTTGTTTATTTGTTTGTTTGTTTGTTTGTTTGTTTGTTTGTTTGTTTGTTTGTTTGTTTGTTTGTTTGTTTGTACCTTATAGGAGACCAAACCTCTAGACCGATCTTCCTGAAATTTTCACAGCATTTAACTGGGACTCTGACATGATTAATAGGGTACTTTTTTTTCGACCACGCCCACTTTTACGCCCACTTTTTTTAAATTATGTAATTGCTCCCATATAGTTTTTAACAGATTTACTTCAAATGGTATACACATTATACTCCAGGTGAGGTATTAATAAACATTTCTTACGCCACGCCCCCTTTCACGCAAAATTTTATTTAAAAGTTTTAAACGTTTTGTTCTCTGTATAAATTTGTTCCTTCCAGGGGATTTTTTTTATTTGGTAGTATATTGCTCTTAATACTGTTAACGTCACCATATAACTATGAACCTGTCACCGCCGTTAATCTTATTCTATAACGAGGGGGTAGCGAAGCACACCGGGTTCAGCTAGTTAATAATAAAAACAAAGAAATAAAACCATACTAAAATAAGTCAAAAATAAATAATAAGAGCAAACAATAATAAATGCAAAATGAATTCAATAAATATAGATTTTTTATTTGAAATAACATTTAATAATATTTTGAATATTTATTTAACAAAGTGGTCTAGTGGGTAGTGTGTTAGACTTCTAGTTTTATGGGTTCGATACCCACCAGTGACCCTAGTCTGCGACACTACAGAGATCTTGTGGTCTTAGTCACTCTGCTCGTAATAACAAATTAGAATATAATTTAACATTGTATAGTAATTTATTAAATAAATAAATAAATATTTAGCAGAATAAATGTTTTTTTTTAATTATCTGGAAGTCGCCGTGATCTAGTGGTAAGCGTGTATGCTTACTAAGACAAGTGCTCCATGTTCAAACTTCGGCTCTGACAGCTTAAAACAATTAAATGAAAAATATTTCTTTCGGCGATTATCTTCATAAAAACCCAAAAGCATTGAGAGTAACTGATTGCCATGAAAAAGTTTTTGAAGTTTGTTGGAGTTCGGATTTAACATAAAACTGTAGTTCCCGGTACTCATGGATAAAAATTAACACACATAACATGGGTGCTACGAGAAGCTAGGCCGAAACACTGAAAAATGGTTGTAATGGCCAATTATGTATGTATGTAATTATGTGGATAACCGAGACAAATTGCTTTCTTCAGTAAACCAGAAACTAAATTTAATTAATTGATTTTAAACTTTTGGTTTTTCACAATTAAAGGTGAAAATGGTATCAATGAAGAAAATACACAACTGCTGAACTGAAATTATTTTCAACTCCAATAAATCACAGTTCTTTCTGTTTTCCTACTTATCTTCAACGTCGAGTAATGTCGATAAATGAAAAAAGTGAAGACTCTTAAAATTTAAATAAAATAAGTGTAGGCATTTATCTGTCTATACAAGTATATTAAAAAAATATATATTTTGTTTTTGACATAAGAATCGATAGTTTAAACTAAACTTTGGGAAAAGTCTTTTTAAGAGTTGGCTGAGCATAAAAGAAAAGATTCCTTAGCCATGATTATCCCCATAAACAATTCCATTTAAGTTTTGCGTATTTGTAGAATTAAGCACAAATAATAAATAACCATTAAAATCTTTAACATTAACGATACATCTGAAAATCTTAAGTCTCAATTCATATTTTATTTTTAAAGTTAACAGACTATGCTTTAAATAATTTTGCACCAAATTTTATTCAATGACATAATTCGTATACCAATTTTAGCTAAATTATACAAATGTGAAAGTAATAACCAAAAAAGGAAAAAAAAAAAAATAAAAAAAATCAAATAACATTTGAAAACTTAGTTTCGTGTAACAGATTGATTTAATATGTTAAAAAACCGGAAATTGCGTGTTGTTTCCATATTCGCTATAATCATATTACAAGTTTTGGGCAGGGAAATATTTTAAATGGCTTCAAATATTTTCAGACAATACAAATGCAAATGTTATTCTTTGTCGACTATTAAATACTAAATACCTACTTTGCTTATTAACTGAATTATTGTTGACCAGAAGTTGAAAAATTAGTAACAAGCAAACAGGATTACATTATACCCTACCTACGTAAGTCATAATGATGTTGTTTTTTAAGTCTGATTTTATTGTGCTTAAAAAATTATCTGATATTTAGTTTTTCATACATGAATTAAATACCGTTTTAGTTATTTCTTCTGTATTATGTTTAAATTTTAGTTCTTCTTAATGCATATTTGATGACACGTTTATACATTCAATATATATCGTAAGTAGATGACCCGTGCAAATATTTTTTGTAACATAAAATGAAAATAATTAATAGAAATTTTAGTAACTTCAATACATTTTATTCAAAGAATAAAAATATATCATACATATTTACATACATACATACATATGTTAAAATGCTTTTATAATACTTCTTTGAATGCAATGTTAGAGGTAATAATATGATCATCGTTAACTTTTTGCCCGTATAAATCCAAACGTCATTACCAAAATGGCTTTTACAACTTTATATATTATGTCGAATAGCATTACAATTAAGCGACTCGGTTTATCGCACTTGATTTAACAACTATTGCAAGTATTGCCAAAACAGCTTTTTATAGAAAACAGCGGTATTGCCAGAATGGATTTTAATATATACATACTATATAATGTAGAACTGCATTACTATTAAGCGACCCTGTATTACCACACTTGAACAAAATCATATAATCATAATGACAACAGTATTATCATGCTTAAATATATACTTATATACTTAAAATATAATTTTTATCAATGAATATATTAATTTTTCAATTTCTAATTATTTTTCGTCATTAGTGTGAGAAATAAATTAAATTTGATGCAGTGGTATGGGAAATATTTGCAACCGACAAAAAAAGTGCTTTAGAAATAATATATATGATGATGATATTTGAACTGCGATCCATTATTTAGATTTTAAAATAGTGGTTATTTTATGAAAAATACTTTAGCCAAAATCCTCTTCACTTCCGAACAAACAACAAACAAAAATTAACATAAACAGAAGAGGCAATTTCTGTTGATCATTTTCAAGGGTGAAGGTATAACACGGGTCTTTGAGTGATCAACTGACAGCAACTTGTACCTTATAAAGCGTTTATATGGAACTTTACGAACTATATCTTCAAACATTTCAATACAATGCACAGCATGATTGGGGTGTAGCACCCTGGGTATTATTTTTATAAAAAAATTAAATAGAAGTTATACGCATATAAGGACATTTCTTTCATTCCCTTGTTAACACTAGAAAGACGGGCAGGGGTCATTTGACCCATTGGCAAATTTGACTGTCAATATTTCTTTAACCAAATATTTTACAAAACTGATATTCCGTGACTTTTATTTAAATTGCATCAAATTTAGTTTAAAAGCATTCTTATTTTCTTGAAGTGTTCCAAACGCGAATAAATAGTACAACTACCTTAAAAGACGGGTAAGGGTCATTTGACCCATTTGCATATTTGGACACCAATATTAATTTTTTCAGTACATCTCTGAACTTTGTGCATAAATTTGCTTCTTACAACACGAAACTTTTTTGAAAAATTACTACCGGATTGTAGAAGGTGTATTTCCATTAAAATTTATTTTAAATCAGCGCGTAATAATGACTCGATCCCTTTGCGAAAAAGACATTGCAGCTTATTTGCAATCTTTGTCAGAGGATCAATCTGGCAGTGAGAGTGAAAATGAATCGTCAGAAAATGTGGAAGATAGTTATATTCCAGTATCAAGTTCAAGTGATAGTTCGAACGATGACACACCATTAGGTATGATGTTTTTACCTACATATGTAAAAACAAAATGATATTAATTTTTATGTTAAATTCACAAAGCACATGTCATACAGAATGCAGTCCTTGAAGTTCAATCAATACATGTCAGTGAACACGATATGCGGTCAGCAGGCGGAACTCTTTGGAAGCCTTTTTCACAAAATATTTCAGCTTCAGGGCGCCGTGCTGTTTATAATATATTGGTTGAACAACCATGGCCTACTCAGTATGCAAAACAACGAATTAGTATGGAGTTTGTAACTGCTTGGAGACTGATGATTGATGACACAATTTTGCGTCACATCCAAAAGTGTACGGAGGCTGAAGCTTATAGGAAACTTGGCCATACAAAGTGGAATTTGTCTTTGCAAGAGATAGAGAAATTTATCTCTATTTTATACGCTAGAGGTGCTTGCGGCTGCAAGAATATATCTGTAAACGATTTATGGACCAAAAAATGGGGAAATGCATTCTTTTCAAAAACAATGCATAGAGATCGATTCAAAGAAATAATGAGATACATCCGTTTTGACGTGCGTTCAGAAAGGTCTATTAGACTTCAAACAGATAAGTTTGCATTGATTTCGCACGTCTGGAATCGCTTTATTGACAATTGTAAATCTTTCTACAGGCCAGGTGAAAACATCACCATAGACGAACAACTTTTCCCAACAATAGCAAGGTGCAAATTTACACAATACGTGGCAAATAAGCCTGATAAATTTGGTATAAAGTTTTGGCTTTGCGTAGATGTCAAATCAAAATATCTTCTTAACGGTATCCCATATTTGGGGAAAGATGACAGTCGCCCATCAAATCTAATGCTGGGAGAAGGTATTGTAATACGTTTAGTGAATCCTTACATAAATAAAGGAAGAAATATTACTACTGATAATTTCTTCACTTCAGTATCCTTAGCACATAATCTGCTCTCCAAACGCACAGCTCTGGTGGGCACCATAAACAGAGCAAGACGCGATATTCCACCGCATGTAAAAAAATTAAAGTTAAATTTGCATGCACATGAGATTTTAAAAACGGGAAATAATCAGTGCCTTCTGACAGTTTATCAAGCAAAAAGGCACTAAAATGTTTTAGTGTTAAGTGTTTTGCATGAAACAGTTTTTACAGATGAAGTAAATAACAAAGGTTAAACCAATGCTGTAACCTTTTCTAATGCAACCAAATTTGGTGTTGATGTTATTGACCAAATGGTTAGATTATATAGCACAAAGTCGTGCTCAAGAAGATGGCCAGTACAAGTTTTTTTCAACATATTGGACTTAGCTGCAATAAATGCTTGGGTGTTATACCAAGCAGTAATGCAGAAAAAAATTCGCAGAAGAGAATTTATTTTACAAATGGCATCTGAACTCAGTAACTTAAAAGAAAAAGAAGAGCCAGAAGCCGTGAATGTTCAACCAAAGCTTGTAAAAAGGCGACACTGTCATACAACTGGTTGCAAAAACAAAACAAGTGAAATGTGTGAAATCTGCCAAAAACCTGCAATAAATCAAGACGCTTTCTTTGTGGTGGCTGCGTGTAAACGAAAGATTTTTAGTGAATATTAAATTAAAATTTATCTGGTTCATAAGTATGTTATTTTTCAAAGCAATTGTTATTATTATATTCTTTTTTTTTTAATGAAATCATTTATTATTATTATTATTTTTTTAGAAACTAAACAATTTAATTTTTTTAATAAAAATAATAAAAGTTTCGCTACTAAAATTAATTTAAAATTAGTTGGGTCAAATGACCCCCATCCGTCTTTCAAGGTATGTCATATTTCCCGTCTTTCTAGTGTTAACGAACACCTTATACAAACTCTAAACACACTTTGTTACTTATTTTAAGAATTTGTTTGTGTACGAATATATGTATATACTTCTGTGATTTAGTTCTACTAAGTAGCGTATATAGATAGCCAGTCTGGGCTGGTGGATATACCGAACGCTATTCGCCGTATCATTGAGATGACACTAATTTGAATTCAGGTCTTATGAATTGCATAACTACTTGATCCAGTAGTACTAAAGCACTGTCCTATTAAAAACCATACTCGTGTAATGGGTTCCAGCTAAGCCGATGTGAGGGAAAGAGTTAAGCACTTTCTTTGACCTCCTTAGACGACGTGGTGGTGCTTTCGGCTCGGAGCTTATAAAGTATATTGTAAAGATATCGAGTATTGATCCCGGAGACATCTTCTGATACCTTAATCTGATTAACTGGCTATGGCAGTCGTCACGAGTGCTTGTGATATTATTCAAAATGTCATCATTGGATGTTAATTGACGTTCTTGTATGAGCGACCATGTTAATCAATCACTATAAAGAAACCTATAAGGCCGTTAAGGCTAAAAACAGAGTTAATACCGAAATTATCTTGTAAAAGTTCTTTGGTAAAATAAATCTACCGAATTGCACAAAAACTAATATCGACAAATGAAATTATTGTAATAATAATTGAATGATTCTGTGTTCTTTTGCCCAATAAATATCGGATCTGAGATTATTCTTGTTTTTACTATAAGTAGAAACAAACATACCTGTACTAATGTGTAGTATAACAACAAAGTTATGTCAAATTAACTAAATACTTACAACAACATAAATATGTATGTACGTGTATTTGAAATTTAATATTTAAAGCTTTTTAATTTTTTCTACATTTAGTACTTTAATTCTTTAATATGTAAAGCATGCTAATTTGACCATGAATTTTAAAACACAAAATTCTCATTTCTTGCTTTTATGCCATAAACCAATATAAAAAACTGTGTAACATTGAATTAAGGCCGATATATATATATAACGACTTCTAACAAAACTTTAACACATGCATATAAAAAGTAGATGTATTTCATAGTGCGGGAGTTTAAGTGCTCTATCCGCAATTTTATACATCTCGAGTAATTGATGCCACTTTCAATTTTCGACCACAAATCTTTCAAATCTGTAACCCGTTTGCGGCTATTTATATCAGAAACTGGACGAGATTATAAGTTGATTATGTCAACGGTACAACTGGCTGTCGATTGATTCACTCACACTTGGAATGATCAACAGCAATTGGCACTTCCGTTGAAGTTAATTTTGTTTTGTTGTAAAGTGGTGAGAATCTTTGCTCAGTTGTTGGTTGGCTTAGATTCTTACTTAGTCCTGTGCAGTACTACTCAGTAGTACTTTCTACTGAGTATTCGTTTCATAAGTCCAAAGTGTTTAAGGTGGAATGTTAGGGGCGGCTTTCTAAGGATTCCTAATAAAAATATGATAGGAAACTAAAATAGCTGAGATTATGATCAGTTTTGCTGGTATAATGAACGTAACTTCCCTTCTGATTGATAAATCATTACAAAAAAGGATTAAATTCGTTTAATATAATTTACTTAATTGCGATGTAACTAAAACGCTTCATGCCTTCTACCCACTTCCCTGAGATAAAAATTTGGATTCTAAATTATTTGAAAATAAAAAACATCATAAAGTTTAAATGTGACTGAAACTCAATTGGTTGCTGCTTTTACCTACTGGATTACAATATAAAATATATTAAAATAGTTCGCTAGGTTACAATATAAAAGGAATTTCTGTAAAAAGTACAATTTTCTTTTTACATAAATTTTTTTTTTATTTTTTTTTTTGTATTTTATTGTAAATTTTATGCGATTATGTGCGGAAGTTTAAAGGTGTTTTTACATAAACTTCCCCTAATACTTCATGTATTTTTATGGCAAAAAGAAAAACCTTTAGAGCAATCTAACATTTAACTATTATGTTTATACAACGGAACCACATAAATTAATGTTAGAAAACTCACATATCCTAATTCACAAACGGAAAACTCAAAGTAGAAAAAAGATATGTATTGAGGAATTGTATGTGAGGACGATGTGCACGTGAAAGACGTAAAAGAAAATGTGCGCTTTAGTGCATCTAAAAGAAAAACTTGTACACCAATTTCTGGTTGAAGCACACTGGTGTAGGTTAAAACAGCTAAAATTAGGATTAAGCTCACACATATACACAAGTGCATTCTTATATGCGTTTGTTAAAAACAAAAGTATTTTTTTTTTAAATTTTTAGCAGAAGTTTAAGGCTTTTGGCATTTTTGGTTGTAAAGCAGCAATAGAAAGAATGTAATAAAACAGAGTTTAAATGGTTAAAAGAAAAATTATATTATACTCGTATAAGTTTATAAAATGATTTATATAACTAACGCAGCTGTATTTACAAATCCACACATTGGATTTCCCTTTTCGCAGATTATTACATGCGTGAATAATTTGGTTATTTCATTTAATTTTGTCTAAAATTTGCTCAACATTAATTATGAAAAGATTTCTCAAATAAGTTGCATCTTGTTTTGATGATTTATGATAAAACATTTGGAATAGAATTATGACTTTAAAAAATAGAAATGGAGTTAAGAAAAGATTTTCTAAGAAGCAGCTGGAATGCAACAGATCAATTATGTTGAGAGATCTGAAATTTATTCTTTCGCCCTTTCATTTATTGCCGTTGTTGTCTTTATTTTTCCAAAAAGTACTGAAATAAACTACTTATGTGTGAAATATTATATGAAGTGCCTAAGTTACATATGTCATTCAACTTATTTAACTTTAACTTTGTTTTTTATTTTTTTGTTTTAGGAAATTTTATTTAAATCTACAATAGCAGATCATGTTGCCGAGCGTTTGAGAATTTAATTGTGCCATGAGCTAACGTAAGTAATTAGAAAACATTATTAACTTATACATTCCAAAATAAGTTTTTTTTATAGATTATTTAAAACACCGGGAAATATATAACAAAACAATTTTTTTTTTTATTTCTGTGTTATTATAAAAACCAATAATCAATAAGTGGTAGAAATTGAACCCTAATTTATGAAAACTTTATATGTAAGCGAAGCTTCTAGTGCTAAATACTACTTTTGAAATAAAATAAGACACTCTCCCTTTTTACCGGGCCATAAGAAATAATCTAAAGAGTAAAAATTTGTCAATACACAACATAAATGTCACATTCTAAAGCAGTAGGTCTACCTGCTCAGACATATTACCACCATTAAAAGATTTATGAAACTTTTAAGCAGCAAAATGACAAAGACCTTAAGGTCAGTGCAATATCGCAGACCAAGGATTTTGGTGGGAGTCGAACCCACAATCCTTGCAATAGCAGTCTAGAACACTACCCATAAGAACTCTGGGGTACCCTTATTAAATATAAATTGTGAAAGAAAAAAAAAACCGTTACAAAACTCAACACGAATGCAATATTCTATTTCAGACTCTGTACGTATGAAAACTTAATTAACAGAATAAACATCGTATGGATAGGTACGCCGACGACTTCTAGGGAAAGATTTTTTAAAGTTGAACTTAAAAATGCGGCGGAGTCACAAAATTAATATGTGCCATAATTTCTGAGTTTGTTTAAAGCCTATTAATGGCTAAATCGCGTTTCTTAAGTTTAGAGTATGTATCTCTCTGTATGTCCGGAAACCTTTAGAAATGAAAAAAAATTCTACTAAGAAATGAAGCGCTTTTGTAAAATAATTATTTATTTTACAATATATCGAAAATGTTAATAGTAGAGTATGAACTTCAGTAAAAAAAGTTTTGTAATTAAAACAAATTTTCAGTAAAAAAGTGGTTGAATTCGAATTGGTGGGCATAGTACGTAGTAATAAGATTATAAAAGCATTTTTGAAAAACGTGTAGTTTCTCAAATCTGATAAAAAATGAGCCGAATGAGACAAGTAAACCTGCTACACCCCACACAAACTAGATACTACTATTTTGTATATTGATATTGTTTAATAGTAAGAGTTTTGCAATTTGTTATCAACACCTTTAATAAAAATATACTTCATTAAGAGAAAAGTGAAAAATTAAGAATAATAAATTTGCGATTCTTTGAGATTTTAATAAAAAAATTAACGTCTCTCCTCCCCTCACCCCCCTCCCCCCTGAGAAGATTATCCAAAAAACTGCTGCCTGACATTCCTCTTCTCCACATTTGACATGCTGTCAGAAATTAATATTTAGAAGAATAAGCGCCACCTACTGAGAGGTTAATAGCTACTATCTACTTAGTAAAGATGCTCACCACTTCATAACCAACATCCAGTAACAGATGTGGCAATTTCTGTTGATCAGCTAAGGGCGAAAGTATGACACTGGCTTTTGAGTGACCAAATTGCCAGCTCGTGGCACTTGTAAGACGCTTAAAAAATCCTATAAAAAATTCCAATAAAATACACAGTGTTAAACGTAGTTTAAACTAATAAGAAAAAAGGCATGTTTTGTATTTCATTTTGAATTTACCGATGAATTAGATCTTTTGAATGATTTGTGTGGATTATTGTAAATTATAATTGAATTTAGATAATGTATTTTGACCAGAGTAAGAATTTGCTCGCTCTTTTGCTCATTGCGCATTGCGCACTCTTTTCTTGCGGCTCGAAAAATTGCGCATGCGCAAAGAGCGGAGCAGATAAAAAAGAGCAGTTGTTTGCTCTTTTGGCTCTTGCTCTTTTTTGTAAGCGCTGCTCTTTGCGCTTTGCGCATTTAAATTTTTTATTTGGCGCTTGGCTCTGCACATTGAGCAAAATGAGTAGCGCATTGCGCATGCGCTTTTTTATATCTACAGTATCATGTCAGGAATAAATTTTTTTAATTTGCCATTCGAAAAATTTTTTATGTGCAGTCAATCATTTCGTTACAGAAAATCACATTATGCAGTATTACTGATGGAAATTTCCAATGGGGACACTTAGGAAAAATTTGAATGCATATATTCGCGTGTGATTTTCAGAAACAATTTTGTTGTACTAATTTATGTGCATGAAAAAAAAAAAATAAACAGAGGCCTTATTCTGTAACTCTCCTAAGCTAAAACTCTATCGCTAAAAATATATAAACTAAGTTTAGGACTTTTTGGCTACGAATAGAGATCTTGAACGCTTTTTTTAATTTAAAAACTTCATGCCTATTACCTCTACACTTTTTAATTTTATATATTCTAACGCCTAGCCTGTTTCAAAAACCCAAAATTTTATGCATTTTAGCTTAAGAGAATTACAGAATAAGGCCCCAGTTTAATATAAAAAAGAAAAACTTGTCCTATTATTTTACTCTAAAGTATATGAAAATACTAATATAAATTTCTATTTACATTTAATTATTTCTTCTTTTTTCATATTAAAATTACTGACCTCAAAGGTATTTTACACCACAGTAAATGAGCAATGCGCAATTGCGCACTCTTTTGGCTCTTTTGCGCATTGCGCAAAAAGAAAGAGTGGAGCAAGAAAGCTCAAAATTCAAAGGCGCCTTCTATGCGCAGCGCTTGTAATGAGCAGAGCAAAAAAAATGGCGCAGAGCAAGAGCAACAAAAAGTTTGCTCTGCTCTTTGCGCAAAGAGCAAAAAAGAGCCAAAAGAGCGGCGCTGCGCTGCGTTTTTACTTACTCTGATTTTGACTACTGTGAATTATTTTAAAATTAACTTATCGAAGGATTTTTGGTTAAAGGAAAAATAACTTGTTTTTGCTTTATATAATTAATTTTTTGGTCACTTGCTTTTTATCACTACAACGAGTAACATTGTATCCCAACTGCTGCGGCCCCCCAATTTATACCAATTTACATTTCAAACCTTTAATCAATAAATACCTACGTACGTTGAAATTTATAAAATTGTATTTTATTTCCCAAAAAAATGCCTATTTGATAATAATATTTACATATATTATAATTATAAATAAATTTTTTATAAATTTGTGGTAAAACCCCTTTAAGCTAATTACACAAATAAATCAGCCAATATCTCTAGCTATAATACCTCAAATTTATACACACAGCATGAGTAGGGGATTACAGCCTAGAGTATTGGCCTCAGCCAAAATAAAAGTGTCCGACATTGGAATTCTTATACGTTGTACTAAATTTTTTGATAAATACAAATAGGGATAGCAAAGTACGACGGGGTTTTGTTAGTTATTCTCTATCTGTACTATAAAATAGTGGCTGCAAATGGGAAAAGGAACTTCAGTTGATGTACATTCAGTTCTTGTGTAGCACTTTGTTTTTATTTGTAGCCTGCCGTAGTGTAGTAGGTTGTGTGTTGGCTTACTGGACGATAGCTCCGGGTTCAAACACATGCACTGACATCTTGAAAGAAAGAAATATGAATGAATGTTATTTTCAATGACCACTGTTTTCCAATTTTCTGGCAAATGCTCTAAGAGCAACATATTGCCATGAACAAGCTTCTCTAGTCTGTCGTTCGGATTCGATGGTAAATTGTATGTTCCTGTACGCATAGATAAAAAATTAACACACACAATATGAGTGCTGTGAGAAGCTAGGCCGTAACTCTAAAAAAGGTTGTAAGGGCCAATTTCGAAGAAATCTAGCATATCGTCTCATAAAATTTAGAAGTGGAGAGAGCCAAAAACCTTTATAAAGACTATTGAATTGGTAACAGACAAATTTAAAATTTTTATTTTATTAGTAAATAATTTTATTTTGATTTGATTTTGCTTTGAAGAATTCATCGTTTTGAATTGACATTCCTTACAAAGTTACTTTCATCTACCTTCTATATACTTATAATTTTATAATATGTTTTTATTATTTTGGTTTTATTTTTTTTTTTTTCTTTTCTTCTAACAAACATTCTAAAATAAATATTTTAATTATTTTCAGGGAATTTTATGTATTTCCTCAAAAACTTAATGAAAGCATTTTCATTAATTGAAATACATCCATTTTAAGTTTCCGGTATATGTGTTTGTCAAAATGTTTTAACGAAATTAATTTATAATCCCCAAAAGGCTTTGAAAAGAAAATAAATAAATTTATTAATTTTATATGCATGTATGTATGTAAGTTTGTTTGTTTGTTTGTTTGTCTGTATATTTATACAAATTAATTTTTCTCTTCTTCTATTTTATTATTATAAGGAATTTATAAATTTAATAAAACTGAACTTCATTATGTTGTTACTGAAATTGTTTATAAGAATTATGATTTCACTCACCTGTGCTTCTTCATGTTGTCCATGTGCTTCTTGACGGTATTGTCCTTGTGCTGTTTGTTATTATTGTCGTAATTGTGTTGAAGTTCATAATCATCAAATTCGATATCATGAATGATGGCTAAATGGCCAAATGGATTATTATAGGGAAGTGGGGTATGTCTATGGCCATCACCATGATGGCCATGGTGTGCCCCCTTGTGTTGTAAAACGGAATAATCTTCTGAAAGAAATGAAATAAAATAAAAAAAAGAACGTAAACAAATGAAATTCTTTTAATTAAATTGTACATTAAAAATATTATTTCCATGTCAACCCCAGTCATTCATTCAGGCTTATTCTTATTATTCTTACGTGTTATTTAAACCTTCATAATTACGGTCATTTCTTATAACTGTCTGCCATCCTGCAACATGTTGCAAAGTAAATACGAGTAAATTTTTTCATTAAGTTATCCTGAATGAGTAAAAATATACGGGTTTCTTTTATATCTTTGCTTGTTCAGTTTAATTTATTTGCCTTATTTTCTTTAAGATTAAATGCAACGTTTAAGTCGAAAGAAAAAGTTGTCCTTTGTTTTTCTTATAAAATTAAAATATTTTTTTTTATTTTTAATTTAATGTGTTCTTTTATAAACAAAGAAAGTTTCTGCATAAAAATACAAAATGAAAAAAAAGAAAAAAACAGAAAAATGAAAAATAAAATGTTTGTTTAATTGTGTCTCTCCGTATTACTATTGTGTTATTGAAAATGATTATCCTCCTGTTCTGTCTTTGGTCTTCTTTATATTGCAGGTTTCAAAGCTGCGTTGCCTGGCCATTATTTGATGATTCGATTGTCCTTGAACTGCACATGAAAGGGAATACTAATGCAAAAGGAATTAAATATAAAGAAAATATCTGAATAAAGTAATCTCCTTCAATTTACTTTTAAATATTTTCTTTTTTCCATTTACCGCATTGCGCTGAGTACTTCTCAACATGGTTGGTTTCTCAAGTAGTATGGCATAAACGTTTAAATAGAATATTTACTTTAAAATTTCAATTGCATTAAAATTGCATTTATTTGTTTTATGGGATGGTATCCTAATTGTATAATAGACTAACTCATACAAGTGTATATACATACATATACATACATACATACATACATACATAACTGGCCTTTACAACCCTGTGTCAGGATTACGGCCTAGCTTCTCGCAGCACTCATGTTGTGTGTGTAAATTTCTATCCATGAGTACCGGGACCTACAGTTTAATGTCGACTCCGAACGACAGACTTGAGAAGCTCTTTCATGGCAATTAATTACTCTCAGAGCTTTTGCCAGAAGACTGCTGAGAGGTAGTCGCCGAAAGAAATATTTTTTTCATATTTCTTTTTTCAAGATGTCGGTGCTGAGATTTGAACCCGGCACTATCGTCTTAGTAAGCCAACACACTAACCACTAGACCACGGCGACTACATATATATACATACATATAGAAGAAAATAATTCCAGTATGTGATTTCTTGAATAGTGTGAGTTATATAGTTGATGTTTAGTCTTGAATATGCACAGGGCACAAAGAACACTGAAGAGACTACCGTAGCTGGAATCCAAAACAATTGTTCAGATTGGCTAGTGCACTATTCCTTCACGGACATCATTTTTCCTTTGATTACCAAAAATATTTATTTCAGTTAACTTTGATCTAAATAAAGCGTATATAAAAATATATTGAATATATATTTTTTTTTGTAAATAAAATTAAGTAATTAAAAGGGGTTATACATTTAAAAACGGGTTTGCTGCTCAAGGAACGCAGTTAAAAACATCGCATTTTAACACAAATTATTAGTTTTTAGCTCTTTGTTCATTCTATGAGCTTTTTTGGTTTTAATAACAATTGGAGAAGACTTACATTGCACCAGAGTGAGCAAACAAACAAAATATTTCGCAAACGTTACAACAAAGTCATACACTTTTAAAAATTTTTTTAATGGTATTGTACATGAGCAAACCCAAAACAAATACTTTCTAAATGAGAAAGAGCGCAAATGAAACAATTAGCTTTTCGCTCTTGTGTTTGCTTTGTTTTTCCGTTACATTCGTTTAATTTGCTCTTTTTTCTCTTCTTCTTTTCTTTTTCTTCTCATTCATTTTTTTGTTATACCTACTCACATTTGAGTTAGTGTATTTGTAGTGCTCAAAACAAAAACAATATACAAAATTAAATGGGACAAATGTTCTCACTGTTTCTGTTTTGTTTTTGTTTTACTCATTGTAAAGAACAAAACAAAATGAGATCAAACGTTCAGTTTTGTTTATTTTCCTACTCTCTATTGCACATTGCAAACTATGAAGAACATATAGTATAACTTCTGTGTAGAGGTCAATACAGATTGTCGTACATTGAGCAACTGCGCCATCTCGGTTGTACGTTTAGCCAACCGCTCCGGATAGAATTTGCGCAAGCCATTGAATTGACATCATCATAATGCTACGCAATATAATTGTCTTCGTCTTTACTTACTATAGATGAGGTTGAACTCTTTCTTACTACTTCGCATAATATGATGTTGGCTTTTAACTTTTCAGTAGTGTTTATACCTATTAAGTGAAACGCCAATCAGCCAATCTTATTTCTAAGACTGTAATTACAAATTAAAACACTTAAATTATTTTTTGAGATTTTTTATACGGATGTTTTACGTCTGGTACTTTAAAAGCCAGTATAATTTATTGTTATATTCAACGGAAATCAATTTTGTTCATATAATTTCTGCTATTTTTAGAGCAGTAGTGTCAGTCAGTTACGTTTAACCACTTGCTTCCATTTTAAAGCCGGCTGGGTTTTTGACAGTAACGATAATGCAATTCAGCAACTCCTCGCTAATGCAGGTAACTCAATAAAAACTTAAAAAAAAGTTATTTTTGTTACTAATTTTAAAACTCTTGAATTTCGTCATATTTCCAAAAAAAAAAATTATGAATGAAATACATATCGTCGATGGAATTAAAGAACGCTGTAACTGACAAAACCTTAAATGTTCACCATAGCCAAAAAACCTGTATGAAAGTAGAACAAAGACACTGGTATTTTTCAAAACGCAGACGGCGTAAGTGAATTTATTTTCATCGTAGAAATTTATTTTTTTTCTGATAAAAATGATGCAAAAAACGTATTTTCGATTTTTGTCAGTTACAGCGTTCTTTAATTCTTGCGACGATATTTTATTATACTTATATGTTTTATAATGAAGCAAGGTTCGAGTGGATACTGTAACGAATAGTCCTTTATAATTTGTTTTGTGTTTTTAAGGGTTCGATATTCGTAAACGGAAAGACCGATTCTTTTTGTTTTTATAGCTTTATTTACACGCTATAACGTTCTATATAGTCGCCGTCGTCGTCGCCGTGGTCTAGTGGTTAGTGTGTTGGCTTACTAAGACATAGACCCTGGGTTCGACTCCAGGCTCTGACATCTTCAAAAAAAAGAAATATGAAAAAAATATTTCTTTCGGGGACTACATCTCAGCAGTCTTCTGGCAAAAGCTCTGAGAGTAACTAATTGCCATGAACAAGCTTCTCAAGTCTGTCGTTCGGAGTCGACATTAAACTGTAGGTCCCGGTACTCATGGATAAAAATTGCCACACACAACATGAGTGCTGCGAGAAGCTAGGCCGTAATCCTGACACAGGGTTGTAAAGGCCAGTTATGTATGTATGTAACGTTCTATATACAACTAACCCAAAAAATTAATGGGTAGCCCTATTTGTATTTTTACCTTATTTTCCTACATGTATTTTCTTTTAATAATTTATGTATATAACTTAAATACTAGAAATAGTAACAAATAGTTTTTTAAAGGAATGTAATGATGATTTTGCTTTATAAAATTATTTCTTCGTAACAATAAGTTTTGTTCTTTTATTCATATTTTTATAAAAAAACACTTTTTTCACCCTTTTCACTGTCTTAAACACAGAGTTTAAATCATATGCGAGCTATTAAAGTTATTAGAACTGTACCGCGATTCAATTACTTTTAACAATGCGATATTAGCAAAAGAAGTCGAAAGTTTTTATTGTTTGCAGTAACGATTATGTGATTCACTAAGTACACTTTGTCGACGGTCGACAACTCTAGTTTTCTTCATCTTTAAATTACAATAATGGGTCAGAACCGTATAAAATCAGTCAGTTTTTGAGTAGTTGGTAATTAAAATGGATAGAAAGTTAACAAAGCTACAAACCTCTAGTGTCTTTGGGTATAAAAGCACACTAAAATGGTTCTCAAAGAAACTGGTTTAGAGTGTAGACACATCTTCTTAAAAACTTTTTAAATAAAAAATTTACGATTTTCAACTGAATAAATAGCACAAAAATTTTTGCCTTTAGTTTACGACAATAGCTATTGAGACTATCGTAGACAAAAGATAATAAATAGTAAAATTGACAATTCTGTTGTTTACTGTTGAAAACAGTAAAAAAATGTACGTAAAAATATGTTACTGAATCGCGCAACTGAATAAATGTTACACAGTCCTCAACTTGACAATTCTGTATCCAATATTTGTGGCTTTTCTTTCATCTAGTACATCTAGTACTAAAGAAATCACCATAAAATACTTTTTTTTGCGTCCAAGAGTCTTTTGAATACCTTAGCAGTAAAGCAGTAAGATAAGAGTATTGCCTACTTGTTGGCAAGGTATTGCAACTTTAAATTTTACAGTCCTTTATAAAAAAAAATAAGTTCTAAAATGCCATTTAAAAAAAATTACATAAAACTAAAAAAATTTTTTATTTGGTATTCTTCCCAATAGAAAAACTTTATTAAATGCTGGCTGGCTGCAATTTCATTGTAGGAGAAAGACAACATTTGCAGAAAATTAAAATAAAAAATAAATAAAATATTTTTCAACTTTCTTCTAAGACACACACATTCACTCAAACGTACATATTATATCTGCAATTTTATTTAGAAAAAGTCTAAGAAAAAAGCTTTTAAGATTAAGGACTATATCTGCTATTTATTTTCTATTACTTTTGTAGGACTTCAGTTTTTCTTATAGTTTTTTTGTATGAATGGGCACAATTTTTCATTGAATGTCGTAAATTTTTGTGCAATTTTAATTTTTTCTTTTAAGTCTTTAATAATTTTTCAATTCTGTTCTAATAATTTCTCAATGTCATATCAATTCGGTACTTATTTTAAGGCTTTACAATTATTTGTTTAACAAATAACTTTTCTTAAAATTCAATTTAATTTTTATTATAAATTTTGAAATGATGGAATTATTATCTGATGTACTTACCCCAACCTCGACCAGTTCGTAAGCTTTTATCCCAACGATCTGGTATCATTGGTATGTGATACTGTGGCTGATAAATACTGTACTGTTGTTGGGTATATGTGTGCGGTTGCTGTTGGGCTTCATGATACTGTTGATGTGGCTGCTTCTGTAGTTTCTTTTGTTTTGCCTGTAAAATGTATTCCTCCTGTTCATGTGGTGGTGGTGGTTTACGATGATTTTTGCCACTGATTGAATAAACATGGTGGGTACGTATATATTTCTCATCAACCTTTAACGAGATAAATAAAATGTAAAAAACGTAAAGAAATAATGTTTTATAAATACGATTAAAATGAATTGAAATTAAGTTTTTTAAAAAAAGGCGTTTGTTAAATATAACAAAAGAAACAAAAAATCTAAAAAATAATCAATGTTTCTCTCTTCTTTATTCTTGATTATATTCATGACAAAAGTTTTTGTAACAAATTCATATGTGTTTGAAGTATTATTGTGTATAAAGAAGAACTCTTCAAATCAAATACAATTCAAAATTCAATATATGAGGTGAGTGTGAAATGTTCTTAGCCTAACAGTTTAAAAAACTTATTTTGCTTTTCAATATAATCTGCTGAAAGTTCAATGCTCTTAATGTCACATTTTACCAACAATTTCATCCCTATATCATAGTTAACCAGACTTCTCAAAAAATGAAATGCGTCTGTAGCACAATTGTGTACAGAAAAATGAAGATTTGGATTACATTGCCCTATATAAAAATAATTTTTCTGAAGCTCCTCAAAATAATCGTTTACAGAAGTGAGAAGGAGATAAATGAGGAGACTGAGAAATTCATATGTCAATTCACTAAACGACTAAAACTTTCTTTTATATTTTATTCAAATCTTTCCTTAATTATGGTTTTATTTTACACAAGACGTAACCACTATTTTATGAACACATACATATATAGAATTGTTATTTTTTTGTTACTTTTGCTTTAAGACGCAAATTTAATTTCTTAAATTAGGGACAGGAATGTCTAGATAATCAATACCTCTCTGTTTAAGAGACTCATAAGGAGATTTTATCCCAAACATGTTATTAAAACCAGAGTGGGCAAACAAACAAAATATTTCGCAAACGTTTCCACAAAGTCATAAACTTTTAAAAATTTTTTAATCGTTTTGTACATGAGCTAAACCTAAACAAATACTTTTTAAATGAGAAAGAGCATAAACAAAACAATTTTCTTTTCGCTCTTTTGCTTGCTTTAATATTCCGTTACATTCGTATAATTGCGTACAGAACAAAAGGAGAAACGTATTTTTGGATTTTTTTTTTTTAGTTCGTATGTATAATTTTTTTCTTTTTTTGAATAAAATTTTAATCATAATTAAAATTTTTACTGCTTTGCCAAAAATTATTGTTTCATTTAGGTATTTAAGTATGCATAAGAAAAATTTTAGGGAGTTATAATGAGCAAATCAATTCGCAAACGTTTGCAAAGGTATTTTCTTCAAACTTTTCAATTTTGTTCTCATTCATTTTTTTTCTACCTATGCACATTTGAGTTAGTATATTTTTATTGCTCACAACAAACAAAAATAATATACAAAACTAAATGGAACAAAAGTTCTCAATGTTTTTGTTTTACTCATTGTAAAGAACAAAACAAAATGAAATAAATCGTTTTGTTTATTTTCCTACTCTGATTAAAACTATAAATCTTTATGCTCAAAACTTTATGTACTAAATGAGGATTATACTATTTTGTATATAGAACCAAAACGAATGAATTAGGGGTTTAAAAATGCAATCAGCTAACAAAGAGCTCTGGAAAATTGTAAATAGTATTGAGCCATTGAGAAGTCCATATTTGTAGTTCATAAATGATAATTGTACATACATCACACTTGCACATATACTTACAAACAAAGCTATCATTTCCTGATAATAAAAGACACCTCTGTCGCTAGAAAATTATAAAATTGACTCTTATTTTTAACATTAATATCCTATTATTTAATCTTTCTTTTTTATTGTTTTCTTTGGTTTTTTCTCAGTCTTTTATCAGTCTTATTTACTTCTTTCTTAATTCTTTTTCGAATAAGCTATCACGTAAAAACGAAGAGTTTTTGAACGATTCATACATAATTAGCCATTACACCCCTATTTCATGGTTACAGCCTAGCTCTTCGCAGTGCCCAGGTTGTGTGTATCAATTTTTATTCATGAGTACCGGGACCTAGAGTTTAACGTCGACTTCGAACGATAGATGTGTGAAACTCGTTCAGGGCAATCAGTTACTCCTAGAGATTTTGCAAAAAGGCTGCTAAAAGATAGTCTAGGAAGTAATATTTTTCCATATTTTTTTTTCCAAGATGTCAGAGCTGAGGCGTAAGCCCGGTGCATATGTCTAGTAAGCCAATATACCAACCACTAGACTAAGGTAGAGCTGGCAAACTAGTCCATAGTTGGTTCAAAAACTATCGATATTATCGAATTCTTTTAGAAATTTTAATTAAATTTCACTTTCCTGTTAGCACATAGACAAAACAGTCATACGAAGAACAAACTTGTTTCATATAAAGTGACACGTTATGGTAAGTTAGCCATCCTTTTCGCTTGAAGTTCACAAGTCTGTAATAGCTCAGATTTGCACTTCTTTGTATTGGTTGTATTGAACAAATTTACCACCATCACACTTTTCAGAGTGTTTCTTGAAGGCAACATGAGCGCGGATTTAAGCATTTAATAAAATCTCGGAAACATGTATTATTTACTATACTGTATGGCTGTAAATCATTGGCGACCAAAGTCATTAAACCAGTATGTAGTAGTTTTTTCCATTTGTTATTGCAATAGTTATTAGTTATTCCATAAGTTATTGCAACTTGAAAAAATCTGGCCTGTTGCAATTGTTGAAGCGATGATGGTTTTAAGCTAGAGAAATCTCCAATAGTCAATTAAATGCAACATTTAATTATAGTATCGCTATCGAAAAAATAACATCGATAGTCTAATAAAAATAGAAATGTCGATACTATTAATAGTACTTACGATTGTTTGCCAGCTCTAGACTAAGGCGGCTGCTGAACGATATATCTCCGTTTAATTTAAATAAAATCGATATCGTTTAAATGAAAAGAATTTCTCATTTTTTAAACCGATGGATATCATTTTAAGAAATCGTTATTTGATACTTTAATCTGCAGTAGAATGAAGCCATAGTCGCGTCCTTTTGCACAATATAATAATTTTAAGAGCATGATTTAAAAATGAATTAATTATTCTTTTCTACTTTTTGTGGTAGTTGTTATATGGTATGGCAATCCTTTTTAAAGTAATTTTGTTTGGTCAGAAATGCTTTGATCAGATCAGGTACAGAGCATGAAGAACTCAGTGTAGAAATTATTTTTTCCTTTGATTATCAAAAAATAAAGAAATGAATTCAAAAACAAAAAATCCAAATTTTTAATAAAATTTAATTTTGGTCTAGTTAAATCATTTCTGATGAAACAAAATTATCTTAATTTGATATCTTGTTATGTAGTAGTAGAAAAATAGAACAATGAAAAAACATTTATGCATCGCTTCTGTTAGGAATGTTGTTAAACAACATGTTGTTCCTCAAATCATCAATGTTTTCAAGACCAATGTTATATCTCTAATTTTAACAGACATTAGTATTTTATTGACGGTTTTCTAATGTCTAAAAACTATGTAGCCTACGAATTAATTCAGTAGTTGACATGAAGATATATCAATAAGAAATGCTTAGCGGCTACACTAGTTTCTTCATCTGTTTAAATGCCGTGTGCAGAGAATAAAAATCCTAATCACGCTGGAAAATTAATCTGTAATTAGTCGTATGCGTTGACCATAAAAGTTTAATTTTGTTTTGCAATGTGCACTATTTGTTCTAAAAATTAGCTACAAAAAGGATTTGTTGCAACACTTCAACACAACACATATAAAAGTTAATATTGCTGCAATTTTATATTACAAATTATTATTTCTGTTTTCTTTTCTACCTTCAACTGCAAATAGTTGCTGTTTAACCCTTCAGTTTAAAAATAAATAGTCAGTATAGTGGTTTTATCCCTATTTTTACGTTCGTTTAGGGATTTAGTTTTAATACTAAATGGTAATAAAAATAAAAAATTTATAAATATATTTTTATATATGAACGTATACGTTTATAGAAAGTAGGGCATATTAAAATAAAAGTGATATAAATAAAAAATGTCCATTGGTAATTACACGTTAAAGGTAGAGAGAGAGGTGAGAGAGAGAGAGTGTGGGTGTGTAAACAATTAAAGTGGCAGCAAGTAAAATAATGCAAATTAAAATGGCCATAAATACTTCAAATGCATTAATATTCGAACACAAATTCAAACACTCACACACCCTTGAACATATCAACGACAAAAGGTAAATTTTAATCGCGTGTTGACCTTCATTAAAAATACATTTCTAAATAAATACTAACTTTAGTGAACGAACATATGAATTACCCAACTGACCACATATATCCTTAACTTTGTAGGTTTATTATAAATAATGGCTATAAAATGTGTATTATGGGTTTGTTTGTGTTTAATAGTGTCTATTGTGCATTACTTTTAATGGAGTACGAATATCAGAAACAGTTGATCCACAGGATATGAAATATTAGTAAACGGATGTACTTAAAGCCATTGGATTTATAGCACATGCATCCAATACATATTCATATGCATATAAATTATTTATTTTCACACAAACACATCCACAAAAATAAATCTTGTATGTATGTATGGTACTCTAAATTAAATTAGTAGTGTTTATATGTGCAATATTAGAAATTACTCAGACAATTTTGTTATCAATAGATGAAATTCAATTATGCATATCTGAACAATATTGAGTGAGACAGAGAGGGGGGGAAAAACTACCCAAGCTTTAGAAATTACAGTTTTATATTTTGAGTTTTAATTCAAAGTAAATTGTAATTTAGGCTACCAAACAGCCTTCATTAATATTAAGAAACCAAAAGTAAATATTTTATCAAGGTTTTGGTTTTGGATTTTAAATTGTAAATTTTTTTATACATCTTTGTAATAAAAATAAATGCGCTTATTCACTATAATACTCGTAACACTTTTGGTTTAAAAAGGTTTTATAAAACAGTATTTATTTAAAAATTTGCTTTATAAGTCTATTATAAAGCTAAATTATGTATTATGAATACGGGAAGAAAAAGTTTCACAGCAGAATTCTCAGTACAAACTTTAAGATTTTGGAATAGCGAGAGGAATATTTTCTGGTAATTGGAGATTAAAGTATTGTAATTGATGGCATCAATTACAGTATCCAAAAAAGTTTTGGACTGATTCAATCAAATATCTTTCCCAAAGTAATTTTCCCATCTTCACATTCCAATACAATGCACTGCATGAGTAGGGGTTTACCCCCAAGTATTGGTCTTAAAAAAAAAATTCGTTAGTATTTTGAAAAGTCTATGAATTATCAAAAGTGGATGACGTTTTTTGAACGCTGTTTGTATTTTGTAGGTTTGATTTCTCGTATTTGTCTTGCTGCATATTTTTGTCCCAAAAAATCTGGGTAATTTCTTTCAATTTTCATTAAATCTTGGTAAGCACACTCCCTTTATTCGACGCTCACCAGATGTTTTGTAGAAAAAATTCTTAATGCGAATGAAGAAAACGCATTTTAAATGACATTTGTGTACGTACGTAATAATTTTTAAGAATTCAGCAGCAATTTTTCTGCAGTTTTTAGTCCTATTGTTTCCAAGAAAACTGAATATTCATCCTTCAATAAGCATTGTGAAAAATTGGTGAAAGTTGAACTGGTTTAGAAATCGATTTGATATGCGCGTAAATAATATTTATTCGATTTTCCATATTGAATTCAGCAACTTAGGTTAAACAGATATAAGTAACGGTTGGGTGGTTACTTGACTGTCTCCGAAGTACTGGAGTTGAAAAATCAAAAAAGATTTTCTTGACATTTCACCATTTGTACAAGTATAAAACAATTCTGTAACTGTTGCAGAACATTGCCGGTGTTTATGATTTGACCTATTTTCTAACAGCCGAACCAAAACAATGAAAATATGCCTGCTTTAATTGCATACTCGTTTTTGTTCCAACAAAATATTCACCACACGCAAACCAAAAATAACTTGAATCAGTAACCCTGACATGCTCAAACGCTATTCTTATGGAGATTTAAAATGGTTGTGGGCTTCTTTTAAAATAATAATTGCAAAATTCTAGTCTCCAGTATTTTTTTTGACCTCTTATTTGTACATTATAAAACCGCAGACTAACTTTTTCCTTTTTCACCTTTGCTGGGATTTGAACCTGTGCCGTTTTAATTCTTCTGCGAGCGCTCTAACCACTACACCTATAGCCCTATTTTTATACCAGATTCGGATTTAGGGCACCTAGATTAGTCAAAAAACAGGCTTCGTTCATGCAGTCAATTTTTATTTTCCGAATTTGCAGAGCAGTGTAATAGCTTCTAGGGAAACTAAGAGGCCAATATTATGTGAAGTTTTTGTGATAACTTTAATGAATTTTAATTTAAATCTAATAATAAAATAGTTATAATTTAATAAGCAGAACACAAACTGTATTTACTTTAATAATTTATTTTTGAAATGTATTTATGCTCGCTCTGGTGTTGCACAGGGTCGATCTTTGTTATTTTCTTTACAAAATATCCTCTAGCCCCTAATAATAAATTAGTAAAAAATTATGAAAAAACTTTCTTAACCCATACTTGGGGGATATATTATAGGAACTCTTTAAGAAATGTATAGCTCGAAGTTCTTAAGTAGATAATAAGATATTTTCGGATTAGGCAATGATGAACGAATTATATATTCAGTGCCATCGCAGGATTATAGTGTTTTCTATTTTTTTTTTTTTTGCTCTTCTACTCATAAATTTTATTTAATTAGAGGAAAACCTACAGCTTATCAACAATGCATGTTTTGGTATTGAACTTCAAGTGAGTTTTCCATATCCCATAAAGAAAATAAAAACGACTCGTAACTAAAATTTAAAGATTAATATTCGGAATGAGAATTATTTCTAAACAAAATATATACCTTGGTGACTCTAGTGATCAACATAAAAGCTGAAGTTATGTTTGTTTGTGGCTGCAGATATTTGGCTTTATATGTCTTCTTCAATTCATGTATACAGAGAAATCCAAAATTATATAGAAATATTAAAAGATAGTGGCTGAGAACTTCTTTTAAGTGTGATTTATGTACTTATATCATCGTGCGGGAGTTTATGTGCTCTATCCGCCATTGTATAAATCTCGAATTAATGATGCCACTTTAGGTTTTTGATACCAAAATTTTTAAAATCTGCAATCCGTTTTCGGCTATTTATTTCCGAAACTGGAAAAGATATCCGAAAACAGAATGCAGACTTGAAAAATTTGGGGCCGAAAACCTAAAGTGTCATCATTAACTCGAGATATATAAAAATATGAAATGGGGGATAGAGCACATAAACTCCCGCACGACGATATATTGCAACTGAAGTAGTATTTGACCGAAGGCATGGGCTACGCTGCATTTGAAGACTGTTGTGGTTTGTGGCTTATTCGCAATCAAACTGTTTAATTTCGACTGCATGGCTAGTTCACATCACCCTCCTCAAATCGATAGGGTGTAGCATGAGCTGAGCGGTACATAGCGCCATTTTATTAAAACAACATATCGCTGGTATTTAGATCATTTAATTCAATCCAATTATCGTCGATCTATAGTATAGCGCTCACTGAAGTGATGGCCTGTCCAATGATGTTCTAAAACAAATTTATATGTTTGACATCGATAAAACTGACATTTTGGCCCAGCATTGGTCGCTCTTGGTTCTCATGTGGATTGGTATGATTCTAAGTTCAACAAATTTTATTTTTCACTGGGCACGTTGTCGAAAAAAAAAACAATGACGGACTGTTGTGTTAGCAAAATAGACTGAATAAGCGACAACTAATTTGACAACTGTAGCCCTTTTAATATGGCCATTATTAACTGTTAAAGTTCGGAAGTCTCCATTTAAAAGTCTCTATAGTTCATAGAAAATAAAGAAATAAATTATAATTTAGAACAGAGTAATCGGCTTTATATATAATGATAAAAGACCGAATGAAAAAAACTATATATTTTATCCTCTGTTCAACCAGCACTGCTTTGGATATGTAAATGTTTTTTACTTTGGAATACACACTTTTCCTACAAAGCAGTTAAATGGAAAAATACCTAATAAATCATGAAACTTATTTAGAATAATTGGTAACATATTCTTTTATACTCTGTTTAATACAAACAAACAAATCTCTGAAACTTTTTCCCATTTATTTTACATCTCCCTTTGTGCTGCGTTAGCCAATTACTTAAGTTATTAATACGTTATTATCCCTCTTTTACAATAAATATTTTCTTTATTCTTAAATGGCTGGCTACACGTTTTCATTCAATTGTAAAATATACAGTCTTGCATACATACATACATACACACACACACACACACACACTACTGAGTATATTGGAATTAAAGAAAATAAAAATTTAATTCCATTTAAATGGCAAAAAATGAAAAAAGAAAGAAAATAAAACAAAAAAGAAAGCGTGAAATTTCAATATAAATTTTTATTTATGGGCTTTCCACCACCAACTCACCTTTTTGCCATTGATAAGCCAAGTAATGTGTGGTGCAGGACGGGCACGTGTTGTATTACACAATGCCATTAGACGTTCACCAATCGCCACAGGACTGCGTTTACGAAACCTGATCACCGGTGGGCCCGTTTGTGGTACTATTTGTGACAAAAAAAAAAAAACATAAAATTTAAATATTTTATAAAATTTAAATTTGAAAACGGAGTTTTATTTATAATACTTACAGAAAACATTCATAAATTGTTCCACAGATGCTTTTGTATAGAGTGGTGAAGTCATTGATACCTCACAAGTGAATTGTCCTGATAATTTAAAATCAACATTAGCCAAAGTCACTTGAGATTCATTTGAGTTTTCCCACTGGAAATAAAATTTCAATTATAAAATTATATTATTCATACAGCCTTACTTATAATAAAAATTAGAAGGCCTTAGTACACAGTGGCTAAGTTTGTCATTTCTATACGTGGAAATTTCTACTCAAACGTACAAGTTATTTAATATTTTGGATTCTCTGACTAGTTATGAAATAAGAAGATATGGAAAGTTTTCATAATATCAGTCTATAGTAGGTGATAAACTTGCCAGTTTTGTGTTCTATACCCTAAAGAGTTGCTAACTTTACATTATACAGACGGCCGATAGTGTATAAAGAGATTTGTAATCTGTTTTATTTATCCCTTTATTTCTTGTACTATAAATACATTTGGTACCATTTTATCTATTTTCCATTCTCTCGGTTTCGCGTGTCTTACTGCTTCAGTCTCTCTCAATTTCTTTTCACGATGTTTTGGGACCACATTTTGTACAAAATTTTCGAACTGTACAGTCGCCAAACTTTCATTTCTTTACAATATTGTTCAATATCGAAAACATATTATATTATTGTAAAACGCTCCATTTTTGCTAACTCTAAACTTTTAAAGTATTTTAAGGATTTCTAACAATTAACTTTAAAAATGGCGACAAATTCAAATTTTGCTTTACGTTTGGGTCACGTTTTATTATCAGTAATAAATATTTTTCCATTGGCATTTTTTTCCCGGTTGTTCTCTCTTTGTTCTCTCGAGGTATATGGAGTTCACCCAGCTCTGGGTGGCCTGGCACTTGTTATAGGCAGAGAGTTGTTGGTAAAACACTGGCGCTCTCAGGAACTTACCAGTGACACCTAATCTTGTATTACGGGTATCAGGAACAAAAGAACTGCCTGTGCTCCCCTGTCATTCGGGGTGTGAGGTAGTTCTGCCTGATGATTTGGGTGCGGCCATGATTGCTAATCCTTTGTCATAGGGCTCTCGATTGGACAGGCTTGACTTCGGCATGTTCAATAGTTGGGAGTACCCACATTGGTTGGCGCTAGTCTGACGCGTTGTACCTCACCTCTAATCATACAACTGGATAGTGTGTGGCGGTATCTAGTGCGCACGTTAAACTACTAAATTGTCGTTTAATATTCTGAATGTTTTACAAAAAGATTAATGTGTTGAGTTTCTTGAGAACTTTTTAAGTGCAACGGCACTTTGTGCTAATTGTAGTTGATCAGGATTTTGGTCGACTTGCCATTTGACCTGCCTACCTACCTAGAGTCGATAGTAACTCTGTTTTTTTTATTAAGATGTAGCAACAGTCGTATAAGTAAAATATATTCTTTGTAGCTCTATACCCAGGCATCTGCTGACCTATGTAATAGCTTAACAAATATATTTTCTGTTTTTTTTTTTTTTTGGTGTTTTTGGTTTCTGTTTTTTATAGACTTTCAGACACATAAACATAATGGAAAGTTGGTTGATTTTAATATTAGTTTTTCTTCTTTTTTTGTATATGATATGTATGTTAAGTGAGTATGTTGGTTTCTACTTACATCGATAGTTGCTCCTTCCATCGTAAAATTTTTAAAAGGTGGTTTTCGTCCTTTAACAAATTCAAAAAACTTCATTTCTTCCCTAAACCATGATACCTGTAATATAAGTTGAAAAAAAGAAAAAAAAATGAAATTTAAAATAAAGCAACACACACTGATAAGAAAGTAGTAATACGAGTAATACAAAGCAAAAAAAAAACAAAAAATCAATATTACGGTTTAGATATTTCATTAAATTGAACACATTGAGCACAGAAGGGAATTCAAAATATTAGGCAAGAGTTGGAATAAAATTTAAAGGAAAATTTACTTAAAAAGGGCCCTTTTCAAATATTGTTTTAAAAAGTTTTTCGTACCGAAAACTTTACTAAAATCTGTGTTAATTAGATCTGGTCATTTATTTTTAAAGCCATTTAAATTCAGAGATTTAAGTTCAAAAATATCAGAAGTTATGGACAGTGATTTGTAGTAACCATTTTGGTATGTACAAAGTCATGATCATCGAGAAGTTGCAAAGTAACATGTCCTGAACGAGACCACTTTTAAAAGGGTGTATATTTATATTCATAGAAAGGCAACTTCTAGATTTCTTGCGTCTGTTTTCTTTACTACTCGGAAAGTGGTATAATGCTAAGGGCGTGATGACAAAAGTTGTGTGGCAGATGAATAAACTAATAAGGGTACGACGGCGGAGGTTCTTTTAGCAAGAGGCCCTATTAGTACATACTAATAAGGATCTATTGCTCCTTTGAGTTTTAAAAGTTCGCTAGGAGATTTGTTCTCCAGAAAGTGAATGTAGAATTCTTCTTGCAGATAGGCGAAGATGCTATGGCCAACCGTTAATTGGAGAAGGCCATGTCAAATATTAAACTGCGTTGCTATATTAGCACAAATTAATAAGTTATTTTCCGGAAGAGTAAATGGTGAATACACGAAACTTGTTTCTGGAGTATCCGGCACTTTTTGATTTTGTATACTGATTCCTGGGTTGGAGAACAGTTCACTACTGGAAATTCAGGTAGGCTATGTAGGTTGCTCTGTTAATTAATCTGTTTTGAAATTAAGTGGTATGTAATACTGCTAGTGGGAAGGAAAGCTACTGACCCTTATTTAGTGCGGCATTAAAATCATCGCTAAACAGAGTATGACGTTGTTCTGGCCTAATAAAATAGGCCGGCAAGGCGGAAAATGGTTTTGGACCTTAATTTTAAACTCTCTAATTTCATATCTGATATCAGTTCGAAAAAAAAAGCTTCTACTTAAGAATGAGAATCGCAAATAAATCTGTTGCTGCTGGATTGATTATTCAATGGCCAGTGTTTTACCTTCACCACTAAATAATCCAAGAGCAATGAACCACAAGAAAGTCGCACAATAAAGTAAATTAGGGGAGAAATAAAAGATTATAATGATTGATTTTCAAATTATGCTCGAATAGCTCTTTAAATCGTATAAGTGCTTGCGTCTGAGAAATCGAATTGGGATACAATGATCAAGACAATATTAAATTTATTTCTGCTGCATTTTTTGGAAACAGAATTAAGGGCACATATTAGATATGAACCTGTTTAATAGTTAAAACAATTTAGTAGAACAAAATCAAGAGTGTTAAAAGCACTGTTTTTTAATAGTTCACCAATACAAATGGAGCATACCCAGCAGAAAATTTTTGAAATTTGGAATCAATAAATAAAATTGTAAGCAATAATGGAAGCATTATATTGTTTATGCATACCTTAAAGCATCCAAAGATGCTATAGGATAAGGTATTATTTTTGATTTTTTATAATATTTGCTTACTGGTTGCAATAAATTTGCGTTTCTATTGCACTTTAGCGGCTCATTTCATATAAAAATCATGCATTATTGATGCTCACGAGTAAGTGCACTAATTTCTGCTGGGATAGGCGTTTCATCCATTTATTGAATTATAATACATTTATATTTTATATTAAATAATTTATTTATTTATATTTATAATTAAAACCCCTAATTAGCTCAAGATCGTGCACATTTAATTTTGGATTTTATATGTGTATATGAAACGAATATTAAAAAAATTTTCATAAAATCTTTCTTTGACTAGAAATAAAAAGATTTTAATTAAACCGTTTTTTTTTTCTTTTAATTAAAAAAAAAAATTTAAACCGATTTGATAATTTAATATATTAGCCCTCATCTTTTACCTTTCAAAATTCAAATACAACATTTAATAAAATTTCTTGAAATACAATAAGAAAAAAAAAAAAAAATACACCATAAAAAAATATAAGATTCGTAAAAACAATCTAAGTTGTCAAAGAAAGAAAATTGATTGATATTTTCATGTCAAATACATTTTTACCATTTCACATACCCATGTTTCAGATATTTACGATTCTATTTTTTGTTCAATATGATTTCTTTCCTTTTACACCCTACACCAATGGGCATGCTTAGTTTTAACAGAGAATTTAACACACTTAAACATACTTATTTAACTGTAACCAGCAGGTATGTTCAGAAATAATTTTATCCAAAAACGTCAATATAGTAGAGTAAAAAGCTTAAAAAACAATTTTGCTGTAGTTAAGGAAGATTTCCTTTTATTTTTTGTTAAAAAAATTCGTTAATAATGAGTAAAACCTCCTTCCCCTATATGCATGTTAAATGTTAATTCAAAACATTAGCTTAACTAGCCCTGCAAGAAATAAAAGATTGAAACTTAAACTTACAAAACTTTTGTATCCACACATTTAACTCTATAGATTCAAAGAGATTATATCGTCGTAAGAATTAAAGAATGCTTTAACTAACAAAAAATCGAAAATACGTTTTTTGCATCATTTTTATCAGAAAAAAAAAAATACGCGTCGATTGGTCCCGGTCCCAGATTTCTACAATGAAAATAAATTCACGTCTGAGTTATGAAAAATACCAGCGTATTTGTTCTATTTTCATACAGGTTTTTTGGCTCTGGTGAACATTTAAGGTTTTGTCAGTTATGCAGAAGTAAAACAACTAATATCTGGTCTTTCTTAATTATTAAATTATTTGTCAACTGTTCTTTCTGGAAAAGTTTTTTTTCTATTTTATTTCATAAGAAATAAAAATTTAACCGGAATAAGGCTGCTGGCCTTATTTAACTCCACTTTATTTAAAAACATAAATTATAAAGATGATTATGTCGCATTGATATATAAAAAAAATAAATGGTGTTTCACTAATAAGGCAATTAATATCAGCCGTGACAGGTCTATACCTCAATTATGATGAATATTTTAGGTTTCTTAGTGAGATGTGACTTATATATTTACTATAAGATATTAATCAGCTCTGACTAATATTTCCATCATCTCTGAATTTAACAAAACAGTAGAGTTAAGAGCTTAGATAAATGTTCGTAAATTCCATCAGTTTTTTTATATTTCTCTTAAGAAAAAAAATTGTGATTTGTATACCAGAGAACAGGCATTTTTTAAAACTGGTACATTTTATTCAATTTTTACAATAAATATTTATCGTACAATTTGAAAAGTCTTGGACTAGCATTTGAATTGAAAAGGAATTAATCTGATCTTTTCTGACTACCACAGTTTTAAATTTAGTAAAATGGCATTATGCCCAGTAAGTTAATAATAAGTCTATAACTAGACCTATTTATAATTGGAATGTTATGAAATTTGGAGTTTTCTTCATTTAAAAGAAGGCAAAACTGGCTGTTTTTGACATGATCATTACCGTTATGCAACAGAAAAATGCCTCTTATATCTTGTGGGATTGTATTTTTTGAAAAATAGCGTTAACCTTTTAAATATACGTCATACTGTAGCATATTTTAGGTGTCGTATTAATTTGTTTCCATAAATTGGAAAATCTCTCCTATTTTTAATTAGTCTTTAACTCTATCCACTAGATATTGCAAGAACATCATTTGACAGAGTAAGGCACCGCAGAATCGAAGTTGACTGACATTTTTTGTCCAACCATTTCTTTTTAATTCTGTTTTACTTTTTGTGTTTGTTTTTTGTAGCCACTTTTTTTAAAGAAATGAGAGGTTCACCATTCCTGACAGCGATGACGTTGATATTTATTAAAGTGATACTCAAAAAAGTTTCAAATATATTAGACATGAAAAAAAGAAAATGTGACAGCTTTTGTAGAATCTTATTTTAAATTTGAAATAAAGAGGTAAGAGGAGGTAATACAGCTGTGAAAGAAACATAAATTTTTGAAATGAAGGATTTTTAAAGCCTCCGTTTTGTCTAAAACTTTAATTGAATAAAAATAATGCAAGTTGGAACCAAAAATATTTTTTTTTGTAGTAGAACTTGAACAACTTTTTGCTAAGTTTTTTGGATGCGATAACAAATGCGAATTATTAATAATTTAATAAAATGAATTTTTTTGAATATTAAAGCCTACTAATATTTGTTGACATTTGATTAAAACTTACTGATATCTTAACTGGCAGCAAAAACATTCGCTGGAATATTTTTCCATTAACGGGCTGTACAGCTAAAGAACAAATTTCCTCTATAATGCATTGTGCGATTAACTAAAAACTCAACTACAAAAAGATCTTCTCTAAGAGAGGTACGAGTAGTCCGCAAAATTATGCGATTATGCAGAATCAAGTCCTTTATTTCATCAGAGCACCTCCCATGGTAGTACCGATAGAACAAAGAAACGCACGCCATATTGCGCCGATACTCCAACGAATCGATAGTATTGGATACCCTACCGTCGTTGATAAGCTTCTTCGCTCTCTCCAGTAATAGACTTGGAAACATCGGCCCATACATGGGAGATGTATTCCATCCTAGGTAGGCTAAAGGTCTTTTAAATTTTAAGAAGGAGGGATGGATTGAAGTATTTTTTGCACCGTTTTAAAAAACCGAAACACTGAATGCTTCTTTCGACACTCGAACAGTGTGGTCATTTCAACGGACACCCTCGATATTACATTACACCTATATTTACATTGCAGGTTATTTGTAAGTGTGTCATTCGCATTCTGCCTTTTCTCTCCAAAAGTGTCTAATATGAATTGCAAATATGGCTGTCATCTGCAAAGGAATAGATAGGATTGGAAGTTAAAAGGAGAAGGTCATTTAGGAAGATTAGGAATAGTGTAGGAGACTAAACAGAGACCTGAGATACTACCGAATTTACCCTAAACTCGTTGGATGTGACACTGTCTATAACCTTTTTATACCGCGGCTTCAAAGAAAACTCGTTTTAAAACTACAGAAAGGATTACCGACACCAAGGCATCAAGTTTGGAAAGTTTGCCAGACTCTATCAAACGCCTTAGAGATATCTAGAGCAACAACTTTGCTTGCACCAAAGCGGTGAACAAAACCCGATCAACCTCTCAAAGAGAAGTGCCATCAAAAAAAATTTAATGATTTTATTAAGAGATATTTTTTTTTGAAAAGTACTTCACAAAAAATGTGACATAATATTTTTATATTTTGTAAATGCATCAATTAATTACCGAATTACAAATTGTGTATCGGTAGTGAAAAATTAGAAGTCGAGTTTTAGTAGCAAGATGTGAAGAAAATAAGAAATAAAAAAGTTCTACAAATTTTTAGAGAGTGTAGATAGCGCCGGGTTCAAATCTCAGCTCTGACATCTTCAAAAAAGAAATATGAAAAAAATTATTTCTTTCGGTGACTACCTCTCAGAAGCCTTCTGGCAAAAGCTCTGAGAGTAATTGATTACCACGAAAAAGCTTCTCAAATCTGTCGTTCGGAGACGACTTTAAACTGTAGGTCCCGGTACTCATGGATAAAAATTAACACTCACAACATAAGTGCTGCGAGAAGCTAGGCCGTAAACCTGACACAGGGTTGTAATGGCCAATTATGTATGTATGTATGTAGAAAAATTTAGATTTTAATTCAACGAAAGCAGGTGTTTAAACGCGTATATAAGAGTTAGGAAGGCAAATGTTTTATTCATCTTTAGAAAAGGTGGCAGTTTTGCTCATAAACAAGGCGCGACGTTTAAAGAACCCATCGACATCGGATAAGTAAATAATTTTTTATGTTTGTTTCTCAACATGTGCTTGTGTTCTATGTGCTTGAGACGTTTTTCTCATACCTTTGCTACTTAAATTTATTGAATTCTTTAATTCATTCTGTAAGTAATTTTTATTAAATATTTTATAAAATTATTTTTGCAAGTAAAAGAATG
Source organism: Metopia argyrocephala (assembly GCA_963576795.1). Taxonomy (NCBI): domain Eukaryota; kingdom Metazoa; phylum Arthropoda; class Insecta; order Diptera; family Sarcophagidae; genus Metopia; species Metopia argyrocephala. The sequence goes on along the minus strand of OY756211.1, from coordinate 81,917,464 downwards.
ATTTTCTATATTATTAATTATATACTCTTCCTGGGGCTCTAACTCGGGGCTTCAGCGTATTGTATAATAAATTTTATGTAAAATGCAGCAATTCCAGCCAATAAATACAAAAATAAATTTTGGATTTATTTCAACAAATTTTGTGACTAAGACTTTCACAGTTGCTTTTCTTAACTCAATCTCAAATTTACTCTGTACCAATTACAATTCAAAAATTTTTAAATTAATAAATTATTTGTTCAATTAATTAATTATTAAATGTTTTATATGAACTGTATTGCTTATGGGGACAAGTATGTCAGGAGACTCGTCAGGAGGCATTTCTCCAAAGATGGTATCAAAATTCTTATGTTCACGAATTTATACACTAAATGAGAATTATATCAAATGAAGTATATAGAAAATTAAAATAAAAAATTATTTAAAAACAATGCGTTCTTGTTTTTTAAATTTTAATTCTGTTGTTCTGTTCTGCTACATTCAGCCATTCACTGGTTAGCATAAATGCCTACAGCAAATAAAAAGAAAACCAAATATTTCCTTTCCACATGAAAAAACAAAAAGCATTGTTCATTATTTAAAAAAATAGTTTATACTTATATAGATAAAATTAGTTACATAATTCATATAAGAACGTCTATATTTAAAAAAAATTAAAACGCGTATATCATATTTATGTACAGTTGACATTATTGTACCGGCTAAAATAAAAATGAGGCAAAAATATTTATAAAAAAAGTTAAAAAATATGACAATTACAACAAATGCAACGATGGTGAGGAAAGGAGAATATGATAGTATGTGTTGCGTTTGACTTTACTTCGACTACTCATACAAGTGTAAGTAATATGTACTTATAGATAAGAAAAAGTAATTTCAGTATATTATTTCTAGAAAAGTGTGAATTAAATAGTTGATGCACAGTGCATACAGTGATGAAGGAAATGACAGCTCAAAATGTTTAAAATCAGCTGTATTTTATTGTGGCTATCTTATTATACAATGTCATATTGTGTGTGCAAGAATTTTGTTGTGATTATCTTGCTGTGTGTTGTTCTTGTTATAGTTGTTGGAGTTTGATCACTAAATATGTTCAGAACACGTAGAACTCTGATGAAATTATCGTAGCTAAGGTCAAAAACAGTTAATTTTCTCCTTTAAATATCAGAACAGTTCTTTGCAGAGAAATCTAAACTCTTACTAGAACTTAACTTAAAAAAAAATCGAACAAGACTGTGTTTGAAAATATTTTCGAAATGGATTTCTTTCTGTGTACATTTCAAAAAAGTTTTTTATTTGTTTTCTACGAATTTATGCAATTAAAAAAAAAGAAACTTAGAAATTGCGTTTCACGTTAAATTAATTTAATATTGACAAAAAACGTTATCCTCGTCCATAATAATATTAAAGCAAATGTTTATTTTGGTGTGTACCACCTATTTGTTAACAATGACAATGTTTACACTTCTTTGCAACGAAAAGTAAATAGAAAAGCAACAAAAAAAAAAAAAAAACAGAAGACTCAGAATTCAATTTAACTAAAAATAGAGTCTTTCAATAGAGACTTGTGAAATTTGACATTGATAATGGCTATCTTTTAAACTTGTTGTCATTTATTCAGTTACTTTTTCTAAATCACCAATCAAAACCAAAAAATTATACATTTCTGGATAAATGGGTACATTAAAATAAAAAATTGTTGTCCTTAGGATACCAAAACACACGAGTTTCAAGTTCGTCCAGTGCGTGACAAAAAGCCAGTACTTCGTCCGGATTTTGAGCTGCCAGTGTCGTCAGTTCATATTTCTTAGAGAATGCCAGGCCAAAACTGACGAGCTATATAGATATATGTTTACGGACTTCTTTTGGCCTTAAGTGAATTATCTGGATACCAACGGTATGTGTTTTAGAAAGGACGGCGCTACATGTCATAGTGGATATTTTGCACATGTGATTTAAAAGCATGGTGGAGATCCGTTTTGTCCCAGTTAGGCTTTTACGTGAAGGATCTGCCGAAGTCGCACGTGTAACCAAATAAGTTATACACCACAGTGATCCTCAAAGCCTTAACCTTAACTCATGTCATCGATCAAATTTAGTTTGATATTCTAAACGCTCCACCCAGAGAAGCCTTAGTGTATATTTGTATATTGTTATATTCCAGTCATAATGGCATAAATAGGATTTTTGGGCGAATAAAAAACTAGATCTCACACAGTCTTTGTTTTATTTCAATTTAAAATAGCATGAGCTTAGTGAAAGACCCGATATATTGCTTTTTTTTTTTTTGAAGGTAAACATATATTAATAATAATAAAAAAAAGGTCGTGATGAGCGAAATTAAGGTAAACAAGTGAAGAAATGATAGTCTACAAAATTCAATATATGAAACTGTACATTTTTGTTTTTACTTATATATATAAAAATACTTATATTAAGAGTTTATTTACAATATGTAACAAAAGTTTGTATAATACGAAAAAAAATTTTTTTGTAGTCTTCTTTAGGCTTCTAAACAACAACATCTTGCATTGACAAGTTGAATCAAAAGCATTATAATAAAGATGATGTAGAAAAAAAAAATCGGAGGTAGAGGTATTAACTATAAAAACTAAAAGAAGGCATTAAACAGGTAGTTTGTTGGCTTACTAAGCCCAGTGTTACATGAGTCCAGTGTTCAAACCCCAGCTCTGATATCTTGACAAAAAGAGATACGAAAAAAATATTTCTTTGGGCGACTACCTCTCAGCCGTCTTCTGGCAAAAGCTCTGAGATTGCCATGAACAAGCTTCTCAAGTATGTCATTAAACTGTGGGTCCCGGTATTCATAAATAGGAAATTGACACACACAACATTGGTGCTGCGAGAAGCCAAGCCGCAACTCTCACACAGGGTTGTTATGGCCAAATATGTATGTATGTGTGTAAGTATTAAACATTTATAACTATCGACTTTCTAAAAATGATTCGAATTTTGAAAGGTGTTTTCAGTTGCTTTTCAGAGGTATGCTGCAAAAGACTGCGCGCAAAATAGGGAATTTTTTATAAAGGCTACGTTTGTAAGTAGTTTGATTGACAGAAACCAACGTGCTCCTTACATGCTGCACGTGGTGTTCCTTAAGCCAACCATTTCATTGTATATTAATAACCGTCCAATGGTATTAATTTCGCTAATTTCTTAATGCAACTTGACGATGTAAAAGTTCTTCTTTCTTTGATTCATTTCACTGAGCATGTATATCTTTGAAGTAATCTGAAGACTACGTACGGTTTTCAGAAGCTAGTTTTATTGGTGTTTATTATTTACTCAGTGTTTACCACTTGCATCTGGAGGACTCATTTATTGTTTTAAATGTACAACTAAGTAGATGGAAAATTACACTTTATTGACCCTCGTTACTATGGCTGTAAATAAGGTTAGATTTGTTTTTATTTTAATTATGAGGGAAGTAAAACAGTTTACTGGTCCGTTCATTACTAAACCATTATTTCATTCACTTCTCAGACCAATTTTTGAATACGGTTGAGTTTTTTTTGATTCATACTAAAATTTTCACAGCAACTATACTTAATCTGTTCAAACATAATTTCTGTTCTTTCATTTGAGTGGTTTTTGATAGAAGTGCATGGGGGCGCTATGAAATGAGGCCCCAAGAAATTTGGCCCCAAAGTGAAAAATGAAAAAGGATCCCAAAAAATAGAGAGAAATAATTGGGGCGTATTTTCATCTGTGGGGCCTGTTTTCATCCTGGAAAATTAAGCAATACCCCAAAAAACAGAAACGAAGAATGACCTCAAAAGTTTGGGGTCAAGTTTCATTTTTTATGTATGGGGTGGAATTGCGTTATGAAATGAATTGTAGAATTTGTAGAAATGAAAAATGGCCCCAGTTTGCATGATGCTAAATTTGGGGCCAAATTTCATTTTCATTAAATTCGGTTTTTTAGGAAAACAAACATCCTTATAACGGTATTGGTTTATGATTGTTTTGATTTAGTTGAATTTTTAACACTATTTAATAGAAAAAAATTAGTTTGCTAGTGCAATGCGTTGACAATAGTCGTAAAAAAGTATATAATAGCGAAAAAAATATAGTAGTAAATTATTATATTTAGTGAATCAAAAAATGATTTTTAAAAAGAAATCTAGCTTTAAAGATATTGTGAAATATGTTTGCTGGAATAATTCATATAAAACTGGGATTATTTAATTATATTTTGATGTTACAGATTCATCCAGTGTTTTATGTATTAATGGAAAAGAAATCAAAAAAGTCATATGAAGAATTGCTGATATATAAATAATAAAAGTAATGTGTTTGACTTGGAATCATTTGGATTATGAACATGCTTTGAGAGAATCAATAAGGTGCGTTTATAGTGGTGTGAATGGAGCTGGTAAGATGTGATCGTAAAAATATGCGTCGCAGGCGAAAATTTGTACAAAAAATCGCGCGATTTTTTGTAAAAATTTTCAGATAGTTTTTAATATATAAAGAACAAATATAATTCTAAACAGGTTTCATTATTGTCAAGCTCAAAGACGCAGTGTCATGAAAAACCATTCGCTTTTAAATTTTATAAGATCGTCGGATGCTGCAAGAACAGCATATCGGAAATTGATGGTTCGTCGGTTGTTACCACCAAATTTAATAAAAATTGGCTGCGTGGGCTCTCACGATAGAATTTCTGATATTGTTATGTTATGTCACCTTGCAAGTACCTAAAAGTTTGTAGCGAATGCAATCTTTTGCTGCAAGCCGCAGCTGTACAAGAAAATGAATTAAAGTATAAGTGTCCTTGTTGTAGAGTGGACGTTATTGATTCCAGACAAGTTTTATTATTTATTTATTATTCAATAAATAATACTGTACATAAACAATGTTTTTTTTTACTTTCAATTTGGGGCCATTTTTCTTTTCCTTCAGTTGGGGTTAGATTTCATTTCTTTAAATTAAGGTTATTTTACATAATGAAGAAAAGCCCTAAAGTAATAAATGGAAATGTGCCCCAAAATTAATATTGGGGCAAATTTTCATTCGGTTGGGGTCATTCTTCGTATTTTTTTTTACTTTAATTTTCATTACGAAATTTCGTCCCAAAAATGGGGCTTATTTGCATTTTTAAATTGGGGTCATATTTCTTGGGGCCATTTTGCGCAACGCCGTGCATGGGTATGTCTTCATACAATAGCAGACTGGCTACATTAAAACTTTCTATCCTTGAGAGTTGTCGTACTTTGTGAAATATATCATTTATGATTGACTTGGTCATTGAAAATGTTTGCAGTAGATGTCTGACAAAATCTTTTTAATTTAATATTCTATGTTGTAATTATTGTTATTCTAATATTATTATTTTTTAATGTGCAGATTTAACAATTTTACTGAAGATCTTATAATTCCGCTAATTTTACAATAAGATTTTTATTAATTTTTCTATAAATTCTTGTATTATAAAACGAAAAGTTATTGTTTTTCTTAATATGCAACTTTTGCAACTTGTATTGTTGAAACCACCTGTATATTTTTATAAATATAAATATTTTTATTAAATTTGTAGTTGTTTCAAACTTCATATATTTAAACATATTTTGTAATGTTCTGTACTCGTGTTTTTATTCCTTGAATTAAATGATTAGACTTAAATCCCTCAAATGTTTTATAAGCAGCTTATATTGAGATTTTCATAACTTTAAATCAGCTCTAAATTCCAACCTTGAATTTAAGATAATTATGAACTCAAAACGAGCAATATTTCATGCGCTTAATTTTATGTTTGCCGGATTATTCCGAGTATCGTTGTAGTTTCTGGGTATATTTCTAATGCGTTGCTAAAATAATAAAGCAATTTCTGTTACAATTTTGAGTACATTGTGTTGCTATTGTAACAACAATTAACTTACGTACATACATACATATATGATTTTATTTTCATAAAATGTGAAAACAAACAATCATAACTACTTACTTACTTATGTAGTATATACTCATATGTATATACATACGAGTACATACTCGTATATGCATAGAAACAATAACATTGTAAACATCTGCAATAGAATTTGAATTAGAGAGATTTTAAATGGCAATATATTCAAAGTTTATTGCTCTAGCAACGGACTGAGCATAAAGGAATTAAAGTTAAGTGAACAAATTAAATGAGAATTTAAACAATGAGAATTTTAACAAATTTTTATTTATAAAAATGAAAATAAAGTAAACGTGGGTTGCGCCCATTGAGCGTTTCTTACGAATGTAAAACAAAAGTTAAAGTAGTTACTCGCAAAATTGACACCGCATCTAACGTTTAGAAGCTGAGAAACTTTTAACTTTTAGATGCGTTGATTGCTGAACAGCTGTCTTCTTGCATTGTATTATACAACGAAGTAACGCAGGCTATGTACTTCTACCCTAAGTATAAAATATAGAATAAATATTGACTAATATAAACAGAAATATTATAAACAGAAAAAGGTTTTTTTTAGAAAGTTTCCAATGGAAATGTTAATTGGTATCAGTTGAATTGTCCAATAAGAAAAACAGAAGAAAGTAAGGAACAATGCAATGTTATGACAAAAGAGGTGTAATGATACCTAGGGAGCTAGAACTTGTTAACAAAAAAATAAAAAATTGAAATATGCAGATGTAGTATGAATAAAATATTATAAAGAAGTATTCAACTGCTGCTTTTTATTTCTTTTAGAAGCATTTGAAATAACTAACTTGTTAACCGATAACAGAGTAGGAAAATAAACAAAACTGAACGTTTGATCTAATTTTGTTTTGTTCTTTACAATGAGTAAAACAAAAACAAAACAGAAACAGTAAGAACGATTGTCCCATTTAATTCTGTATATTGTTTTTGTTTTGAGCACTACAAATACACTAACTCAAATGTGCCTAGGTACAATAAAAAGTGAGTGAGAAGAAAAAGAAAAGAAGAAGAGAAAAAAAGAGCAAATTATACGAATGTAACGGAATAACAAAGCAAACACAAGAGCGAAAAGCTAATTATTTCATTTGCGCTCTTTCTCATTTAGAAAGTATTTGTTTTGGTTTTGCTCATGTACAATACCATTAAAAAAATTTTAAAAGTTTATGACTTTGTGGTAACGTTTGCGAAATGTTTTGTTTGTTTGCCCACTCTGACCGATAATATTAGTATTTATTGTACGTATGAGACCAGTAAACTGTTAAATTTTTAGCAGAAATTTGTTAAATGAAATCGATTTTCTAACTTTTTTGTACATATTTTATTTCCAAGAGTGAAATATGTATCTCGGACACTAAATAAAAACAAGAAATAATCGCTTCATCATATAAGCTTTTCATCAAAAAATTGAATTAATTTTTTTAGTTTTTCAACACCAACTATTCACACTAACAAACCTTTTGAAAACAAGCACAAAAGTTTTAAAGAAAGGAATTATTACCTTTTTTTAAGAACATTTCCAACAACCCTCGTATGGATTACCAAAATACAGACTAAATTATATTTCTTTTTCTATTATTTTATACTTACTATTGAAAAAACATTGAATAATTAATTTAAGGGGTTTGCCTGACTCAATTTGTTTAACACGAATTTAAGTTTTTCATTAAATTATAATAATTAGTCGCAAGTTTGCAATTAATATTAACGAGACCATGACATTGATGTCACATCAATGGTTTTTTTGTTGTTGTTGCTTTTTTCAGCTTCAAGTCTAACTATTGCATATGTGTATGTTTTTTGTTTAATAATACCTCCTCTTGGAATATAAAAATATCTAGAAATTACATATATATTTAAAATAAGATTTCTATACAATTTGATGAATTAGTTCGTTTCATATTTTTCGCTGAATCATTCATTTGCTTAAGTGTTAACAGTCATTGAAAGTAAATACCACTGAAATATGAAATAAATTTAATAAATGATTGCGTGTCATTAAAACATTTTCTATAAAAGTAAATAAGAAAATCATTTTTATTATTTCTGAATTTAAAAAAAATTAGGGACGAAATTGCGTACACAACTGCGATTTTGCCATTGTTTTCCGAATGGCCTTTTATTACCCAAACGATTCTTCTTTTTTTTCGGTACTTCACTCAAGGACTACTACTTACTATAGCCAATTATAATATTCTTGTAATACGTCACTACTGACGGTGTAGTTCTGTGAAGTCACATGGATTTTTTGGGACCAAATGCTAGTACAGTATAAAATTATTGCTCTGCAGTGTTTTAACTTCCTATTTATTTATCAAAGGTATTTAAGTTTGGCTTAAATTATTTCAAAGTCAAAATGAGGAATGTAGGATTTTGAAAGTCGCTTTAATATTATTTCAAATAAGAACTGCGAAGCTCACTGGAATTTACTGTGGACAGATATAATTTATCTATTATCCAAATGATATCGAGTACATATAAATACCTGGCATTTAAATTAGCTATGAGGGGTACTATTTATATTTCGAGAAGTTGTGGTATACAAATTTTATTTGTTTTGTTTACCCAGAGTTAAAAAAAATGCAATTTCACCTAAAAATTAGAAACTTCAGGAAACATTTTTCACAGATTTCTAAATGGATGTTCTCAAGAAGAATTTGACGAAATACTCAGTTCTTTGCATGGCAATTCAGTTAGTAATGTTGTTTGTCCACAAAATATCGATGAAGTGTGAGAACTGATACTGTAAGATCATTATATTACATACTGAGAGATAGAGGTATCCTCGCAAATAAGTTTCACTTCAATAGATTCGATATTTCCTGAACAAAAATTAGAAAAAACTGTTCTCTTTAGAAACCCCATAATTTATCAATCATTGGTATTAAGGAATTATTAATAAATTCCACCGTGATGCTGCAAAAACAGAAATAATGATATGAGCCGGACCATGTTGGTATTCCAACAAAAGGAAAAGCAGCACAGCACTTGTGGCCTCTGTTCCACTAGAGTGCGACATAGCATGGTTAATTCTGAGTAGTACACAACCATTTTTTTGCCTCAGGTCAGTCAAACTAATTGCCGAAGATGAATTTTTCTTCATCATAATAATATGAGCTCTCATACATCAGACGAATTTTTGAGCAGTATTGTATTGTATGTAGTATTGTATTGATGACTCAGCCTACGTTAATGAGTTTTTCTTGTTTACGAATATTAAACGTAAACTGCGTGGTCAACGACTTAAGAGCTCTGAAAAACGAGTCTTCATGTTTTGAGTTTTGAAGATGTCTCAAGAGAAATAAAAAAAACTTGCTACGATAATGGGTTTACATTTTGGAATGAGAAGATGGTTGATAGATAGAGTTTTTTTTAATAGATATTTGTATATTATGCGCCTTTTTTTTTGTTGATGAAACAAGTTGCTGTCAATTTGTCCAGTCAAGAGCCTGTGTTATACCTGATCAAACAGCAATTGCCTCATCTATCGGTGGATGTTTAAATGTGAATGGTGAGCGTCTTCAGTAGATTAGCTGTTATCTTCCCAGAAGGTGGCGCTGTACTCCTGATCATTGGTTTCTGGTGGAATGGATTAAAAATATCAGGGGGCGGTTTCTTGCAGATGGTCTTGCTGAAGAGGGGGGAGGGGAACCTCTTATTTTTTTAAAATTTAATTTATAATTTAAATTGTAATTTTAGAAAACCGCAAATTTCTATTTTAATAATTTTGTTCTTCGCTGGGATTGAACCTTGGTCATGTGAGTTTCTGTGCGAGCGCTCTACCACTATGCCACGACCACCCCTAAACGGATACAAAAGTGTATTGATCGTCAAGAGCAATATTTTAATAAACAATAAAGTCATTTTCATTTGTAGAGCTTTGTTATTATTTGCTATTACCAAAATGCCAGTAGTACCCCTCGCATATGAATGTGCACATAAGCCTATATTTTATTAAATTAGCAATAAAACTTCTAACTTAGCAAAAAAGAATCCTGCTGATTTATAACAATTTAATTAATTTAATAACGAAAGCAAAAAAAATTTATTCTTTTTTGTTTGATATTTTATAATTTGTTTTTAAATTTAACTTTTTTCCAGAGGACACTCAATCGGTCTCTGGACTTGTGGTTGACTTCTTTGAGGGCATTATTGAAACGGAGAATGAAGACGTCTTCCTGGAGTCTGACGACGATCCAGAGGATGGTTATATCACTGTCGTCAATAATGACCAATTATGATGATGAGGGTTACCCAGATTAATCTTCATCACTCTAAGGCAGCGTCAGCTGCCCTTATTCTCCGACTGTCTAAGGACACGGATATTATATGCATCCAAGAACCTTTGTTGTATAAAGACAGGGTTTGCGGACTACATCGAGATGGCTATCGCACTCTATATGCAGCCGGTCCAGGTAAGACCAGGTCTTGTATCATGGTCAAAAACTCTATTAAAGCCTTTATCCTATCTGATTTTAGTAATAAGGATACCTGTGCTATCGCCATCGAAGGCAAGAGGCGTATAGTCTGGATCATGAGCTGCTATATGACACATGACCAAGGGGACGAACCACCAAACTCCATGACTAGGAAGGCGATATCCTATGCAAACAATAGGAATATCCCCCTTGTAATGTGTGCAGACGCAAATGCACACCATACTATCTGGGGCAGCACGGACATCAACCTAAGAGGTGAGTCACTTTTCAACTTTATAGTTCAGAACAAACTAACAGTTATTAATAGGGGTAATGATCCCACCTTTATTGTTACTAACAGAAGGGAGGTTCTTGATATCACTTTAATAAATGATAGACATAGGAATTTGATCAGCAACTGGAATGTTTCGAAGGATTGTTCCTTTTCTGATCACATGTATATAGATTTTGACCTATTGTTTCAATCAAACCAAGTGGATGTCTTTTTGAATAGGAAATGGACGAATTGGTCCACTTACGCCAGGGTACTGGAAGACGAATTACAGTCGGGTCCACCCTCCATTGAGAATAGATCTGAGTTAGACTCCAAAACGGAGCTACTTACCAAAGTCTTGACTAAGGCAACTGAAAAATCCTGTAGGGAAACTGTCAGGAAAGGTAAATCGAAACCCACATGGTGGAATGCAGAGATTGCGGAAAAGCGCAAAATCAGCAGGAAACTGTTTAACGAGGCAAAGAAAAGTGGACAATGGACCACATATAAGTCTTCATACAACGGATTTAAGAATCTAATCAGAAAGGCGAAAAGAGAGTCATGGAGAAGCTTCTGCAGTAATGTGGAAAATTCCTCTGAGACAGGTCGCCTGAGGAAAATTCTATCGACCAATCCCCCAATACCATCTTACATTCAGAGATCTGATGGTTCCTGGACTGATAACAGTAGAGACACTCTGGAACTACTCCTGGAGACGCATTTCCCTGGTTGTCAGGAGTGCACGTCTACAGTTTTTGTGGATCCAGCTGACGGTGCTTACGATATATCAAATATACCAATTTCAGAGCATCGCATAAGATGGGCAGTGAAAAGCTTCCATCCATTCAAATCCCCAGGTCCTGATGAAATCATACCAGCGGATTTACAGATGAACATAGACACTCTCATGCCATGGCTTTTGACAATTTTCAGAGCTTGTCTGCGGTTATCTCATGTTCCTTCAATATGGACAGTTTATAAGATTGTTTTTATTCCTAAGGGTGGCAAGACATCTCATACTAAGGCGAAGGATTTCAGACCCATCAGCCTATCCTCATTTCTACTTAAGACACTTGAGAGGATTATCGATGTTTACATTAGGTCATCCCTCGAACCAGAGGCTCTATCGGGAGCGCAACATGCTTACACGAAAGGTAGGTCTACCGAAACTGCACTACACTCACTAGTTGGTTATATAGAGAGGTCCCTTCAATACAGGGAATACACTTTGATAGCATTCCTAGATATAGAGGGTGCTTTTAACAATGTTAAACCGGAGTCGGTTATGAACGCAATGAGACGAATGGATATAAATCCTGCGATCATCGCTTTTGCAGAGAAGCTGCTCAGATACAGGCGCATAGAGTCTACATTAGGCGCCTCAAATGTTTCCAGAGTGGCAGTACGCGGTACACCACAAGGTGGTGTACTCTCACCTTTGCTATGGAACCTCAACCTAAACATATTACTGAGAGCCTTGGAGAGCACATGCTGCACAACAATCGCTTATGCGGATGACGTCGCAGTGGCAGCTACTGGCAAGGACCCTAAAATGCTTTCAGAACTTCTTGAATCGGCCTTGAAAGTATTATCTAAATGGTGCAACGAGTGTGGGCTGGGAGTTAATCCGGCCAAGACAGAGTTGGTACTATTCACAAGGAGATACAAAATTCCCAAATTCTCTACCCCTAGGATTAATGGGGTAGCTCTCACTTTATCCGATACTGCAAGATACCTTGGAGTTATATTGGATAGCAAGTTAAACTGGAACGGGAATACACAGTCCAGAATCACTAAGGCGGCAAACGCTCTATACTGCTGTAAGAAGGCAATAGGTACTAACTGGGGTTTAAACCCTAGGAACGTTTACTGGCTGTACGATTTTGTAGTGAAACCAACTCTCTTCTATGGAGCTGCGGTTTGGTGGTTGGCTCTACGGAAGGAAAACCATCGAATCCGGTTCGAACGCATTATGAGAATGGTGGCTATTATGATCACGGGTGCCCTGAGAACCACCCCAACTAAGGCATTATTTGCCATCCTGAACTGGCTACCGCCGGACCTGTTAGCGGAACAAACGGCTGCAAATACGGCGATGAGACTTCACGCCACCGGAGCATGGAAGTATAGAAACTATGGACATGCGAATATCTCGGATATAGTTAATCGACAGCAACCTGTTGACTACACGATACCTGAACCTACTTTCGACCCTGGTTTCACAACGGAAATACCGGAGCGATCCTTTTATGAAAATGGTCTATATCTCCCAGGGGATATTGTCCAGGTTTTTACCGATGGATCACGCGATAGAGTCGGATGTGGCATCTTTTCGGAACAGATGAATCTTAGATTGTCGCTTAGGCTACCAGATTATTGTAGCATCATTCAGGCTGAAATAATGGCCATCAGAATAGCCGCTGCTCAGATCCAGTATCGGGGTATATCGGATAGGAATATACATATTATTACTGATAGTAGAGCGGCCATTAAGACCCTTGAGGGTGTCTACACCACATCCAAGCTTGTCCGCGAATGCCGGGCATCTCTGGAGGAGATTGCAAGGCATTCAAGGGTCACCCTCATGTGGGTCCCTTGACACGAGGGTATTGAGGGAAATGAAATAGCCGATGCACTTGCTGGGGCTAGTTCCACCACTGATTCGGGCGAATTCAGTTGCGAGATCGGCATCCCCCTTTTGAGGGGAAAACAGTTAATCTCGCACAAACTCCACTTGTCCGCGGAGGAAAGATGGAAGAATGAACCTACCTGCTTAATGACCAGACAAATCTGGCCCAACATGGATACGAGTAGAACGAAATTCGTGCTAAGTCTGAACAGAGTCCATCTCAGAAATCTTATATCGGTGATAACGGGCCATTGGCCCATAGGCACTCATGCCCGCAGGTTAAAGATACCTCACAATGACTTCTGTAGAAGCTGTAATGACGAAGAGGAAGAGGAAACAACGGAACATTTTCTCTGTCATTGTCCCGCACTGGGGGACCTAAGAATGAAAATCTTTGGACGCCCCGAATTTATCGACAGATCCTGTTTAACTGGAGGTGATTTGAACAAAATTCACACCTTCGTAAGATTATCGGGTTGGTTGGAGAATGGCCAACGGTCATAGACATGTTTTTGGTGGATATAATGGTATCACAACGGGACCTTATTGGACCCAAGTGTGCTTTGCCTAGGGGCGGCTGCCAATTTTAACCTAACCTAACCTAACCTAACCTAACTTTTTTCCATATGCTTAACTTAACACTTAAGTTCATTTATTTCTTCTTCTATTACAATTCTGTAATTACTGTTATTGTCATCATCATTCTTACCTTAAAAAGTACGCTTGAGTCAACATCATGTAGGCATTCCAATGTAGCACTAGCACCACGTTCCACCCACCTGGGTACTTTCAGCTGCACATCGGCATCCGTGTGAGCATCTGTAATGATATATAAACACAAAATGATAAAAAAAAATATAAGAATAAAAATTCAGGATGTACACACACAGACACATAAATATATATATTTTTTAAATCCTTTATCAGCTCAACTCGACGAATAGAATAGAAACGGTAAATAATAAAATGGCATTACTGAGCAAAAACCAACAGCATTGAAATGAAAAATTGATGTTAAAAACTTTTCAGTTTTAGTTAAAAAGAAAGTAAATGTTGTTCATTTTCTCTGGGGTATCATTTTCTAGGTCATAAACGAGAACGACACAAACCTCAGCAAATCAAGAGCAAAGATAAAACTGTAGATGACAAACCCAATGAAGATGATAAAAATTAGCAAAAGAAAAGAAGAAAACAACTGCTTGTATAACCTTGAAAGAAATATTCTTTAATGACTGTATGCTTTACGGCTTGACAATTGGCTGTGCTATTTAACAAACTTTCCCAGGTTTGGCTAATCTGGTTAATACCATCATTTCTTATACTGGTTCTCTAAAAATTTAAGAGCATATGAAGTGTTTTACTGTGGAATTTAACAAATGAATGAATAAATAAATGAATGGATAATACGACTTAAATGTTACAAATAACTTAAAAGTCCTTAAATGAAATACTGCAAAAAGAAACAAAAGAAAAAAGTTTCATTAAGAAAAATATTAAAAGCAACTAGATAGGTAAGTGCTTAAGTGTCTGTTAAAATCACATTTAATAACGAGTAAAATAATAAATGGAAAAGTTTTACATTTTCATTAATTTTTTAAGCACTACGAATGAGTGGCTGTAACAAGTTAGATTACGAAATATTAGTTCTTTTTATGAGTATGCGAGTGACAGTTGAAATTTTTTTTATTTTTAATTTTATCAGTAGATTTGTTTGATTTTTTGTTTGTTTTTTATTTGAGACCAATACTCAGAGGTAACCCCTACAAAATGCTGTGCATTGTATTGGAATTTTGGAAAGGACAGTACAAATATTATTATTAATTATTATATTATTATTAAGCGCCTTAGGAATGAGACAAATTGCTGTGAATTGATCATTCAAAGGCCAGTGTTATACCTTCACCCTTGAATGATCAACAGCAATTGCCTCATCGTTGCATGTTGATTGTGTGGTGAGTGTGCCTTCGCTGAGTAGGTTTAGCTGTTATCTGCTACTTCCCAATAGGTGGCGCTTTTTTCCCTGGTTAAGGTGGAATAGATTGAAATATTGGGTAGCGGTTTTTATGTAGATGGTCTTCCTGGAGGAAAGAACCTATTAATTTTAAATTATAATTTTGAAAAAACCGCGGACTAACTTTTTCATTTTTCACCTCTTCTGGGATTTCAACTTAGGTCCTTTGAGTTTCTGTGCAAGTGCTCTAACCACTTTCAAGTTGGTTTAACTTTTATGTTATATTCTAATATTGCAGATATAAATATTGTGGTCACCGTAGATTAGTATTTAGTGTATTCGCTTACTAGACCAGAACTCCGAGTTTAAACACTAGCTTTGCCATCTTGAAAGAAATATATATGAGAAATATTTCTTATGGCGACTACCCCTAAGAAGTCTTCTGGCAAAAGCTCTGAGAGTAACTGATTGCCATGAAAAACTTTTTCAAGTCTGTCGTTCGGAGTCGACTTTAAACTGTAGGTACCGATATTTATGGCTTAAAATTGACACAGACAACATGAGTGTTACGAGAAGCTAGGAAGTAACTTTGAAATAGGATTGTAATGGCCAATTATGTATTTATGTTTGCTTGTAATTAAAAAGACAATTTCATAAACTAAAGGAATGGTACGAGGATTGTCTCATTAAATTGAATAGAAAATTGCAACGCATTCAAGGATTGATAAGTCAGTACTTTGGTATGTTGTAGCAGAGTTTTATTTATTTATTACACAAAATATTTAATGTTGTTTGTCCTCATATTGTTGAATTTTCTTTATTTTTTCTTGCAGTTTCCAGGAAAAACCACAATTAGTGTTGGCATTTTAACACATCAAATGCAATCTAAAGTTTTCCCTTGAAAATTCTTGACACTCTGATGTAATTTTCACTTTCCATCCAATTGACTTTTTTATTCTACCAAAATTAAAATGAAAAGAAAAAATCAAATAAAACCAAATATATGTATCTACTCATATGTATGTATGTACATTAGGGTGATAACTTTTTTTGGACAATATGCTACCGAGGGGTTTTCTAATGGCAAATATTGTATTAATGATAAAAAAAACTATTTCAATTCAATTTGGCAAAAAAATTTACGCGCACCGCACTGACAGCGATTTCTAAAATGCCTTTAATATAATTTTATGAAATTTTTTTTAATAACAATTTTTTTTTAAATAATGTTTATACGTATGTAAGTATGTAAACAAAAAATAACAATAATTGTTTAAAAGTAGGTATTGTAAGATATAAACTTTAGGTTCAAAGTATGCGATTTTTTACAAAGCGGATATATATCTTGTACTATTTTTATTCCAAGTTCCGCACAACTATTACTGCTTTGTTGATTTGGAATTGTAAATGGTGTAGGTACCCAATGTATGAAGAAACACTCGTGGGCTTTCGTAAAATTTATTTATGACTTGTTTAACCGTCAAAAATCATTTTCGTGGAAACAGTGGTCCGAAAATAAGATTTGAAATCATGCATCACAAATGAAATCATATATAGGATGTAAAAGGGAACAAGAATAAATGCTAAAATGGCAAATATTGCTCTCGAATTCCACTCTCCACACTTACTAACCGATGATAACGTTTTAAAATTTATAAATGGGAATATTCCGTTGGTTATAAAATATTTATATGAAAACCAAAGTTCATACAAAAACTGCATGTCAACTCTCCACTTAAGTTTTTTTTTGAATTCAAGTGCAACTTCACTTTGTTTATAAGACGCTTTTAGATTTTCGTAATTATTTAAAAAATCTGTAATGAACGGGTGCGCAATGTTTGGAGATAAAGTTTTTCCATCCAGTAACTCATCCATGAAATATGTGAAAACAGATTTTTTTATAAAAAAAATAGCGGAAATTAAAAGCAAATTTGGAAGAAAACTATTCCATTAGCTCGAAAACGGACTTTACTCGTACTATTGAAATCAGCATGCCTTAATTATATAGATGTGATGTGGTCAGACGTTAAGGCATCAAAAAAAGTTTTTTTTTTAACTCTGTTTGTTTCAAAACTTTAACGCGTTTGGTGCGTAACCTTTTTTAGCGATAGCTAAAAACTAAAAACGCAGTTCTTAATATTTGTCCATGCTGTACACGATTTTGTCTGGGGAGCTTTGATATTTACAAAAAATGCAAAAAGTTATTACCCTAATGTGCATATGGATATAAGTGTATACATATGAGTATATGGTTATAGGTAATATGCATATATTCTTGCCTTAATACATATTGCCACAGGTTTAAAATGTTTGTCTAAGTAATGAAATTTAAATTAAGAAAAAAAAACAAAAATTATAAATAAATGGGATAAAAATAACCAACAAAAAAAGAAAAAATAGAATTTTAATTTAAATAAAAATTAATCAAAGAGTTATTTTTACCCAACAGTAAATTTTTTATTTTTTTTTAATATTATTTTGCAATATTCTTTTACTAATATTTTAATTGTAATTTTTTTTTCCAACTGGAACTTTATAAACAAATATAGGAGGGCCTAAATAAAATTGAATAGACATACAAAGACAATATAAGTACTTGCATACTGAGTCCTACTCAAGTTGCTGGATAAGCTTTATGGGTACAACGCTACCACAAACTTTAAAATACTCTTTCAAAATTATCGGCCATAGCTAAATTTGATAATTCACTATCCGATATCAGAAAATTACTAAGGTACCTTTCCCTACTGTGCATTAGATTTTTACTGGTACGTACTATGTAAGCTTTTCCAATAAAAGACCTATGGAAGCCATACACGTACAGTTTAACCCAATGTTTTCGTTTAGGGCAGTAAATTCAGTTTTTCAGCGTTTTTTAAATTTTTTTGTTAAGAGTTTTCAAATATTTCTCTCAGTTAATTATTTCGTCAATTAAAACCTACTCACTAAGCCCGGCAGAGGAAAACAGCCCTACATAATCACTTCTACACCACCACGTTTAACTGTTAAAGCAAGATTTCTTTCCCTTTGTTCAAAAATGCATACGGTTTGTTTTAATGTTTCTTTTGATTTTTAATTTTGGAAATAAACGGTTTACGTCTAGTAACACGAAAATTGCAGTTCACCTTGTTTATAGTCTTGTTCAATCTCCGTGGTCTAGTGGTTAGTGTGTCAGCTTACTTGAAAAAAAAAGGAATATGAAAAAATATTTTTATTGGCGACTACCTCTTAGCAGTCTTCTGGCAAAAGCTCTAAGAGTATTTAACTGATTGTCATGGAAAAGCTTCTCATGTCTATCGTTCGAACCCGATTTTAAACTGTAGGTCCCGGTACTAATGTATAAAAATTAACACACAAAACTGCTATGCCGTAATCCTTCATTCTCCCCAAAGAATTTTGAGTATATTTTTGGTCATAATTTTACATTCCTTATATTGTGGTTGCATTTACGGATATTTTTTCTTTTTTAAGACCAATACTCAGGGGTAAAATCCTACTCATGCATTGCACTGTATTGGAATATTGAAGATAGAAGAGTGATACATAAGCTTTTTTTTTGCAATTTTATTGATCGCCATATATTAATAAGACAAGTTGCTATCAGTTGATCACTCAAAGGCCAGTGTTATACCTTCACCCTTGAATCATCAACAGCAATTGCTCAAATTATCGGTGGATGTTGATAGTGAGTGGTGACCGTCTTCACTAAGTAGGTTAGCTGTTATTTTCCCAGAAGGTGGCTCTGTACTCCTGATCATTCGTTTCTGGTGGAATAGACTGGATATGTCAGGGATCGGTTTTTCTTGCAAATGGACGTCTTGGAGTGGGGGGGGAACTCTTATATTTTTAAACTATAATTTATAAAAACTGCAAGTTTAATTTTATAATTTCTTTGTTGTCCTTCGCTGGGATGGAATCTCGGTCGTTTGAGTTTCTGTGCGAACGCTCTAACCACTATGCGATGACCCCCAAAGATATACAATTATGCCGCTTTTTTGTTGGTGAGACATGTGTTATACCTCCACTCTTAAATAATCAATAGCAACTGCCCCATCTGTCGGTGAATGTTGATTTTGAGTGGTGAAAGTCTTTACTAAGTAGGGGGTGCTGTACTCCTGATCGTTTGTTTGTGTTGGTGGAATAGACTGGAATGTTAAGGAGCGGTTTCATGAAGATGAACTACTTGTAGGGAGGGGAGTACCTCTTATTTTTAAATAATAATTTTCAAAAGACGAAAATTTTTAATTTTTCTCCTTCGCTGGGATTTAAACCTCGGTCGTTTGAGTTTTTGTGCGAGCGCTCTAAGTACTATAGCATGACTCCCCACCCAAAGATCTATAGCGGCCTGCCACGATACTACGAATAGTATACATATGATACGATAGTCAACATACAATTTTCCTTGAAGGATAATTTTTGCGCAGTTTTTGTCGTACCACTTTTACCAAATGTGCCAAATTTTGTTTTATGTAAACTCTTTATAAATATATTCAGGATCTATCTAAGATTTAACAAAGTTTTCACAAAATCCTTGTAGAAGTAAAAGACTCGTATAACGTTTTTGATTATCCTAATGTTTTACTTTTAAATTCAGTTCTTACAGACACATTTCACCATTGACTGAAGTTATAATTTAATAGTTAAGAGCGTATTACCGGCTTTTTTCTAATATTTAATCAAAAATATTAAATAACTTTTACAAATTAAAGGACTCTTTTGAATATAAAATAAAAATAAAAGTAAATTACAATCAAACAACAATAAACTCTTTAAAAACATTTTATTTTCTAAATTGGGTAGGAAAGCGTACTCAAGAGAGCTTTTGATTACAGGGAAAGGAATTTTTATTTTTTTTTTCTAAAAAAAGAACAAAAAGAGCACAAAAAAAAAACTATAATTTTTTCGTGAAGTTAATTTTGTAGATATTTTTGTTATTGGTGTTGTGGGTTGTACAACAGGCACACATAAACATCCACACTCTTACGAGTACATTAATTTCTATATATACTCGTATATATAGTCCTTTAAGTAAAACAACTGATATTTATAATGGAAAGTTTCACTTATTATTGCTGTTGAATATTTTAGTAGTTTAGTAACATGATAAAATTATTGTTGTTTTTGCTATTTGCCTTTGTTGTTAATGTAACAAATAAATGTACAAATCAGATAAACACACAAACAGACAGGCAGACAGACAGACATACATGTATGTGTTTAAGGTTGTAAAACATATGTACATTCACATGTACTGTTATCATTACTTGTGTTGTAGCATTTCTATACAATAAGGAATTGAAAGTTTATTTGTATATTTGTGGTGGATTAACAAGTGCGTGCAAGGATACATTATTGTACTCGCAAGTGTAAGTGTCTGTGTTACATGTCGTTGGTATGCATACACATTCATATGTAAATGTAAGCAAATGTATTCAAAAGAATATTTGAGAAAAAAGTTTTTTTGTTGTGTTCGTTAGAAAAAAAGAAGGTAGAGTGAATGATGGAGAACACAAACTGACGTACATATTTATTATAATCATTACACATAGGATTTAAAAATTTTTTTTATTTTTTGCTTAAATTTGCATAATTTTTGTTTTCTTTTTCTATATATTTTACTGATTTCTGCACACTTTTTTCTTCAGGTCTTTTAAGTCATATGTGTCAGTATCGCTTTCACATTACACGCTTTAGTTGTGTTTCGTCGTTTGTTCATTTTAATTTAAGCTTTTGTTTCTTCTGATTAGTGGAATACTGTATTGGGAAAGAAATTTAATAATTTTATTTTTTGTAAAACGCTATTTTGTGAAGTTTAATTGGCTTCCATGTGGAAAACTTACTAAAGAACCAGACAAACTTTTGCACAAACTCATATACTGGGATACTATATTCGTAAAGTGATATAAGCATTTGATTAGAATATTCTAAGGTTTTGCATGATATAGACTATATCTCATTAAGATAAAAACTGTACAGGGGATTCGATATTAAATTCCTAAATAAGAATGAGTAAGTCTACTCCAATGATTTAATAGACATCTATAAGACTGCTTCTGAACTCTATAATTTAAATAGTAGCAGAATCCTAAGCAGAAGGCTTGTGGAGTTTTTCAAATTCCTTCACTACGGTAGTACTTTGCAGGCCATAAATCGTATTTTCGTCTTGATCCTGCCTACTAAGTTGTCTTTAGTGATATCTGTATCTTCTCTGACACCCAGGTAGCAATAAGTTTTCGTAGGTGAATATATATTCTAAACTTGTGAGTTTCCTTGACATACTTTCCCTGTGTTCCTTATCACATGGATATCCCGAGTAATTTGATTATCAATGAGCTTTCTAGCTCACGTTAATCCAAGTACTAAAGCAGGTATTCTTCTTTACCTCCCTTAAATTATATACACACATAAATAATTGGCCATTACAAACCTGTGTCAAGGTTAGGGCCTAGCTTCTCTCAGTTGCCATGTTATGTGTGTTAATTTGTATTCATGACTGGTGGGACCTACAGTTTAAAGGTGACTCTGAACATTAGACTTCAAAAGCTTGTTCATGGCAATCAGTTACTCTCAGAGCTTTTGCCAGAAGACTGCTCAGAGGTAGTCGCCGAAAGAAATAATTTTTTCATATTTTTTTTTTTAAGATGTCGGAGATGGGTGTCGAACCCAGAGCTCATGTCTTAGTAAGCCAACACACTAACCACTAGACCACGACGAAGAACGTTAAATTATATGTATATCAGATAGAAATATAGGGTGCGTGGTATAGTGGTTAGAGCGCTCGCATAAAAACTTAAAGGACCCAGGTTCAAATCCCAGCAGAGGTGAAAAATTAAAAAGTTAGTTTGCGGTTTTTCAAAATTATAATTTAAAAAAAGAGGTCCCCCTCCTCCCAGAAGACCATCTATAAAGAAACCGCTCCCCGACATTCCACTCTATTCCACCTTAACCAATGTCAGCAAAAAACCGATGACAGGAAAAAAGCGCCAGCTATTGGGAAGTAGCAGATAACAACTAAGCCTACATAGCGAAGACTCTCACCACGCACTCAACATGCAACGGTAAGGCAATTACTGTTGATCATTCAAGGGTGAAGGTATAACACTGGCCTTTGAATGATCAATTCACAGCAATTTGTCTCATTCCTAAGGCGCTTAATAATAATATAATAATTAATAATAATATATGTACTGTCCTTTTCAAAATTCCAATACAATGCACAGCATTTAGTAGGGGTTTACCCCTGAGTATTGGTCTCAAATAAAAAAAAAAATAAGTAGAAAATATATTTTTGATCTGAATTTTTATTTATTTATTTACCAAACTAATAACATAAAATTATAATCTAATTATTATTATTAGCCGAGTGATTAAGACCATACGCTCGGAGTAGTGTCGCAGATCGGAGTCTCTGGTAGGAATCTAGCACCCAACTTTCGCACAAGCAGTCTAGCACACTAACCACTAGACTACTGGGTCGTCCAGGAAAATTTTTAATATTATTTCATAAATATTTAAAAGCTACTTTCTTTCTATTCACTACTCCTCAAGTTCTTGTAGCACTTACTTTAAATATTTAAATTATAAATTTTGAAATATATTTGGAGTAGAAAGTATTCAATAGAGAAATACAAATAACTAAAGCAACAGTATGAAAGTGCTTTAAAAACATTAAAACAGCACTGTATAGTTTATTTAGTTTGAAAATATTAATGCATATTAATCGAAAGAATATTTACTAAATACGTCTTAAGTTATTTTAACGCTGTTGCTTTGTAGCATAATTTTGTTTTTTTTTTTGCTTTTATTTGTATTTCAACAAATTAGAAAAAAAAGAATGTTAAATGTTAATGGAAAAAGTTTAACAAAATGTCAAGAACATTTGGAAGACATTTACGTACATGTTTACAATACGAACTATAAATTATAACATTTTCTCTAAGTTTTTGTAATTCCTGTCAATTCGCAAAAGATAGAAAATAGAAATAATAAAAACACTAGAAAAAAAAACATAAATTGTTTTCTTTTACTTAAATGTTGTCTTCAGTTTCAAGAAATAACACGTACCTTGAAAATCATTAATAAATTAATTTTCATTAAAACAGGCGGTAAAATTAGAAAAACACAGAAAAAAAAAACAACTTGAAGAATATAATAAATATGAAGAAAAAAAAACGTTACATCAATGTTGAGAAATCATAAATAATGTATTTACAGTCGCAGTTAATAAAATAGAAATAAAAATTTAAATTTTCTTAACCTCAGATACGTGTATGGCTATGTCTAAGCCTCAATCACTTTCTGTAATTCCGATAATCGTAAATATCCAAAACGGATACTCCTGTAATCATAGTCAAATACTTACTAAAGTCAGTTGTTTTTAAAAACAACTTTATTTAAAAAGCTAAGTATTTTAATTTTTGCCGTAACTATAGTAAAAATTAAAAGAGTCTTTTAGGTTGAAAAAAATTTAAATGGATGCCTCTTTAAAATTATTTCATACCATATGCAACAATATACCAGAAAGTGAAAGAAAAGCCATATAACAGGAACGTAAAATATTTTTTTGTAGGATAAGCAAAAATAATTAAAATTTCTGATAAAAATAAATTCATAATAAAAGTACAGGAAATTATGAATGCGTGGTTTTATAAGTATTTATGATTAAATTTGCATTCTAAGTTCTTAGCATAAAAAAGAAGCTTATAGAGTAGAAAGATACAAAACATATTCGACAATGTTCATAATACCGTAAAATACCGTAAAACATAAGTGGTGCTTTAAAAAATTAAATACTATACGGTCTTCACTCATTCATTCATATAGACATACAACCCTGTGTCAGGATTACGGCCTAGCTTATCGCAGCACTCATGTTGTGTGTGTCAATTTTTATCCATGAGTACCGGGACCTACAGTTTAATGTCGACTCCGAACGACAGACTTGAGAATCTTGTTCATGGCAATTAGTTACTCTCAGAGCTTTTGCCAGAAAACTGCTGAGAGGTAGTCGCCGAGAGAAATATTTTTTTTAATATTTCTTTTTTTTGAAGATGTCAGAGCCTGGAGTCGAACCCAGGGCCCATGTCTTAGTAAGCCAACACACTAACCAGTAGACCACGGCGACTACATATAGGCGGTAATAAAAATACTTCGAACAGAAGGTCTTTTGTACAGCCCTAGATTTAACTAGGGTTTCTATAGTATCTCTTGCAATTTTGTAGCTTTGACGAACTTTGAAAAGTCGCTCGGTGCCAACCTTATCAATTTAAAGTCCGATATTTGATAATCACCAAAATGCCTCTTTCAAGTCTGAATAAATGCTGCACAAGTGCCGAGTATGTGCTTGATAATCCCATATCCTCATTAGAGTATCTGCACAAATTACTCGAAATGATTTGTAATTTATTTAAATGCCCATTGAGTCTGCAGTGTCTGTTTAGAAGATCCGTTAATATCCTCAGGTTGTTATAGTTACCAAGCAAAAGTTTGGGAAAACTAATGGTGTTTTCTTTTGTACAAAAAGTGTAATATTTTAATATTTCTTTATATAAAAAAAATATATAAGTTTCTCAACTCTGTCTTTCGGAATCGACATTAAAACTGTTGTTCCCAGGCCAAATGGATAAAAATTGCCACACACAACATGGGTGCTGCAAGAATCTTGGAACAGGTTTGTAATGGCCAATTATGCATGCATGTATTAAGCATAAATAGCTGTTGGAATTAAGTTTGGAGTTTAACAAGTTAAAAACAGCTTCAGTTCTTTTTAAACTTTTATATATGATTTTGCGTTTAAAGTAGGTTTTTACTTGTCCAAATTGTTAGGACCTTTATAGTAGGTCTTACTCGTATTAATTGTTAGGGTGAGATCACACAATTGATGAATCGTTGCACATCGAGTCCATACTGTGGGCGTATTGAGCACTTTCTCTACTTGCTCAATAGATTTATTGTAAAAAGGACCAAACAAGTACAATATTGCTGAAGATTGGAGTTTAAAATTTACCAATAATTGAAGCAGTTGGGGCAATCCTGTGATACCAATTTTAATATTAACAAAAGGAAACATTAAAAATTTGAAATTATACTTTTTTCATGACCACAATAATGACCAAAAATGTTTAACACTAAATTGAAAATTATATTTAAAAATATAATAAATTAAAACATACTATTTCTAAATAATTACGTCGAACTGCTTTCTTTTTTAGTTGCAGTAGTGGAAAATTTGAGTTTCTCCCTTTGTTAAAGATGAAAATACAAACCCTGTATTTATCGTTATATTTTTGTATGTTTTTTTGTTTTAAAAGTTTTTCATTTATTTTGTTATAAATGCCGCAAAAATCATTTATTATTCATGTCATTATGCTGTCAACAGTCACGCGAAATTGTATAAAATATTTCTTACACTCACTCATCCTCTTAGCTAGGGCAACCATCAAAACTTTATCAAATGTTTCTTTATTAGAAAATAATAATAAAATATGTTCGGAATCGTAAAATTGTCAAAGTGACATAAAATTTATATTCATATAACTGTCTGTTACAGTTTGTAAAAAAATATAAAACAAAATTAATACATAACGCTCTCGAAATTACAATAGAACCCAAAAAACAAAAACAGAAACAAAATAATAATAAAAAAATAAACTAAACAAGTTAAGTTACTCGTGTATAAGAAAAACTTGATATTTATCATTCGAAATGAAAAAAAAAAGTTTTTAGAAAATTATAGGAGAAGCATAAGCATAGAAAAAAGGGGAGTATTATGTAAACTGTTGATAGACATGCGACATGCTAACTTGTTGCAAAGTTTACAAAGTCACAGAATGAAAACGAATACAAAATATTAAAAAGACAAACTGAGTGTATCAGCTGCAATTACAAACAGACATTAATGTCTTCATTTGTGAATACACTTTTAAAAATCGTATAACAAATCAAAAAGATTTAAGAAATCAAACAAAAGGCCAAATAATTAATAATAAGCGATTACATCACTGCTATCCATCACTGAGTGATGGTCAGTCTGGGCGAAAAACCATAACTTGTTCTTTTTAATAAATAATATATGAATGGAGTTTTATTCAGATTCAGTGAAGCGTATTTTGATTATAAACTTTTGTTAATGCTGTAAGCGTTAAAGCGTTGTGTTGAGCGTTCTTGCAGATTATATCCTTCAGGGTACAACGCTCTTCGCAGTATCTACATTCATTGAATAACTGAAAACTAAAGTAGCCGACTTTGTTTTGTTGGCAGACCAAAACAAGTGTTTTTCATGTCAAAATGTTCCGTATATTGAGTAGCGTTAAATGTTTGAATGACAAGTTTTTATTTTGGTCCACAATGTGCAAACGTTCAAACATAAGGTGAATAAACATTTATTGATATTGTAGTTCAATTGCAATTGTTGTGTGCATATACGGCAACAAATGCGATAACTGAGAAAACTTAATTTTTATTATTTAGGAAATTCAATTCCTATAATGCTGACATGTTTGTATTTGTTTAGTGTAAACTGGTGTAGAGTGTCGATCGTATTTAATCGGAGTGGGCAAACAAACAAAACATTTCGCAAACGTTACTACAAAGTCAAAAACTTTAAAAATTTTTTTTAATCGTATTGTACATAAACAAAACCAAAACAAATACTTTCTAAATGAGAAAGAGCGCAAACGAAAATAATTCGCTTTTTGCTCTTGTGCTTGCTTTGTTATTCCGTTACATTCTTATAATTTTCTCTTTTTTCTCTTCTTCTTTTCTTTTTCTTATTAATTTTTTGTTCTACCTACGCATATTTCAGTTAGTGTATTTGTAGTGCTCAAAATAAAAACATTATATAAAATTAAATGGGACAATCGCTCTCACTGTTTTTTTTTTGTTTTACTCATTGTAAAGAATAAAACGAAATGAGATCAAACGTTTCGTTTTATTTATTTTCCTACTCTGTATTTACCAGCACAACACTTCACAAATCTATAAGTTTTTTTTTTTCAAATATTAAATACAATTTTGGGGGTATTGAAATATTTTGCAACAAGCAATTATTGTGATTTTCATACGACTGCAATTAGTTTTTTGCATTTTGATTAGTGCTTGCAAAAGTTGCAATCAGTAGTTAATATATTTGCGATTTATTGAAAAAACAAGAATTGCAATCAACAAAAAAAAAAAAAACAAAAAAACTTAAATTATTTGGTTTAATCGTCTGTCCACTACGAAGAAAAACTTGTAGTAATCACCAATCTGGGTTTATTGGACTTATTGGTATGGAAGTACATATTATGGTTCCAATAGGTTGTAATAGGCAAGGCTGTTAGATTACGGTAAAAAATTTATTAGACAGAAAGATAAGATAAAACTTAAACACAAAACACAAGAAAAATAAACAAAGGAATAAAGTCACGTAAGAATAAAGCATAACGACATGTTTTCCGCTCTATGCTGAGGAAGCTCAGTGGGACCAATGTCAATGTAAAAGAAACTAAGAACACCAATACTTAGTCTGTTTAAAACTAATTTCATTACTTAATTTTTTTTAAGACCAATACTCAGGGGTAAGCCCCTACTCATGCAGTGCATTGTATTGGAATGTGAAGATGGTCGATAGATAGAGATTTTTTTTCTAGATATTTGTATATAGTCGAGCCAAAAAACATGTATGAAAGTAGAACAAAGACACTGGTATTTTTCAAAACGCAGATGGCGTAAGTAAATTTATTTTCATCGTAGAAATCTGGGACCGGGACCAATCGACGCATATTTTTTTCAGATGAAAATGATGCAAAAAACGCATTTTCTTTTTTTTTTTTGTCAGTTACACCGTTCTTTTATTCCATTGACGATATTATGCGCCTTTTTAGTTTAATGAGACAAGTTGCTGTCAATTTGACCACTCAAGGGCCAGTGTTATACCTTCACCTTTGAATGATCAAACAGCAATTGCCTTATCTGTCGGTGAATGTTGAATGTGAATGGTGAGCGTCTTCCGAGAAGGTAGCGCTGTACTCCTGACCATTGGTTTCAGGTGGAATTGATTGGAAATGTCAGGGAGCGGTTTCTTGGAGGGGGGGGGGGGAGGAACCTCTTTTTTTTTTAAATTAACTTTTAATTTTAAATTATAATTTTAGAAATCAGCAAATGTTTATTTTTATTAATTAAGTCCTTCGCTGGGATTCAACCTCGGTCGTGTGAGTTTCTGTGCGAGCGCTCAACCACTATGCCACAACGCCCCAATTTTTTTATTATTACCTATAAATCTTAACAAATTTTATTATTCTATTAATCTAAAATAATCTCGGACAAATGTTTGTCTCACAATTATAAGCGAAGTCCACTGTTGGCCTTTAATTATCGTGTTTAACTCTGTCGTAGAGGTTTTCGTAGATCCCAGCACTGGTACGTATATACTTCTATACTGGCTACCCACAAACAATAGTTTGCCAAGTGTCTTACCTATCTATAAAGTAGTAGTGGCTTTGATAGAAACCGATCGTATTTGTGTAGCAGTTAGTATTGATGGTTATCAATCGCCAATTTCAATACCGGCTATCTATAACCATGCGTTTACAACGAAGAGTTATTCTATAATGCCTTGGTTAGTATAGATCCCAGCATTGGTATATTTTTTTTATTGAAACCAATATTGTATTGTATTGAATTGTATTAGAATTTTCGTAGAAAGGACAGTACATTATGACAACAAAACAAATATTTTGTTTTATTATATTATTAAGCAACTTAAGAATGCGACAAATT
Source organism: Metopia argyrocephala (assembly GCA_963576795.1). NCBI lineage: Eukaryota > Metazoa > Arthropoda > Insecta > Diptera > Sarcophagidae > Metopia > Metopia argyrocephala. The sequence continues at coordinate 81,888,502 of OY756211.1, read as the reverse complement.
GCTGTGAATTGATCATTCAAAGGCCAGTGTTATACCTTCATCCTTTAATGATCAACAGCAATTGTCCCAATCGTTGCATGTTGATTGCGGTGAGTGCCTTCGCTTAGTATGTTTTTAGCTGTTATCTGCTACTTCTCAATAGGTGGCGCTTTTTTTCTGATCATTAATTTTTCGTTGTCAAATTTTAAGGTGGAATTGAGTGAAACGTCAAGGAGTGGTTACTTTGTAGATAGACTTCTTGGAAGGGGTAGGACCTCATATTTTTAAATTATATTAAAAAAAACCGCAAACCAACTTTTTCATTTTTTTCACCTTTGCTGGGATTCGAACCAAGGCCGTTTGAGTTTTTGTGCGTGTGCTCTGACCACTATACCACTAAACTCCAACACTAGTGATATGATCTTGACTGTTCCTCGTAATAGGAAATATTGTAGACGTAGTCATAATTATAATAATTTAAAAGTCATCTTCATGATTAAGTTAGCTTGTAAGTGTTAAATCTCATATTGTAATGTTAAGAGATATTCATTTTATTTAAGAGCATGTATATAACATAAGTAGATTAAGGAGCATAGATAAGAGAGCATTTAGATAACATAGATTAAGAGGTACAATGTAAAAAACTAAAAATGAAAGAAAATAAAGTCAGTCTTGCTACGACAACCAAAGCTAACAATATTATATTAATCCGGTGCCGGTGAACGATTATGGTTTACAGACCATCTTTTGCTAACGGTTTTGTAATGGTGATTGTGTAGAGGTGATCATATTTCGCGAATAGAGTAGAATACAAACTATCCTTTCAATCACAGTGTCTGCTTTTGATCATACTACTTAAGAAAACAATAATAAAAATATTGTGTTTTTAATTATGCAATCATCTGTTTTTTTTTATATATTTGTTCACTTTTTAAATATACTTGTATAGTTAAAAGAAAATTTCATCTCACTCTCCCCAAATTTCTTAATGAATTTTTTCTAGAAACGTACCCTTACAGGCCTATTAATAAGATGATGTGTCTTTAATACAACCTACAATGATAGAAAAGCTAGTTAATTCGGCAACAAAGTACAGTTTTAAAGCAACAAACTTAAGATTATAGAACCCTAAATAGAAATATTTTCTGCCTGTGTATATACAATATACAATATACAATAGCATCAAGAATAGCAGCAACAATTTGATAAGGTCACAATTAATGACCGTCTTTCTTTTCTTTTTTTCACTTCTCTTTTCTCATTTGTGTTATGATTATTGTTTATTATGTTGCAACCCAAAGTTTTCACAATAATTTGAGGCATGTTAACGAGCCATAATGTTACAAAATTTCAATCATTTTAACTGTTTTCATTCATATTTCGCGCTTTTTTTGTTTGTACTACTCTGTCATATCATCACATGTACCAGGACATATGGCAGAGACCAACCTCTACAAATAAAAAGTGAAAGAAATGTTTAAAGAGCAGGGGAGAAAGCACTACGAGCAAAATGTGAAAAAATAATACACAAAATACATGACAAGCATGATGGCAAAAAGTCAGAAAAACAAAACTGTAGTTGGCAGAAAGCCAAAACTTGTTAAAAGTTGTACCTACGAATACACAGTGTAAAGATGACATAATTGTACAAAAAAAAAGAGAGAGAAAAAAAAAGAAGAAAAAAACATTAAAACATGTAGCTGGAAAAAAGGCTGTAGTTGCTTTTGTTTGTGGTTTTTTCTTTTAACAATTTTGTTCCTCTACAATGACAGAGTAGATGTAGATGCGTGCCAATAATATTTAAACAAAACTTGTATTTTGTACTCTCTAATGACCGATTGTTGAACAAAATTTATTTAGCATTCTGTCGCACTCTCTGTCCTCTATTATTTTTACGTTATCACGTTTTTGCCACAGATGACACTTCTACCCTTCAAAATCCAAATGCTGTAATTTAAGGGGACAAAAACAGCAAAACAGTTATTACTGTTGTTATTACACTTGTCACTTTTTTTTAGCTATTTTAATGCGAAGAGCACAACTGTTAACCTCTGACATGCAAAAAACTAAATAGAAAAAAACAAGACAACAAGAAAACAATACCCTGAACATAAAAAACAACAAAAATAACAGATGACAAAACAACAAATAACATCAAAAACACAACAAAACAAAATAAATTGTGAAGCATCAACTATTTTGTTGTTGTTTGTTTTTTTTTTTCTTTTTTATGAGACGGAAATTGATGATTTTCCATATTGATGATAAAACAAAAACAGGCAAATACATACACACACATTTAAACAGACTACACCGTTAATAGATGGCTCGTTATAAATCAGTGTCTCATTTTATGGAAGGTGAAACAGTAGAAACAATCAAGTGCTCGTACTCGAGCTGCTGTTTCATGTTTTTGCATTGATGAATTGTCATGTATACTCGTACGTTTGATAGATTGAATATCCGTCAATAGAACAGACATCAATTTATAAATACTCGTATCATGTGTTAAAGGTTACTTTTAGGTAAAATATAAATTATAATACCTTGAACTCTGTTGTCTCAAACTAATTTTTGTTGAAAATTGAGCACCTGTAATTTACAGCATAAAAGTAATTTAAGAAAATGGATCAGATATATAAAGCAAGCAAGTCTTAATGTAACTAAATACACAAAAAATAATTAAATTGTTTAAAAATTTTAAATAAAATATGTTTACTGAGGCCTTATTTGACAAATTTTAAGGCAATACTTTTCAAATAAACCATCAAAATCCTGAAACATTTTTTATGAATACAGCACGGAAACAAAATACATTATTGTGATAAATACTTTTGCAGTTGAGTGATTGGGTGATAATTGTCGAAAATTAAAAGTAGTTGATTCAAATGATATTTTATTAATGACAAAAATTTGCTGATAATGCGATGCAGTTTCCAAAAATAAAAAACAATATTATTTGAGCTAAATAAGATTTTTATTTAATTACATACAATTGAATTTGAAAATGCATACATGCATACACAACTGGCCAATACAAACCTAGTTCAAGGTTACCGTCTGGTTTCTTGCAGTACCGGGACCTAAAATTTAAGCCAACTTCTAACGACAGACTTAAGAAGATTGTTCATGACCTTCAATTACCTTCAGAACTTTTGTCGGAAGACAGCTAAGAGGAAATATTTTTTCATATTTCTTCTTTTTTTTCCAAGATGTCAGAAGTGGGATTTGAACCTGAAGCCAAAACACTAACCCTTAGACTATGGCGACTATATTGAAAATGTAAGCCAACAGCAATTTATTAAAATCAAATGTTTTTTTGTATGCGATTGTATGAGAAAATTATTTACGCCAAACTCGAATGGTTGTTGTGTTAACGGAGGGATCGTTTCACCAAATACAATCGGCAGGTGCTTTTTGATTGTTGGAAAGAAGAAGACAAATCGAGGATTTTTTCAGTTTGGAGTGAAGTTACATGTACCGACGAAAGTTAATTTACAGCCTATTTCACAACGTCGAGTGAGTACTCTCTTGCGCTTGCTGGGAGAAAACAAATGATTTTGGTTTCAAAATTGCGTGCGAGCGAAAAGAATAAAAAAAGATAATAGCGGAAACATAATGATTTGTATACAAAAGCCAATTTCACAATGTCGAACTCAGTTTGATGCAAAACATGAAATAGTTGTATACACATTCAATCACACACTGTTCAAACAGATCTCAAGCCAATAAAATTATTCCGACTCCAATATAAAAAATGCATATGCGGACAATCTTTTTTTATAATACAAAACACACTCACACACGCAAACGTTTTTTTTTTTTGGTTTTATGTCGCCATATCTTACAGCCTGTTTCTAGAGTACGAATGGTTTTTGACATTCGTCTTTTAATATGTGAAGCAACTACAAAAACACTCAAATTTGTTAGTGTTTCTCATATAAAATGACGAATGTCAAAAACCATTCGTGTTCTAGAAACAGGCTGTTATATTATTAAGTTGCCCATACACGTTACAATTACAACATGAAACTAGCCAATCACAAGCAATTTTCTTAGACTGTTTGTAACGGATATGCAGAAGTAAGCACTTTTAAACAGAGTTGCATTTGTTCACAACCAAAATAGTAGTTCATTTTCTATTTTTAAAGAAATTCATTAAAATTTTTATCTGGTATCACTATTTTTACTCTACGTAAGAAGGAAAAATGGTGGCTCGTAAAAGCTTTTTTTTCGTGTGCCTTTCTTTCGCTCAGTGACTATTTGTTTCGACATTGTGAAACAAACGTTTTCCGTTTTTTTGGAAGGAGATTCATAAGTGTTAAGAAACCGAATACAGAGTTCGCCAAACAAAATGTAAGACCAAGAGAAAAACACAGTAAAAGGTCGGTTGTGGTATGGGGTGCAATATCAAGAGCTGGGCCAGGTAATCTTCATATTGTTGAAGTAATTATCAACCATAGAAATTGGTTAGGCATTCTAGGTAAAAATCTTGTGGAATTAGATGAGATATTGGGTCTTACGAATGATTACTACTTTTAATATAACAATGACTACAAACACAAGGAATAGATTGTCACATACTAGCTGCTACTACTCGCATGTGCTTAAAACCCCAACATAATCGGCGGATATTAATTAATCTCATAGGCCACATGTGGAGCTACTTATTTAGGGTAAAAATTAAGAGATTGTAAAGTAGATGCCAAAAATGACTTCATTATTGCTCTAAAGAAGGAATGGGAAGAGAAATGTCCTAAATACTGTCGTAGACTTGTTAAGTCGATGCCAACAAAATGTTAATTTTTGCATACAATGTTAGATTAATTACTTTATGAATTGTTCTTTTCATTTGTCTCATTATTACTTTGAGCTATAACACCGCGTTATAAAAACGAGCTTTTGTTCTGTCCTATTAACGAAATATACTTTTTCGGAAAGGGGAGAAAAAATAAAAATACACGTGGATCGGCGATTTTCATGTACACGTCAGAGTTTTTTGTTTTTTATGTATAAAGTATAAAGGCCTGGTTAGCCAAACGTTGATGTCGTAAAAACGGTACGTACGTACGTATGTGCAGTTATACAAACGTGTCATATGTCAACAGAAAATGTAAATAAAAACAAAATAAACCAAAAAATTATAAAGGCATTCATTTGCCTGTACCACTAATATTAATTTTTCGTCGTCCACTAAAAACAAAATATAATAATGTTTTATTTTATTAATATTGATTATATAATTTATTATATTTTTCTACTTATTTTTCACAAAACACACCACAAATAAAAAATTTTAATTTTTAAATGGCAACATGAAGCCAGCTGTTTAGAGCAATGATGAATGTTGTTAAATTAACACAAAGTTAAAAAAGGTACCAGAAGTACTAAAATAAGAGCGTTTATAATTGCTTCTTATATTTTATGCTTCCTAAAAATTTATTCTTATACTACTACTGAATATTAAATTTTTGGTTTAAAGCCATTGGTCCATTGTGGACCGGAAACAAAAAAAGTTAATTTTTAAGTAGAACTTTTTAAAAAAATTGTAATTATCTCGGTAACTAGCTAGCACGTAAATCAATCATGCTTCTTTTTAGATAATCGAAAAATTTTTCATTTGGTATGTATATAATTCGTCTGTTGAATATATGTTAAGTAAAACATGGGACTTTGAAATTAAAAAAAAAACATTAAAAACAAACTTTATATTCAAATAAAAATTTAAATTATTCACATAAATATCATAATATGTATCTAAAGACTTCAAAAATTAAAAAGTCTTTTTGCACACATATAAAAGAAAATGATTTGCAAATAAGCATGAAAGTACCAAAAAGGCCGTTTGGGCCCTATTGTCATTTAACATACAATAGTCCCATCACTCGCATTGAAATGTCACGTAAAAACGTTGAGAAATTCTATTTTATACAGATTCTTCCGTCCCGTCAACGTGACATTTATTTTGGATAATCATTTGCATTGTTTTCATATGTTAGAAACCAACGTACGTTGCGTTACGTTACATCAACGTTCGGCTAATTCTACCTTAAAGCTCGTACTGTCCGTCTGTCCGCCTGTGTGAGAGACTTTGGATAAATTTTTAACCCTTTTTCCGTGATCGAATCGGGCTGAATTTTTGCAGGTAGACTCGTGGAAATGTCTGTATCACATCAAATTTTTATGTTTATATATAAAAGAAATACTTTATACATAAAAAACAAAAAACTCTAACGTGTACATGAAAATCGCCGATACACGTGTATTTTTATTTTTTCTCCCCTTTCCAAAAAAGTATATTTCGTTCATAGGACAGAATGTGTGTAACGCGGTGTAATTAGTATTTTATGAAGTTCTGTCAATATTAGTTGCATTTTTTCTGTATGTTTTTAATGAAACATCATATGTGCTTTACAATTCAATAAACTTATCTTTTTAGGATTGTTATATTGACTTAATTATTAGATGAAGTGTCGGCGAAAGCTTGTCTTCTTGAGACAGATAAACAAAATCTAAATGCTATAAACAATTCGCATTTGCCAAACTGTTTTGGGACCAAGTTTATTACATTTTGTAAAATAATTCTTTTGTTTGATAAAATGTATTTGGAACGAAGAAAATTGCATTTGGTAAGACGTTTTTTGCATTTGCCGATTTGTATTTGAGAACTTTCCAAATGTAACCTTATCTGCCATTACTACTTGTTTTTTCTATGAGCAGTTAGATTATATCTTTTATTACATTTCTTTTACTAAAAAGCACCAATTTGCGTTTAAATTTTATTTTTTTTTTTTTTATTCCTTAATAACAAAACATGTTTTGCTGCTTTTCTTGTTGAATTTGATATTAATTGAACGTCAATCTGTGCTTTTAAGAGATATAAATAAATATACTTAGTTTGTAGGTAGTAAAAAGAAAAATGATAAATAAAACACAACAGCGAACTATTGCCTACCGTGGCGTATGATTGACCTAAAAAACAAGTGTTGATTGTTAATTATACGCCACGTGTTCTTAATGTCATGTATTCACATAAAATTAATACAATTTACACAATTCATTATTAATGGTGTAATGATTTAAAAACGCGCTACAGCTATGTAAACAACGTATTCAACTGTTTGTTTAATGAGGGCTTTTTATATAAAATAGGTTCTAAAACACGTTTAAAACGTATAAAAAGACGAGTAAATAATAAATAAAAAATTTTTTATATTTTCTTTTAGTCAGTCAGGAAATATTTGCTTAGCGTACTCTAAACATGAATTTATGCAGTTTAGTTTCAATTCAAATAGGGAAGTTATTTAAAAAAAATTTTTTTAATTATTTTTTTTTTCTACTGCTCAAATATGTACAGGGCTTTTTGTGTCAGTGATGCCATTGAACTGTTTTTTTTTTATCTTGTAATATTTCATATTATTATGTCAATAGTTATTTTTGTATTTTATTTTTATTATTGATTCATATCGGTTACACTTTGGTGTCACATACTTTTAGAATATTTTATGGCTTTCTAGAACACAAAAAATAAAAACGTGTACCATGTGCATACAAGAAATAATTACATAAAACAGTTTTTTTTTATATAAACGTAAATAAATCAAATTAATGAGTGATTTCGGTCAGGTCTTTATGTCAATTAATAAGTAAGACAAACTGGAAGGGTTTTTATAGTACAAACAGTTGGACAGTTAGACAGTCTTTACACAACAGAGACAAACTTATTGCCGTAAACAATTCATTTTATTTGTTTAGAATTAAACATAAATAATGTTGTTTGAACAGGGGTAAATCAGGATAGAGCCAGCAGAACTAAAATTTGAAGAAAAACCTCCATTAACTGCAAATATAGAAAAAAATAAAGAAGCTTACTTCGTAGAAAAATAACTGATTCTTCAAGTGACACTTTAAACCTAAAAAATTGTAAAAAAGTTCATCAAACGGGCTTTTGCTATTCTCTTTGTTGGTAAATAAGAAAAAAGTATTTAATTATTTGTGGGTTTAAAAAAGGGACCAATTGCAGTTTGGACTTTAATTAGTCGACAGTTTCAATCAAATAAAGCAAATAGTAATGAAAATATGAAGTCACCGTAATGTAGTGGTTAGTGCGATGACTTACTATACAAGAGCTCTGTGTTCAAACCCCTACCTCTCAGCAGTTTTCTGGGAAAAGCTCTGAGAGTAATTGATTGCCATTAACAAGTCTATATTTCGGAGTCGACATTAAAATGTAGGTCCCGGTACTTATTTATAGAAATTGGCACAAATAATTTGGGGGGGTGTCTGGTATAGTGATTAGAGCGCACAAACGCTAAAACGGCCCAGGTTCCCAGCAAAGGTGAAAAATTAAAAAGTTAATTAGCGATTCTTTAAAAATTATAATTTAAAAAATAAAAGGGTTCCCTCCCCCCCCCCCCCCCCCCGATCGAAGAAGTCCCTCTACAAAAAAACTGCTTTCTGACACTCCACTCCCTTCTACCTTAACTAATGTCAACAAAAATAAAAACGAATGATGAGAAGAAAAGCGCCACCTATTACGAAGTAGCAGATAACAGCTGAAACATACTTAGCGAAGGCACTCACCACTCAATCAACATGCACGGATGTGGCAGTTGCTGTTGATCATTCAAGGGCGAAGGCATAACACTAGCCTTTGAGTGATTAAATAGATTTTAATAAGGGTTTACACAGGAATATTGGCCTCAGTAAAAAAAAAACTAGTGCCGTAACCGTTTGTTTACTATTCTCAAAAATATTGTTGTAACGAAATCTCTAGAAAAATCGAACGAAATTAATATATAGTAATAAATTACATCAGACATCGTGAAAAATATAAGAAAAATTACTGAGGATATATCTGTACAGCGCTAATAATGCAGAAAAAGTAAAAAGTGCTTCAATTACAGCCTAATCTATATCTAAGATCAAGCATTTAATAGCAGTTAATGCCAGTAAATTAACAGTTCAATCCACGATTTTAAGAAATTAAGCGTTATAGTATGAGTTGCAGTTTCATAAATGCTGGTAAAGTACAATTTACATTGTTAGTACATAGATTCCTAACAGATGCTTTGAATAATAAAAATTATTTTAATATTAGAAAATCGTAGAGCTGACTAATGTAGCAGAGTGTGCTTATGATGTCTGTGTTTACAGAAATTACTTCCAAGTCCATCCATTTAATTAGTGGGTAAAATTATTGTTTAAGCTTTTGTATGTACTCGTATGAATTACATGTGAAATATTTCTAAGCGTTGACGATACTTCTGTACTTCATTATAATAATTAAACAATCTATTATATTCTGCAAAATATTTAACAATGGAAAATAGAATAAAAGATAAAGTTTTTGACAAACAAGGGGGTAAAACAAAACCTCTTGAAATGTTAAAGATAAATTGATTTGTAAATTAGTTTCAAATTAAAGAAATTTAATTAAATTGATTGAACTAAAATGAAAAATTATTTCTCTTGTCATTTTAAGTGCCATTCTTTTTGTGAATCAAATAAAATCAAATTCTCTTTGAAATTATTCAATAGGGAATTTTCTTTAAGATATTAATTTAAAGTAATTTGTTTATCAACAAAGTTATTTAAAACAATATTTGGAAAACAAGTTCATGTCTTTTGCTAATATTTGTGTTCATTAATAATGGGCTGTGTGTGGTATTAATGCCTTCCCATTAATCTCAAGATGTCGCTCACTTAGTGAATGATGAAGGGCAGAAAATATTTGTCAATATAAGTTTGTATGTATATATAGCAACAAATAAATCAAATCAAATAAATTTTTATGGTATATATGAATGTATGTTCTTTTATTTAAGATATGTACATATGTATGTATATTTATTTCAGATATAAAATTTATACTAAATAAATATTATGTTGTCCATTTTATTTAACCAGAAATATTACAAAAATTAGGGTACAAATGATTACATAACTTTTATACCTAAAAAAAGTAATGAGCAAAAAAATAGCTGCAATTTTGTTATAAAGCACACTTTCTCATTTTCTGTGAGGACTACAATAGAACTCTCTGGGCTTCTATTTCATTTGCTCACCCCAACTTTTGAAAGATTGAAATGGTGATTGTTCTTTACCACTTCTGGTATACAGTTATAGTTGTAAAGTGAATTTGTTTGCAAATTCAAGGGTTCTAACTGCACATGCAGTAAGAGCAAGCTCATCTAAAACTCATTTTCCAGATGTAAGCAATACAAGAAAGTGATGTCGACAGAGCAAGAAAAATAAATAGGTGATAAGCAGTAACTCTGAAAAAGGGTTGTAATGGCCAATTATGCATGTATGCATTCCCTTCTTGATTTGTTTTCTAATTCATTTCAATCATGTTGATGGAGTCGCAAGATAACCCTGCTTACCTTAATGGAGTTAAGAATCATTCCTAGGAAGTTCATATAGGCGCAAAAATTAAAGAACGCTGTAACTGACAAAAAATCGAAAATACGTTTTTTTGCATCATTTTTATCAGAAAAAAATATACGCTTCGATTGATCCCGGTCCCATATTCCTATGATGAAAAGAAATTCACTTACACCGTCTGTGTTTTAAAAAATACCAGTGTCTTCTTTCTACTTTCTCACAGATTTTTTTTGGCTCTGGTGAACAATAAATGTTTTGTCAGTTACAAAGTTCTTTAATTCTTGCGACGATATGTTTTAGAAGGTTGTTTATTGAGATCTTAGATAAATTTTTGTAGTTCATTCTTCACTTGCATTTTGAACGGTTTGCTACCTTTTTTAAAGTTTTTAACGATTTTAGTCTTGAAGGTGCCTCAGAACGTAAATCAAAATTCCAAACGGTTTGCAAGATATGAGCCTGAGAAAATGGTCACTGCTTTGCAAAAATGGTACCGAGGCCCAAATGTTTGGGGGTCCATCAAAAGAATAATTTCATGACCTTGGCCAAAACTGTGAGACATAGATCTTCTGTTTTTTGGTCGTTTACCATGTAATGGTGTATTTATACGATTATTTTTTTCGTGTTTTACTGTGTTAATAATCACAAATTATATACAAAATCTAAGAAAGGCGTCTGAATTTATATAATTATTACTATTAATAGTAGTCGCCGTAGCCTAGTGGTTATTGTGTTGGATTACTAAGACGATAGCGCTGGGTTTAAATCTCAGCTCTGACATCTTGAAAAAAAGAAAATATGAAAAAATTATTTCTTTCGGCGACTTCATCTCAGCAGTCTTCTGGCAAAAGCTCTGAGAGTAATTGATTGCCATGAAAGTTTCTCAAATATGTTGTTCGGAGTCGACTTTAAGCTGTAGGTCCCGGTACTCATAGATAAAAATTAACACACACAATATGAGTGCTGCGAGAAGCTAGACCTTGCACAAGGTTGTAATGGCCAGTTATGTATGTATGTATGTATTACTATTATTTTTAACAAATAGTCTAATTGATTACATATCGGTTGTGTTTAAGATTAAATACAATAAAACAAATGTATGTTTATGGCAACTTTAGTTCTCTCATCTGTTTGCAATTCGAATAATCTGTAACACAAAAATAAAATTCGAATAAATTTATTGTGCATTGACTTCATATACATAAGTGGTACTTTATAATAAAAATAATATTTTTACAACATAAATATTCAATATTTTATTGAATGCTCTATTAGATATTGATGTTATTCTAAGACATGACAGCAACAGTAATACAAATTGAATAAATGAAATAATTATTTATGTCAAAAATAAAAATACACTCAAATAAAAGTCTACAATAAATTGTTGTAAAAGCAACAATAAATATAAGGAATAAATAGAGAATATCAACAAACAAGAAGAATAAAATATATTCACTCGTACCTACATATATATTTTTAGTGTTATTTCCTTTTTATTTTAATAACTGTATAGCTTGAGGTCTTTAAATTACTCAAATAACAATTAATTAATATATGAATATACGAGGGCAGTATGAAATGTTCTTAGCATGACAGTGTGATGGCGGCATAAACTGCAAAAGGCTTTAATTAATTTGACCACTCAAATGCCAGTGTTATACCTTCACCTTTGAATGATCAATAGCAATTGCTCCACCTGTCGGTGTTGATTGAGAGTGATGAGCGTCTTCATTAAGTAGGTTAGCTGTCATCTTCCCAGAAAGTGGGTACGGTAACAGCTGTTCAAAAAAAGTCGGTCTAGTAATTGTTATATAATGAAAAAAACTAAGAAAGCCTTAGTGTGTTTAAATATTTACATAAGAACGACTTATCGGAACAAATGTGGTGAGTGAGCAATTGATTTGCATTACATTGAAGATAAGCTATCAAGTGTACGTCTAAAGACTTGAACAGGACAAGAAATCAAATATAAGGTTGATGCTATCGTATTAGACGAACGATGTGAGAAAGTTCCTGAAATAGGTAATGCCACAGTAATCACGAATGATCGGACACATTTTCGTTTGAGTTATGAATGACAAATCAAAAAGATTTTTGCAAGATGAGTGCCACATGATTATCCCTCTACATGGGATAATCACTTTGTCCTGGTTTAGAGGCTTACACTGCAAGGATTGAACCCTAGTAAGCTGGCGGAGAGCAATAGTTCTCTAGCTGGGTCTCCCATACCAGAAACGCAGTTAAGGAGCAGTAACCAAGAACTAAAAAAGAGAAAACTTTATCTCCAATATCATTATAATTTTTTATTCCTCCCCTAATTTAAACTTTTTTTGTGCGGGCTTCTTGGGGTTGATTGCTGTTGGATTCTTCAGCGGTGAAGGGGGGTGCGTGGTATAGTGGTAAGAGCGCTCGCACAAAAACTGAAACACCCAGGTTCAAATTCCAGCAAAAATTAAAAAGTTAGTTTTTTTTCATAATTTTTCCGTTGATTAATAAATCATCATCAACCGATTTCCTTGCGGTTCGTATTCTTAAAGTAGGGTTTTTGTTTTTTCTGATATAAGAATTGATATTAGTAAGCCAAAATCAATGGTCTACACCCTTTTTGCCCCTTCTCCGCCTATTTTAATAGACCAATAAAAAAAATTGCATGATAACCCATCTCACTCCCCTGATTTACGAGAGCTCCTTCTGACTGCTACATGCTTCCAAATTTAATGAAGAAAAATTCTATGCTGGCATACCGTTTTCCTTGAATTAAGTGGTATCGGCAGCTATCACCGATTATTTTGAAGGACATCAGTAAATCTATTTTAATCAATGAATTGAATTGCTAGAAAAACAAAGTTTAAGAAAAGTTAATAAACTTGTTTTTCTTTTTCATTGCTTTTCGAACAGCCCTCGTCTGTATGAATTTTCTAACGAAGTTACACAAAAGAGCAGCAAAGCATTTAATTAAAAATAGAATAAAAACTTCATGTTTGACGTGAAGTGTACATTCATTCCTACTAATGAATATTATTGTGATTGTAGCCCTTAAAATTATTAAAATAACAAAAGCAAATGATGATAAAATGAAGTTGTTTTTAGAACAAAACTTAGTCTTTTAGAAAAAACTCATTGTACGTCAGATATGTACTTATTAATCAATACAAACAAGGAAATCAAAAGCAACACAGTTAAAGAAAAAAAAAGGTAAAAATAAAACTAAAGAGCTAATCAATAAACATCATTAAAATAACGCAAAATCATTGCTGGCTTATAAAAAGGTAAATTAAAAGTGAAATACGTTTGACGAAAAAATCTCAAACTCATTTCTTTTGCCTTTTAATTAAGAGATCCTTTACAGCGATTTGTGTTTAATTTATGTGCTCAAAGAATGTGCGTTTGTTTTCATTAGAATAGTGCCTTTTTAAGTGTCACTTAAGCTTTATATACGTACACTTGTAAACTCCTTTAAGAGGAAATAAAGCTGTCAAATTAATTAGCAATTCATAAGTTAAGGGATTTCTTTTTATACAGTTTACACGTAGTAGATTAGAATTTTGATGAACAGATAGATGACATATAAAAAATTTTAAGCAAAATAATTTCCGGTTTTAATAGTTTTTTTGCCTATTAAAGTGCAAAATATTTTAAAGTAAATTTATACTTTCTTTTTTTTCTATAAAAAATTATTTTTTTTTTTTAGAAATAAATGCAAATATTTATTATTTATGTACAAGCGTTTAATGATGTGTGTAATACAACACTGGAAGTTAATAATGCGGTAAATCACCGCAATCAATTTCAGCACATGAATATTTAACTAAAAGTACATATAAGTTAATGAGTTTGAAATTGAAAGACTCAGGCATGTTTGTTAATACAAAAAAAAAAAAAATTTTGCGGGATAACTCCCACAAAGTTTGTCATATTTAGTTTATTAGCGTTTTTAGGTCTATGTGGTTTATAATTTCTATAAATGATTTCTTTTTGTTTTGACTTCGTTGCGTAAATATTTTCTGTTTTATATTTAAATATATAAAAATATACATTTAGTACTGTTTCGCATACTTAACAAGAGAAAACGAAAATCTTTAAATTGAATATTGTATTTATATTTTATTTATATCATACACCTAATCCTATATTTACAGAGTATTCTTTTCAATGTCTATTTTTTGTACTAAAACATAAGTTTCCTAAACTTTTCTAAATTATAGAAAACTTGTCATTTAGAGGTAATTCACCCATAAAGACTGAAACTTTCCCAAAAGCTGAATCCGAGATTGTTCCGTAAACTACATCAATCCTATGATATTATTCTGTTTGTAACAATGGCTATTCACGCAGCTGACACACAAGTCCAGTATTACAGTATATCGAATAGGAAGATAATATATCTTCAGATAGTATACTAGCCAATTAAACCTTCATGAATATGTATAACTTGTATTATTCGGCAATAATGGGTGCTTCTAGAGCAGATTGTAAGACAATATAGCTAAATCTTATTCTAGATTGAATTCGAAAGAATTCATAAGCGAGTCTAGTATTCTTCTGTTAAAAAAGAACAAATGCTACTCAATCACAAAGAACAAAATAGCTCACAATGAAATTGTAATATACCGTTGAAGCAGAGAAAAAACGAAACATTTTCTGTTCAAAATGTAACAAAAATGTCTTTTAAAGTTTTGTTTTGTTAAAATTTTAATAGAAAAAGGGTTTAGTTGTTAGTGTTTTCGACAGTTTTCACATATGACCCCTAGGGCATCATGTTAGTAAGATTTTTTTACATCTTCGTTTAGTAAGAATGTGATTAAAATAATCAAAAATATGTTAAATATAAAGTTTTTAGTTTATTTTTTCAATTTTATGATGCGATTTTTTGCATTTTTGGTAAGATATCATTTTTGTATGAAGCCGTGGGATGAGCAGAAGAAGAATACTGCTGCATACAATTTTGTTGCTAGCAGATTTGAATGCGGCAATATTTTGAATGGAAAATCAGCTCAAATGAATAAAAAAAGCGATTTTTTTTTTGATAAAAATGTGTCAAACAGGTACAAGAGCTCTCACAGAATTCAATTAAAGTTTAAATCATCTGAAATTTTAATAGGGTGTATAGAGAAGAAGCATCCTGAGAAAAGCGAATAAAGAGGAATGATCTGAAGATCATCTCGAAAAGTCAATACTTTGACACAAAGTTAAAAACGAATTTAAAACAACTATTTTAGATAGTGAATTGTAAAGCAAAATTTTAAATAGCTTTATTAACCCTAGATGCACTTACTTATTTTTAATACACTAAGGACTTTCTTTGTCGAATGGACGAAGTTTGCTTTTTCTCCGGTCCTAATCACATCAAAACCGAGTAAACTTAAAAAAATTTTTATATTTAGCAAGAGAATTTAGTTTTTATTTGTTTAAAATAGTGTTTTGTGTACAACTTTAAAACATAAAACTAAAACACAAAATTATAAAATTTCGGTTTTGAAAAAAAAGCGTGAAGGAAGATATAATAGCAACTCAGGTAACAAAGTATTTAAAAAAGTATATAAAAAAAATTAAGTCACAAAATTAACGCATTAAAATACAATAAAAATTAAATTTTTTTAACATTGTAAGTTAGTTAGTACAATAGGCACTGAGAACAATTTTGAGTTCTTCACAGAAGTGTTTTTTCTATCTTGCAGACATAGATTTGGTTATGCCTCCTTTTGTATATGGACATATTTATCTTTTAGGGCAAGTTTTTATATTTACAAGAATTTATTCTTCACGTTTAACCATATATCTTAATGATGTACAAATATTTTGGCGTGTGGATGTCTTAAAGTAGAAACTTGTAGTATTCTATTTAACGTATTTTTTTATTCGAGTAGAATGTAGGTTTTTCATAAAACTTACACGATTTAAAAGTTCTTTTCTTGCCCAAACATAATGTGTGTATATATATAACTGTTTATTGAAGACATTTTAAATATACAAAAAAATATTTATATATTCATATTATATGAACTGCAAAAATTGAAAAAGTTACACAAAGAACTATCTTCGCCGTTCCGACGAACACAACCATAAAAAAATCAACCTTACACACGATTAATCGGCCTACACTTTAGCACTCTTTAGCAGGTTAATGACCATTAAAGCTATATAAAATATGAGCAAATTTTAGTGAGCAACTAAGGAGTAAAATCAAAATTAATGAACTGTGTGCGTGGATTCGACGAAAAAAGTGCATCTAGGTTTAAAGGAATATATAAATAAAGCTTCCCTTGTTTTTTTTTTTTTTTTTGGTTTTGAGCAAAGAATGATTGCATTTTACCACAGTTATCAGTTTAAGACACTCAAATTAAAAGAAATTTTGAAATTGAATTTTGGATCAGGTATTCTAAATTTAAAAAACTTTATCTCAGTGTCCGTATTCATAAAGAATATTTCAGTTTATTGATAAATTTCTATGCAATACTTCTCAAATAAACCCTCAATAAACCTGAGGACAGGTTCGAAGTCAGTAACTTTAAAAACCGGCGTGCAGTGATTTGCTTGTAGTTTGAGGAAATTTTACAATGTAGGCCGCCATATTGAATACTACTTTTCGAATTTGAAAAAGTGTTCTTTTTTATTGAGGTCAGCACTTAAGGGATGACCCTTATTTAACCAGTACATTGTGCTGGCCTAGGGTAAGGGGAAAAGAGGGTATGGACCTTTGATTTTAACATACTAATATTATATCTGATATCAAAGGTCCTACTCTAAAATGCGAACCGCAAGAAAATCGGTTGCTGTTGATTGATTATTCAATGGCCTGTGTTATGCCTTCACCACTGAATAATCCAACAGCAATCAAGCCCAAGAAGTCAGAACAATAAAGTTTAAATTAGGGGAGGAATAAAATATCATAATCATATTGAAGCTGTTGGCCTGTTGCTATTCTCCTTGATGACTTCTGAACTGCCTTCTGGCATAGGAGACCCTACCAGAGAGCTATTGCTCTCTGCCAGCATAACCTGTTAAGACCTTCCCGTGTAAGCTTCCAAACAACGACAAGGTGATTATCCCATTAATATTATATAATTATGTTTAGATTCCAAATTAGCAATCTCTAACATTCTCGTATACCGACCTTTATTCTTATTTAATGATCTCTAAAAGCTTTTGCCAGAAAATGTGTTTATCTGACCTATAGTGCAATATATAAATTATTAAAAGTAAGCATTGAATTCTAAACAAAAATATTAAAAAGAAATACCAACCATTTTTGTTGTTGTGTTTGGTGCAATATCCAAGCTTCTATAATATATTGGAAATTTCAATATTTCTTTGTTAAACCATATTTGTTTTTTCTCTTTTTTGTCAACTGCGGTTAATTTGTGGTTTAGTTGCATGGTTATAAAAATGGTTGTATAATAATTGGATGTCAATAGAAATTTTTATTTGTCGGAAGCTATTATTTAAATTTAAATAAATTCTCTTACATATTAAAATAATGTGAGTTTAAATTCAACCAGCATACATATATTTACAATTTTTGCAAATACTTTTGCACAACATTATTGTATATTTATAGTGGTATACAGAACAAAAATTGTTAAATATTATAAATATAAAATATTTATGGGCTTATTTTGTAAAATGAACTTTATCAAAAGATTGATATTTTATATTTTAAAGTAAAACGAATTTCGTTTTTTATTGTTGTTTTTAATATAATAATTTCAGATTTTTTGATTTTATTTATTTTTACCATGAACAATAAAAGGTACGTATTTGCTTTATTCAGTTGGGTTTCTTGTATTCGAAATTGAATAATGTTATTATTGTATTTAATGACTGCAGTTAAGTACCCTCCTCAAACGGCACAATTTTACAACGCTAGATGGCGCTATGTGTACAGTTGTAAGTTCAACTAATTATTTTAAGGCCCATTACTAGTACAACTTGCCTTTAGTTAAAGGTAGGATGTTATCGGACAGATAAATTGCTTTTAGTTATTACAACTAAACTTTAACCTAAAAGTGGCCGATAAAGTTATTGGAAAGATTGCCTTACCTTCAGCTTTTAATGTGAGGTTTAAACGTTTGAGCTTACCATATTTTATTGAGGCTGCCATATTTTTTGTTCGTCGAATTATTAACAAAAATATTTTGTTTATTTTGTTAACAAAAAAATCGATTCAATAAAAATGGAAAGTAAAACACATTTCTTTGTTGCTAGTGCACAATTTATAAAATTTTGTTTTTTTATTTATTTATGTAAAAATGCGTGTTGTTGCCCCTTGGTGTTTAAAAAAAAAAAAAATTAATGCCAAAAGTAAACGGTTTTTATTCTGGTATTGCCGTATTTAAAAAAACATAACTTTTATCTTAAAGGTAAGTTGTAATAACGAAAAGCATTTAAAGGTCACTTTATTCCTGCCATTAACGAAAGTTACGTTTAACTATCGGAAACTTTATAGGCAAATCGTAATAATGGCCCTAAGACTTATAAGTTTGTATAGCAAATTATTGGTGACTATCTTTCTAACAGTTTAATTCATAATAACTCCTTAATTTAGGTTTAAACCATACATTAGTTATGAAACATTATCTGTCTGTCTTATAAGCTCAAAATAAAAAACCTTATTCATAAACCTTTCACATGAGCAAATTAACTAATAAACGATTTTAATGTCATGCTGGCAATACCATGATGTTATTTCAGCATAGTGATGCACAATAAAAGCTATCGGTTACTTACGTAATTTTTTAATATTTCAAAAAATAGTGTAATAGTAATAAAATTATATATAAAATTGATGTGATTGAAATAATATTTACTGCTGTTCAAAAAATAACTAAAACAAACTGACAAAATTAAAGACAAAATTTCCTTTGAAGTACATTTTTTTAATTCATGTATATAGTAATCGAATACTACCATTCTCTTTTTGGTTTGTGCAGCACTATTCTGTTTACATTTTTTTTATATCAAAATTTGGTAAAATGGAATTGAAAACTAGAGAGAAAGAGAAAGAGAGATTTACATTAGTACAGGAATTGATGACAGAGCCTCTAAAGGAAAGAGATGGCATATGTAAGACAAAATAAAAACAACTTTTTGGCCTTTTATTAATTTAATTTTCTACAGAGACTGCAATCATTTGCTATTATACGAAAATTTTTAATTATGTGAATTTAAATATGTATATAAGTACCTATTCTTGCAATTATATTAGTTGTATTCATTGTAATACTATATTATTCCACTTTTATTTATACAATATCCAATCTAACTCACAAATGTCGTGTTATTGTACGGTTAAAGTACCCAGAAACCTACAATAAAAATTTCTTATTTATAAATGGTTTATGAGAGCGTTATGACACTGTTTCTTGTTTATGAATACAAAATTAAGAGATTTTGCTTATAAGACTCTTATAAGCACGTTTTATCTCATTATGAATTGGACTGTTAAACTTAAAAATTTTAATTTGTACTTTTTTACAATATGGTCGACGTCTTAGCTTTTTAGCATCGTATATAAAGAACGTCATCCAAGATCTTTCACAAACCAACTTTGTTTTGCAGCAGTTAAGGAACGTAGATCAAATAAACTTTTTATGATGAAACGACATGTGATTAAAAGGCAGACTTAGAATCTTCAATGGAAGCGTCTTTTTTTAACTGAAAAATTTTTCTAATATATTTAGAACCTGTGTGTGATGAATTATTATTATTATCTGGTTCAAACCCAGCCCTAATACAATACACTTCGACCTATAAGATCTATTCTGTCCCTTTGAGACTACTGTTTGTTTAGCAGACCAACTGCCTTCCTTATAGACATTAGTAGGTCCGAAACTTTAGTGGTGGATATGTCCGTCAATGAGACCATATCGTCGTGCAGGAGTTTAAGTGCTCTATACGCCATTTTTTAAATCTCGAGTAAATGATGCTAATTTAGGTTTTTGACGCCAAAATTTTTAAAATCTGCAATCCGTTTTCGGCTATTTATCTCCGAAACTTGACATGATATCCTAAAACGGATTACAGATTTGAAAAATTTGGGGTCGAAAACCTAAAGTGGTATTATTAACTCGAGATATATAAAAAATATGAAATGGCGGATAGAGCACTTAAACTCCCACACGACGATATGTCTTCCTATACATCCATCTAAACCTCTATGATGCTTGTGAGCATAGTCATAGTCGCTATTCTGATCACATGCGCTCTCACACTATTAACTGCAGTGACTAGTTAGGATTTTCAGATTCCAATGTTACAAACATTTGCCAGTTTGCGTGAAAGCAGTTAGTTTTTTAGTTTTAATACGCGTACTTAAGAACTAAACTAATCTAAAAATAGATTAAAGATGTCACGATACTTCAGATATTCAGTGACAAATTAAAAATGTTACAGAACTTATAAAGTGGAGGAGATACAATTGTACCCCTTCCGCCTGACTATGGTTAAATATAATAACAAATAATCAACAATCCTTTTTCTTTAATTTTTCTTTGATTTTCTTGTATAAGGACATAGACGTACGAGTACGCATATACATAATTTATGTTTTTAGTTAAAAAAAAATAGAATTTTTACAACCGGAAATTAAAGCTTATTCAATGAATACGAAAATATTAAATATACAAACATATTTGTTGTTTTTTTTTTTTTTTTGCTTCCTGTTTTGAAATTCTCTGCCTATTACAACACGAGTCAAGTAAAATTGTTCCCCACTTTTACCGACTGTGATATTTCGATGTTCCACGTGTTATCAATTACTTTAATTATTTATTATTTTTTTAATGCTGTGCCTAACTGAGAAAGTGATTTTATTGTTCATTGTACTTTACCATTATCAATAACTTATTAATATGGTTGAAAAAAAAAGACTGCTCCACAACGGCCAAAGGTATTCTATTACCGTTTTAATTGAAGCTGACTATGGTATATATATGGAATTTTTTTTTTTGTTTTGTTTTGTTTTTTCATTGAGTTTAAAAGACAGCAAACTTTAAATGAAAGCCCCTTCATTATAAACAAAATAAGGTAAATGACATATGGATAAGGTACACGTGTTTTAAAAATAACAATGAAATTACCTGTATGTTTACCTCCAAACAGCAAAAAAATATCAGTATACTTTTCAATATCATTAAAAAATTATTTTTGAAAATATTTCCTCTATCCATGTTCCAAGGAAATCCTAATTTTGATTTTATTGAAATAATCATTTCCTTATTTCTATGATAATGGCTTATTGAACATTTTGAAATGTGCTAAAGCATCACTTGATAGAAACCAAAACCAATTACTGAACTTTCTATTTATATTGACCCTATAGGACTGTTTGTTGCCATATAATTTTCAAATTATTTTGTGCCATTTCATTGCTTACGCCCTGCATATCACCGAATTGCTAAAATAATAATGAACAGATGAATAAATGTTTTCTTTTAACAATATGTACTTATAGATGAATTGCAGAATGGAGGAGGATGATAATGATGTGGTGCTTGAAGGTTTCACAATTTTGTGAGTGCTAGAATCCTGTTAGATGGAAAACCATTCCTTCTTTGTTTTTGAGACAATATTACAACATTTATGTAATTGTTTTTTTCACTTCAATGCCTTTATGTGAAAGCAATGTACGAATTTTTTTTTATATTCTTTTATCATCGTTGTTGTATTACTTAAAATAGAAAGCATTATTATCAACAATATCATCATTATTTTGCTGGTTTGCCATTATCATTATTTTAGGCATCGTTAGCATTACCAGCAAAAATTCCATCACTGTAATTTTTGTTTTATTCCACCACATTGTATGGTCAGACACTTTTTTCAAATATTTTCCCATTAGCAAATGGGTGGTCATTTTAGCTTATTTCAAACACCCTGTATATACGCCTTTAGTCCTTATTGTTTAGACAATAAGTCTAAGAACAGAAGAAACTAATTTCTTTCTCTTTTTTATGGGTGACAAGACAATTGATTTTTATACGAGTTTTCTATCTATTTTATTTCTTTTGCTTTTATTTCAGTTTAAGAAAATGAGATTTAAAAGTGCTAAGGTCGTTATTACAGCTAATTCGTTTATAATTAACACCAGACGACTAATAAACTTAAACAAATAATTTATTTTCTTTTCCTTTTATCGTCTTTTATTGTTTAATTTTTGTAATTGTTTTAAATTTCTGTGGAGCCATGTGTAAATTTTAAAACTAAATAGTTTTCCAGTAGCACAAATGATTTAAAACCAAATTTTCTTACATGAAATCAATTAATTGTTTAATTTAAAGCTTAAGGACTATTACAATAAGTGTGAAATATATCATGTATAGACAGTGAAGTGAAGAATTTCAGTTTTTTTACTAATTTCAAAAATTATTACTTGCGGTCTCTTGTCCCTTTGGCTAGTCGAGATTTATTTTAAATAAAATTTTTATTTAGAACGTAAGTTTTTCATGTTGGGGTATCCAAGTTGAACAAGTAGCGCGATTCACTATGAAATTGTAACGACAATTGTTTTGTTAAAAATGTTTAACAGCAAAAGAAAAGATTTAGTTAATCAGTAAATTTTTTTAACAATTTTAGCTATCATTGAGCGTTTTCCAAACCATAGTTCTATTTGTACTCGTATTGTTAAAACGTGTACACACAAAATAAAAATCAACATTTTCGTTCTTTAACAGGATTTTACTAAAATATCTAGCATTTAATCAATAAATTTACTAATAGCTTGTTTAATTGGCATGTACATTTCATTAATAATTACTAGAAAAAATAAAAAAAAAATTACAAATATTTTCAGAAAATATTAAATTTAATGTCAAAATACAATATGAAAAACCCGTACTCACACATATTTTAAATAACCATTTTTCCTAAAATCAAAATGTTATAGAATAAATAATAAAAATTACATTAAAAATAATATTCAATAAAACAAAATAAACTGATATCAGTATTTGTTGGATATGTGACAATATTCAAGTGAATAATTTTAAAGTTTGTAAGAAAACTGACGTTGCATACTGTTTTTTCGTTAGGTTCATACCTGAATTAAAGCGTACGGCGTAAATAATTTTTCAAAGTTGTTTCATGCCCATACATTCTGTATGAGAGCTACCGAAAGCGTATGCACATTATGGATTTCAAAAATCCAAATTTGACAGTGCGTACAAAGAAAAAATTAAAATAAAAATAAAAAAATTAAATATAATAATATTTGTTTGTAATTTTTTTTCTAATACAAACAAAAGTAAAAATTTGACAAAACAATATTTTGTTTTCCTTTATTGTTTTCTTTCTTTTATTTATTGCGTATTTTGGTAATACGGAAGTATACAAATTATACTTTTTATTTGTCGTACGTCGTACGCTTTAATTAAGGTACGACCCGTAAATTTTTTTTTCGTTCCTATAGAGATGCCACTTGATTTATATTTTTAACTACAAGCTTTAACGAGCAGTTACTGAACAACAAAATCGGATTTAAACTATAGGTCATACTATAACTTACAGATTTTCCTAACTTATTTAAAGTCTGTAGCCAGGTGCTAAATTATGTGATATTTTATATAAATTTATAGATTGGGTTTGTGGAAAGAAAAGGGTCTTAAAGAAGTAGTCAAGGGTTATGTTGTTTTAATATTTATTTGTAATAAAACGTATGAGATGTTCACAGCTTGAGAGCAGGTAAAAGAATAAATTTTTTTGAATCACATCGGCTTATCGTTATGTAGTTTAGTAATCATAAGAATATATCTTAAAAAGATTGGAAATTATACAAAAATCATTTTTAATGTAAATTCTATAATAACTGCTAGAAATTTCAACAACCGCTCAAGCTTTTTCCGAATCAAACGAAGTAAACATTGTAATAATAATCCATAACACAAAATTAAAAGTGCTACAACTTGTATTCCTGAGTATGATAGAAAAAATGATTGTTGACGTCGGCATAAACATAATAACATCGTTGACAAACTCACATGGGTCACGGCAAGACTATACTTTGCATTCTGGAAACACTTTTTATTTGTAACCGATTGTGGATCGTAACGTCAACAAACCACAACCAATTTTACTTCTATTATATTTTAAGCAACAGGCAAAGAAAGACTAAGGGGAATGAAGAAAATTAATAGCAACTAAAATCTTAAATTATACATATATTTAAACTGGGAGACAACATTAGGAGCCACAAAAGAGTATCACCAACTGGAATTATTGTCCATAATTAAAGGTAACCACCACTCCAGCCTTCATCCCCAGGTAAGAAAAAAAATTCAATTTATATTTTAAATATTTGTAGTAATATTTAAATTGCTAATTAATTTGATTTTGAATCAAATTATTGTTCGAAACAAATATTTTTAATTAAATTATTTATTACAGCAGATGAAAATTTTAACAGAAAACAAAATCTAAAATAAATTAAAAAGTTTAGTTAAAAACAAACTAAAACAAATTATTAAAAACTTTATTGAAATAATTAAATAAAGTAATTAAAACTATTGTAAATAAATTAAAATTTTAAGCAATCTATCAAATCAATAAGAAATAAATTTTTTTAAGCGCAACATCCAACAATTTTTATATTCATTTTTGCTGAGAAAAAAATTTTGTGGTAAAAATTTCTATTAAAAAGTTAATTGGTATCATTTAATTAACACAATTAATTTTTTTAATTAAACATATAAATAGAAATATTTGTGTGTCTACTTGTTTCGTTTAATTTAATTAAAATTTAAAATTTAGCAATTTAATTATTTTGAATATTTTTTATTTGACAATAATAGCAAAATTGTTTTAAGAAAAATCTATGATATAGAAATTGGCTTTGTAACTGCATAGTAGCTTACATTCGAACTCGAATATCAAATATACATAAGAAGCTACTTGTTTGGCTGGTTACATACCACACACTATTTTGTCAAGTTATGTATGTATGTTATGTGGGCTGTGATTTAGGAAAAAATATTTTTCTTTGTAAATAAATGAAATCATACATTTCCATTAATACCAGCAACTTACTTGATTACAAAGGTTTAAAGCTGGCTATTAAGTGTATAATTTATGAACTTAAAACTACAATTTGGAGATTCAATTCTGTGTGAACATGCAAGAGAAAAAATATAACAAAGGGCTCATGTTTGAGAATTATTTAGAGTATCTGCATCATAAATTAACATTGAAATGGCCATTTACGTACGAGTATACAAAATTGGTCAGAATAACAGGAAGAAAGTGAAAAGTATATTGAACGGAAAATATTGCAAACACTTTACAATTTATAAAATAAAATTGCTTGATTGTTTAAAAGTCGTATTAAACTTCACAATTAGAGAACAAAAGTGTATTCTAAATAATTAAACAATTCTGACACTGAAACACATACAAATCCAATGAAAATATTTTAATCTGTGGTAACTTCATTAAGCTCACATAAAAGTTTAATTCATTTTCTACACTTTAGAGGTTTAAAGAATTTACGGAATATATTTGAAGTTAGTGAAGTAGTTAAAGAATTAAATTGCAAAAGCAGCCGAAAAGCTTTTTATAGTAAAACCTATAGACACTCAAACAGAATCTTTTCAAAATTGCTTTTAAAGCTACAAAATAAACAGGCTACAAAAAAAAATTTGTTTTTCTATTTTTTTTAAAAAGAAATTAAAAAAAAATTTTTTTAAACAAATTAAACAAATATTTAAAAGAGTAATATTATATATTCACGTGGTTGACTAAAGCTTTTCTATAATGTCATAAAACACATTCCAATTGTAAATCGTGGTATAGTGCTTAGAGCGCACGCACAGAAACTCAAACGACCTAGATTCAATCCCAGTGAAGGACAAAAATTATTAAATAAAATTTGCTGTTTTTCTAAATTATAATTTAATAAATAAGAGGCTCCCCAACCTCCAAGAATTCTATCTTAAAGCAACCGCTCACTGACATTCCAGTCTATTCCATCATCAGAAACGAATGCTTAGGAGTATAGCGCCACCTTCCGGGGAGATAACAGCTTACTTACTTAGTAAAGACGTTCACAACTCACAAACAACATCCACCCACAGATGGTGCAATTACTGTTGATCATTTAAGGTTGAAGGTATAACACTGGCTTTTGAGTGATCAAATTGATAGCAACTTGTCTCATCGACATAAGGCGCTTCAAATCTTTCTATCTATCTTCAAAATTCTGATATAATTCACTGCATGAGTAAGGGGTTCACCACTGAGCATTGCTTATAAAAAAAATTTGCTGTGGGGTAATCCAGGCAGTCCTGATCGAAACAGCTTTCGAATTGAGAAAACTTTAAAAATTTCTTATAAGACACATTACAATATATTATTGCTATGTCACAAAATAACGGCATATCGTTGTGCGGGAGTTTATGTGCTCCATCCGCCACTTTATATACCTCGAGTTAATGATGCCTTTTAGACACGAACATTTTTAAAATCTGCATCCGTTCTCGGCTATTTATCTCCGAAACTGGACGAGATATCTGAAAACGGATTGCAGACTTGAAAAATTTAGGGTCGAAAACCTAAATTGGCATCATTATCTCGAGATATATAAAAATTATGAAATGGGGTATAGAGCACATAAACTCCCGGACGACGATATGTACTCATCATGTAATTGTCGAAGAGTAAAAGGAGTAAAACAAACTTGAACAATGGAAAATGATCACACACATACATACATAACTAGCCTTTACAACCCTGTGTCAGAATTACGGCCTAGCTTCTCGCAGAAATCATATTATGTGTGTCAATTTTTATCCATGAGTACAAGGACCTACAGTTTAATGTCGACTCCAAACCACAGTCTTGAGAAGATTGTTCATGGCAATCAGTTAGTCTTAGAGCTTTTGCCACAAGTCTGTTAAGAGGTAGTCGCCGAAAGAAATATATATATTTTTTTTCAATTATTCTTTGCTTCAATATGTCAGAGCCGGGACTTAAGCCGGAGGTCTTGTCTTAGTAAGCCAGCACACTAACCACTAGACAACGGCGTCATCACCCAAATATTATATTTAATATTTAATAGAAATATTCGACACATTTCTTAGAGTTGTAACCTTTTCGAAATTTTTTTTATATCTACTATGATTTCTAAAGTATAACGAATAGATGTTACTTTTCAAGAGTAGTAGGTGCAGGGAACCATTTGTTACTCATTAATATAAAAAAAGAACGAATTTGCCAAAATATGCGAGATTTGGTCTTTTCGAAATTGCATATTCAATAACATTTGATTAAGTGATAGAAATTTTAAATGAAAAACAATAATATGGATATTATACTTTGTTTTCTAAAATCTTGGAAAATCATTAAAATTCAATATTTTTGTATATTAATAAGCCTACAGAGGTCTTACTCTGTAACTCTCCTAAGCTAAAACTCTATCGCTAAAAATTTATAAACTTTATATAGGACTTTTTGGCTACGAATTCAACTCTTGGATGCTAATTGTAATGTAAAAACTTCATGCCTATTACCTCAAAACTTTTTAATTTTATATATTCTAACGCCAAGCCTATTTCAAAAACCCAAAATTTTTGCATTTTAGCTTAAGAGAATTATAGAATAGGGCCCCAGTTAAGCACTACAACCAGAACAAAAAAACTGATTCTTTTAAACTTCTATTCATTCGACTAAACCCTAATTGTGTTTCAGTCGTAATTGTTAAACAAAAATATTCTTTTTTTCATTCTCTGTATTTGTGTTTTGTGTTTTCTAAAAGGCTTTTATTTTTATATATTATTTTTTCATGAAACTAAAACAAAAATTCAAGAGTACATTTCAAAGGCAATATTAAGAAAAATGAAAAAAAAAGGAAACACATACAGAAAACACGACACTTTTAACAGCTTATATTTGTACGTATTTCAGTACAAAATAAAATGTAAAAAAGAGTGCTTTAAAAAGAGGAAAAAACAAATGCAAGGACACTCTCAAATATTTACAGCTAATCCTTAAGGAATTACCCACAATAACAACATTATAACCCACACATACCATGCACACACCCTCAATAAATGGCAACAAGCAAACAAGCAAACAAACAAATAAGAACATGAAAATTAAAATAAAAATAATAAAAAGTCAACGAGGCCTAAATTGCGATGCTTAATAAAAATAGGATTTACTTAAAATGTTCTCTGTGAAATCATGAGGATAGATGGTTTAATTTGTGTGTGTGTGTGTGTGCGGATGTGAAGTTGCCTATATGCAGGCTTCTGTGTTGTAATTTTTTTTTCTTTTTTTTAATTTTAAATGCTTATAAGTTTGTGCTTCAACTAAGCTTAAACGTTCTGTTTTACTTGTGTGTGTATTTAATATATATTTTTACATAAAGTTATACAAAAAGAAGTGTTTATATGAAATACAAACAAGAAAATTAAAATACTTGAGCAAATAATTTGTTTTTTTTTTAATTTTTCTGTTTTCCTTTACATTCTGTTTATTTTTTCATTATCAACTGGCAAGGATACACATATAATACCAAAGATTTTAATTTCAATGTTTATTTTTTGTTGGTTGTAGTGTTAACGATTACATGCTAAGTATCTATAATTTGTGTTTTTTTTTTTCGTTTTTGCTTTTTATTTTGTATGTTTAATTAAATTTCTACAACTTCGTACATTAGGCAAAGAGAAATAAAATTAAGCATCAGTTCATAAAGTAAGCATGTTTAAAACACTGAATAACTTTTAAATATTTAAAAGAATAGTAGTCTTAATTTACTCAACTGTTTTTAAATCTAAAATCATTCAGCTGAATTACTATTAATTATAAGTCACGGAACATGTTTGCTCACATTTGTCTCCATAAGACGGATGTTTTCATTTCAGGATACTGATGCACAGAATACTTGCTTATCAACAGAAATCGTTTTTTCGTTTTTTAGTCTACATAATGAGCCTGCATAACATTCGCAATGAAGGTATGTACCAATGGTTAGCAACCATTTAGAAAGCTTGTTGGGAAATTAAGCTGCCAGCACTCAGGGTATGACCCCTACTCATGCAGTACATTGTGCTGGTCTAGGTAAATATGTTGTGGAAACGAAGAAAGAGGGAGTAGTGCCTATGGACATTGGATTTTTACTTACAAATCGTAATTGTCACGAAAAAAGTAAATGCAGGAAGAAATTATTTCTTTTCTGGTTTTAACTGTCTTTTTTAATTTATTTCAAACGATTTATAGAAATATCTGAAACCAGTGAAATTGTTGCTGCTAATGACTTTAATTTTCCTAATTCGTCTTGTCTCCACCACACTACTCCAGGAAGAAAATATGTGGAGTTAGTTGCTGCATGTAATGCATATAGTGAACTCTCATTTTTTATATCGACTGGCACTCACCTCAAAAAAGTATGAAGTTAAGTTTCGTACACCTCATGTCAGTTCAAATCATTCGTATCATTTCTGCATTTTTTTTTTTTCGTTCTTGATCATTTATTAAGAGGAATAGGATTAATACTAGTGCGGTTCAAGTTTTATAAAAATTGACAAAGTATTTATGAACTTTCTTAGAAAAGTGAACGTTTCAGATGAATTATTTGCAAAAAAAATTCACAATTACCAGAGAGCGTTCAACCAATCTCAGAGATTTAGAGTTTCCCACTGACTGTGTGCAGTGTATTGTCAAAAGGGTTCAATATCAATACGTCTTCTGGACTGAAGTTATGCATTTGTGCTTTTCGATGCTTATCCTCACTAGCTAACTTTTCAAGGGCAGATTATGGTCGTTATGGACGTTCTTATGTAACGTCAAAAGGTGAAGGCTAGTTATACCGACCAACAGCACCCTCTTTGATGCTCTCCAAGGTTATAAAAGAAGATAAATCATCACCTTATATTTAGAGTGACATAACTTCCACAATCATCAATCTTTTTATAGATATATGAATATAGATATATATATTCGACCATTACAACAAATTTCAAGAATTACGGTTTACCTTCTCACAGCACAGCGTCAATGTTTATATATGAATACCGGAACCTACAGCTTAAAGTCGAATTTAAACCACAGACTTGAGAAGCTCGTTCATGGCAATCAGTTACTCTTAGTTACTCTCAGAGCTCTGTCAGCTCTGACATTTAAGAAAAAAGAATTATAAAAAAATTATTTCTTTCGGCAACTACCTCTCAGCAGTCTTCTGGCAAAAACTCTGGGAAAAATTGATTGCAATGAACAAGTTTCTCAAATCTGTCGTTCGGAGTCGACTTTAAACTGTAGGTCCCGGTACTCATGAACAAAATTAACACACACAACATGAGTGCTGCGAGAAGCTAGACCGTAACCCTGACACAGGGTTGTAATGGCCAATTATGTATGTATGTATGTATGTATGTTTGTATGTATTTCAAATAAAGAATCATATTCTGGATCAAATTCTTAATTCCCTGTAAAAGTATCATATAAACTTTCTTTACACAAAACTACCATAGTTATTGGTATGGCAACACTGGTTGTTTTCTATTGTTCTTGGTATACAATTTATTAACTGGAACATATAAAGGACAATATAATGAAATCAAATAAATTAAAGTTTTTATGTTGAAATATTTGCAAGTTATTGTTGAAAATTACAAGTAACTTTTGTAGTTATTTTAAATACAAAAATAGCAATAATACTAACAGAAATATATTCTGTAATAATATATACGAGTATTACTTACAACAACATATAATTTATATCTTCTAATGTACTAGATAAACTTATACAAACTCAAACATATAACACTTTTTGATATGCATGTACATATAAGTACAATACATGTGCCTTGTTTGAGATGGTTTGATACCAGTAATATCAACTTTCATAGAAGAGTGAAAATCATAAATTTTTATTATGATTTTAATGAATTTTCTATAAAAAGAGGAAAAAAGTTAATAATTTAAAAAAATAACTTTAATAGTAAACAGGAAAAATAAGACGAGCGAAAAAATATCCTGGGGAATGTTTCTCCGTAATAGTGCCGAAGGTGTACATGAAGGATTTACATAAACACTTCACCGCCAGTAGATCTGATACGAAAGATTTTTTTATGGCCTATATGGTAAATTTAAATAAAAAAATTTGCTTTTACTAAACAGACAGAAGGAATTGAAACTTATAAAATTACTTCGCAATAAATGAATCTCATTGATAATTTACTTAAATGAAAGTTTTTAATCAACCGAGAAGTAGATTTATTATTTAAGCATTTTTTTTTTTAATAATTAAGTAATTCTTTCCATCTTTGGATAAAGCCATAAATTTAAGAGCAATAACCTGGGCTACTAAAGAGCTTAGAAAAAACTCTTTAAATTTGTTTTATAGTAAACTTCGATTACCTTGTTTCGGAATGGTTTAGTAGCAATCATTCATTACATTAAGATATTGTGTGGAATTTGCAGTACTTAACTTATTATTAAATGTTAATCCTTATACTTATATCCTAAAAACATTTTCCCCTATAAGACTTTATTAACGTTATTACAAACTAAAGATATTTTTGAAATAGTGAAGAAAATGTGTCTTTTGAGACACCAAATTTGACGAGGTTTCACTACTTGAGACTTTCATGATATTAAATAAAATTTTGTACAATTTTTTAAGTCATGGAAATATAATATAACAATATACGGACACAACTAATTGATAAAAGACCAGAAAAAAAGAAGTCCAGTGTCTCATTGTTTTGCCCAAAGTCTTGAAATTAATTTTTATGTGCCCCCAAACATTGGAGTTCTCGGTGTCAGTTTTGCAAAAAGTGATCATTTTCTCAACCTCGTATCTCACAAGCGGTTCGTAATTTTTATTTACTTGCTATGGCAAAGTTGTAGCTCTTGTCATGAAGAACAAAAATTGTGAAAATGTAAAATAAAAAAAACTTCATCTTCAAGACCAAAATCGCAAAAAACTTAAAAAATTCTATATTTTTTCCTTTTTTTCCCCATAGGTAGCAAACCTTTCAAAATCTAAGGTAACATTAGACTACAAAAATTTACCTAAGATCTTAATAAATAACTTTCTAAAACATATGAACTTTTTAGAGATAATTCCGCAAATGTAAGAATGCCCCTAAACTACCTTAGCGCTAACTGAACAAAGTTAAGAATCATTCCTAGGACGTTCATATGTTGTAGAAAATTTTTTATTCAAATTTTATTGTGGCTCAATAAAAATAGAAATAATATTTAAACTTTTTCAATTTTAATAACAGACTGTAAAACAATCACTTGTAATTGACAGCATGAAGCTATGCTTGGCTTTAAAATTGAATCTGTGAATGCTCATATTTAGAATGCTCGATTTCGTGTTTATTGGGTATATTAATTTCTTTCGTTTTATGAATACACATGTATGTTTGTGTGCAAGTACATGCATATATAGTATGTGTAAATAAATCCCGCAATCACAAAGTAAGTAAAGCAAAATTGTAAATATTGTTCATAGATGCCAGGAGGACTATACAACAAATGCGTTCACTCTTCTCTTCTACTCATACCAGTTATCAAAAAGACAAGAGAAAAACAGATAAAAACATACGTTTTACATTGTTGTTAACATTTGTTGTTTTTGTTTTTGTAAAATAAGTGTAAATGTATAATAATTTTTTTTCTTGTTCTGGTTGTTGCCAATGTTGTTATTCGTGTTATTATTACCAGTGTTGTTGCTTCAGTTATTTTTTACTGTCATTTTTGTTTTGTATTATTTCTGTTGCAGTGAGTGAGTGAGTGAGTGAGTGAGTGTTTATTGTGTAGCCGTGCGTAAGTTTTGCGTAATTGTGTGGGTGTTGCTTTGTTTTTTCCCACATAACCTCATTTTTTTAACATTGTTATTACATTTTATGAGTTTTATTTCTTGATAAATCTTAAATATGTAGAAACAAGAAATAGTTGTCAATACAGATTTTCTTTTGACATGCATGAACCGTACAAATGTCCAATACTTGAAAAAGAAAAGAAGAAATGAAAAACTTGTTTGTTTGTTCATTAAATTTACCAGTAAGATTATTGATCATTTTTATTAATTATCAATATTATTTTAAATGAATTTAGATTATGTATTTAATTTTTGCAATTATTTAACATAACGAACACTTTGAATTTTAAACATTGATTTCATCAACTTCTAAGTGCTGACTCTAGGGAGCAACACATCAAATGCCGTACAAAAGTTGCGGTCATCAATATCGAGAGAATTCTAGACACTGTCAGAATGCAAAGAATACAATACTTATTTTATCAAGCAACACAAAATTTTCTTGAGGTGTGATGATCTTCTAAGTGATATTCCGTCCCTTGAAAAGAATCGGGAAACGCTACGAATTTGAAAATCGATTTAAGATAGAGCTGAGTAATAAGACTACATGGAGCGGTATAGAGGCTGCATACTCTTTTATGGAAAGAACTATCCAGTGGTACACGGTTTAGTCTAGGGTAAAAGGCGGCAAAGGAGATTAGATATTTTGTGCTGAGATGACATATTCTGAGCCTATTGAAAGACACGCCAGCATTTTTCAGGCGTAAGATGTGCCCAATTCAACCTGGACAAATGGCAGGAGATGGCCATTCTATCAAGCTGCTATCCCATCACTTGATTTTAATTTTTTTATTTTGAGACCAGTACTCAGGGGTAAATCCTTACTAAATGCAGTGGATTGTATTGGAATTTTTGGATAGAACAGTTTATTTATGATACATTTGTTTTTCTTATATTACTATTAAGCGCCTTAGAAATGAGACAAATTGCTGTAAATTGATCATTCAAACGCCAGTGTTATACCTTCACTCTTTAATGATCAATAGCAATTGCCTCATCGTTGCATGTTGATTGTGTGGTGAGTGTGCCTTCGCTAAGTAGGTTTATCTGTTATCTGCTACTTCCCAAGCTCCACCTTCTCTATTGATAATTAGTTTTTTTGATCACATAGATTAAGGTAAAATAGAGTGGAATGTTGGGGAGCGGTTCCTTTGTAGATAGTCTTCTTGGAGGAGGGGGGGGCCTTACATTTTTAAATTATAATTTTGAAAAAACCGCAAACTAACTTTTTTTATTTTTCACCTTTGCTGGGATTTGAGCCTGGGTCGTTGAAGTTTTTGTGCGAGCGCTCTAACCACTATACCACGCGCTGGATTCCTATAATATTAACTCGAAGTTGGTATGAGACGGTCTGATGGAACTGAAGCGGCGGGTCAGGGATAATAAGGTCAACCTAAGCCAAGTTCTGGCATTCAAGGGAATCAAATGACAGATAAATTTGCCAGGAAGGGAGCAACTACACCACTGATTTGGCCAGAGGCTTTATGTGGAATGGGAAAGGGAGTTTGGAAGTTTATATTGAGGAATAGGCAAACAAAGAAGAGGTGGAAAATTTTCTTGGGCCAGATAGATCTTAGACTATTCAAACTTCTACTTGACAACTGTGATCGAAAAAGATTTGAGTCATGCATTAGATTGTGGGAGGACAACCTAAGCATTTTAATGGGACTTCTAAGCTGACAAGCGAGATTCAGTGAGCATTTTAATAGAATATATATGGTTTCGAATAGTTTGCAGATCCCTTAGTGAGGCAATCGAGTCATTAGAGCACATACTGGGCACTTTTGTTTTGGTACAAAGTAGAACTTGGCATCTTGGAGATTATTAAATATCAGATAGGGAACTGTCAAGGTTGGTATCGGCCGACAAAACGGCGAAACTTGTGGGGATATTATAGAAAGTTGTAGTGCTTTTATTACATCCTATACGAAAGTATAAAGGACTTTCATTTGTAACAAGGAGTAATTTCAACATAGAATTTATTTAACTCAACAGCAAGTTCTTAAGAATTTTTAAGACTATTACGATATTTTGCTTTTAAAAATAAAAATTAAAACAAGTCAACGACACTCAAGTGATTAGTTTAGATTTTATCTGAGACCTATCAAAGATTTCCAAATGGCATCGTTCTTACTACGACATCATTATGGAAAACTAACATGTTCATACATACATACATAATTGGAAATTACAACCCTGTGTCAGGACTACGGCTTAGCTTCTCGCAGCACTCATGTTGTGTGTGTTATTTTTATCCATGAGTACCGGGACCCACAGTTTAAAGACGACTACGAACGACTGATTTGAAAAACTATTTCATGGAAATTAATTACACCCAGAGCTTTTGCCAGAATACATATTTCTTCTTTTCAAGATGTCAGAGCTGAGATTTTAACCCGGCGCTGTTGGCTTAGTAAGCCAACACACTAACACTAGACCAGGGGGCTAATTCTGGCAGTCGTGATCGAAATTACATTCGAATAGAGAATAATTTCGACACCGAACAATTTTCTAATTCTGTTACTCGATACGATACGAATCGAATTTTTGTTTGCAAAAAAAAAAAATCATTTTACAATACTGACAAAAATTCAACAAATAGTAAAAAAAACTTATGTATGTATATATATACATACCTACATTAGTGTGTCCCAAAAAAAAATTTTTTTTGTTCCCCCACCTTTTTTTGAAAGCTTATAGGGTAAAGTATTTTTGTGATTTTTTTCAGATTTTTCGGAAGAGGTTTAGAGGTCGCTAAAATCGAATGTAACCAAAAAATCGAGGTTGCTCGACTTTTTTTGAATTTTGCGCATTACTCGGCCCATTAGCACGATTTTCTTTGTTACTAAGTAAATTTTTTTAAAGAAAACTGTTCAAACTTTACTTCTCTGTGCAGATATTATAAGTTTCGGTAATATTTTTGCTCATTTGAGTACCCTTTATGTAATTTTTTTGTAAATTTTGCATAAATTTTAAAAATAATGCTTTGTAACTTTTAAAATTTCTATTGAAGTTAAAAAAACTAATGATTCAGTTTAAAATGTGGATAAATTCTGAGTCATTTAAAAAAATAAATATTGAATTTGCTCTTACCGTTCCAAAGTTATGCCCAAAAAATCTAGGCAGATTAATTCTCATACCCAAAAAAAAAATTAAAAAATTATTTTGTTTATTAGCTTTCAATTACACTGGTTTACAGCCAAAAAATACTAAGAACGCCACATGCCTAGATAAGTTAACTGGGACCTCCTGAGCACGAAAAACGTTTTCATGATTTTTTCCCAAGTACCGTTTTTTAGATAACGGTACTTTCGTGTTTTTCGGTGTATGGCCCCACTCAAACCCTTGTGGAGTCCAACCAAAAAGTCCGATCGAGATAATTGGCATATCTATGGAAAGGTAATTGAATGCCTTTTCCGTCGATATGCTGGAAAATTCTATCTGAGAAGAAATCGCTGAGATATGGCACCTCAAAATTCAAAATTTTCATATTTTTTACGTTTTTTTCAAAATTTTTCATTTTCATATCAATTTTTTCCTACGTTATATTGAATATCTGGAATATTTTATTCTTTTACCAAATAGCTTATTTAATAACCAATATTTTAAGCGTATTTTGAAAAAAAGCGGATGAAAAATAAAGTTTTTATTAAGGATTTTGTGGAACGACAATATTTTCATTTTCATTGCTCACACAGTATATTCGTGATTTTAATTTAAATTTTTTACATCGAATATACTGTGTGAGCAATGAAAATGAAAATACTGTCGTTCCACAAAATCCTTAATAAAAACTTTATTTTTCATCCGCTTTTTTTCAAAATACGCTTAAAATATTGGTTATTAAATAAGCTATTTGGTAAAAGAATAAAACATTCCAGATATTCAATATAACGTAGGAAAAAATTGATATGAAAATGAAAAATTTTGAAAAAAACGTAAAAAATATGAAAATTTTGAATTTTGAGGTGCCATATCTCAGCGATTTCTTCTCAGATAGAATTTTCCAGCATATCGACGGAAAAGGCATTCAATTACCTTTCCATCGATATGCCAATTATCTCGATCGGACTTTTTGGTTGGACTCCACAAGGGTTTGAGTGGGGCCATACACCGAAAAACACGAAAGTACCGTTATCTAAAAAACGGTACTTAGGAAAAAATCATGACAACGTTTTTCGTGCTCAGGAGGTCCCAGTCAACTTATCTAGGCATGTGGCGTTCTTAGTATTTTTTGGCTGTAAACCAGTGTAATTGAAAGCTAATAAACAAAATAATTTTTTAATTTTTTTTTTTGGGTATGAGAATTAATCTGCCTAGATTTTTTGGGCATAACTTTGGAACGGTAAGAGCAAATTCAATATTTATTTTTTTAAATGACTCAGAATTTATCCACATTTTAAACTGAATCATTAGTTTTTTTAACTTCAATAGAAATTTTAAAAGTTACAAAGCATTATTTTGTAAATTTATGCAAAATTTACAAAAAAATGACTTAAAGGGTACTCAAATGAGCAGAAATATTACCGAAACTTATAATATCTGCACAGAGAAGTAAAGTTTGAACAGTTTTCTTTAAAAAAATTGACTTAGTAACAAAGAAAATCGTACTAATGGGCCGAGTAATGCGCAAAATTCAAAAAAAGTCAAGCAACCCCGATTTTTTGGTTAAATTCGATTTTAGCGACCTCTAAACCTCTTCCGAAAAATCTGAAAAAAATCACAAAAATACTTTTCCCTATAAGCTTTCAAAAAATGCTGGGGGACCTATAAAAGTCGAAAAAAAATTTTTTTTTGGGACACACTAACCTACATATGTAAAAAAAATTAAAAAAGGAAAAAAAAAAATGTAAATCAAATTAAAAAAAAAAAAAATAAAGCAAGTTTACAATGAATCCATCATTATTTTTTTACTCATCATCTTCCGATACTGATGAGAATTGAAATATGAATCTTGTTCGGCAAAAATCCGGAGTATCAGTGATCCCTTAAGTCTGCCAAGCATATATATAAGCATTTTGAATATGGGCTAATCCTGCGTTGCGGACGTTACGTTCGTACGCATACTTTTGAATACCGTTAGCGCTCTGAGCGTTATATTCTTAAGTAACCTACATTGGTACGTTGGCCTTTGAGAGTACTTTCAAATGGCAGTTACAAATATTTTCTGAGTTTTATCAGTTACGATATAATTGTACTTAAATTGCCGTTGCGGACGTTACACAATACGGAAGTCGTTGTGGAGATCAATGCAAATTTTCATAAATTTTAGCGAATTTTACAGTATAAACAAAAAAACTCCAAATACATTAAAGAAAGAGGAATGCTTAAGCATATCAAATCCACTTTCGAGGCTAAAAAATAATTGTTAGTTTATTCACAATTTTGTCTTATATTTGTTGCGGACGTTACGTTGCGGACGTTGCATTTTTAACCACTGTCCTTTGTAACGTCCGCAACGGAAAATAAGGGTTTTTATATATAACGAAGAACTAAAAATTTTTTTGACACCACATTAACATTCCAAACAAAACTAAAACTGTTCTTTAAAGTAAGAAAAAAAAATTCTAAAATATACAAAAGTGTGTTTCATTTCTTAATATCAAATTTTGTAACGTCCGCAACGGTATCGATCTGTCCTAAAATCAAGTAATGCTAAAAGTTGTTTTGTTTTCACAAATCTATAATTGAAATCACATACATCAATAATTATAATTATAATAATATATATAGCGAAGAAATTCCACTCAAAATGGTTAACACCAAATTCATTCTTAAATTGTGGAATGCTACGTAAAATAAATTTGTTTTTAAACTGACTACTGCATCCATCGGAAAAAACACGGATTTTAGATACTGAATGATGCTTTTGAATAATAATTATAATTATAATAATATATAATATATAATATTATAATTAATATTATATATATATATAATAACATATAATTATAATTATTATTCAAAAGCATCATTCAGAATCTAAAATCCGTGTTTTTTCCGATGGATGCAGTAGTCAGTTTAAAAACAAATTTATTTTACGTAGCATTCCACAATTTAAGAATGAATTTGGTGTTAACCATTTTGAGTGGAATTTCTTCGCTACTTCTCATGGCAAAGGTGCAGTAGACGGAGTAGGCGCTATCGTGAAACGTAAAGATTGGCAGTTAGTAAGAGCTCAAAATCTTATTCTGAAGGATGCACACGATTTTTACAGACTGGCCAAAAGTAATATCGATGGGGTTAAACTAATATACGTTACAGAAAACGATATAAAAACCACAACTCAATATCTAGGTGAGAAATGGCTAAATATAAAAAATATTACAGGCGTAAAATCTCATCATCACTTTTCCTCACTTAATGAAAATTTTATCGAAATGGCACGCACTGCAGCATCTCCTAAATATAAACTGCAAGTTTAAAAAGAAAAATAAAATCTATATTTTTTGAAAATAAACACAAAAATATTTTTTATTTATATGAGTAGGACAGTGGTTAAAAATGCAACGTCCGCAACGTAACGTCCGCAACAAATATAAGACAAAATTGTGAATAAACTAACAATTATTTTTTAGCCTCGAAAGTGGATTTGATATGCTTAAGCATTCCTCTTTCTTTAATGTATTTGGAGTTTTTTTGTTTATACTGTAAAATTCGCTAAAATTTATGAAAATTTGCATTGATCTCCACAACGACTTCCGTATTGTGTAACGTCCGCAACGGCAATTTAAGTACAATTATATCGTAACTGATAAAACTCAGAAAATATTTGTAACTGCCATTTGAAAGTACTCTCAAAGGCCAACGTACCAATGTAGGTTACTTAAGAATATAACGCTCAGAGCGCTAACGGTATTCAAAAGTATGCGTACGAACGTAACGTCCGCAACGCAGGATTAGCCCATATTCAAAATGCTTATATATATGCTTGGCAGACTTAAGGGATCACTGATACTCCGGATTTTTGCCGAACAAGATTCATATTTCAATTCTCATCAGTATCGGAAGATGATGAGTAAAAAAATAATGATGGATTCATTGTAAACTTGCTTTATTTTTTTTTTTTTAATTTGATTTACATTTTTTTTTCCTTTTTTAATTTTTTTTACATATGTAGGTATGTATATATATACATACATAAGTTTTTTTTTACTATTTGTTGAATTTTTGTCAGTATTGTAAAATGATTTTTTTTTTTTGCAAACAAAAATTCGATTCGTATCGTATCGAGTAACAGAATTAGAAAATTGTTCGGTGTCGAAATTATTCTCTATTCGAATGTAATTTCGATCACGACTGCCAGAATTAGCCCCCTGGTCTAGTGTTAGTGTGTTGGCTTACTAAGCCAACAGCGCCGGGTTAAAATCTCAGCTCTGACATCTTGAAAAGAAGAAATATGTATTCTGGCAAAAGCTCTGGGTGTAATTAATTTCCATGAAAAAGTTTTTCAAATCAGTCGTTCGTAGTCGTCTTTAAACTGTGGGTCCCGGTACTCATGGATAAAAATAACACACACAACATGAGTGCTGCGAGAAGCTAAGCCGTAGTCCTGACACAGGGTTGTAATTTCCAATTATGTATGTGTGTATGAACATTAGTGTGTCCCAAAAAAAAATTTTTTTTGGGGATCAAGCTTATTTTGAACCACTATGAGGCAAAGTATTTTGGAGAATTTTTTCAGATTTTTCGGAAATGGTTTAGAGGTCGCGCAAATTGATTTTTAGTCAAAAATCGAGTTTTTTGGGCTCTATTTAAATTTTGGTTATGAATTCGTTAAAAATCGATATTTTCTCGACTTTTGAGTCAATATTGTTAAAGAAAATATTCCGATCTTTAATTTTATGTGCATAAATAATAAGTTTCGGCAATGATTTTGCACATTTTGATACATTATATAACAGTTTTTCTTAAATTTTCAACAAATATCGAAAACAATGGTTTATAACTTTTAAAATTTGTATAAAGACTAAAAAAAACTAATGATGCAGTTTAAAAGATTATTAAGTTTTAAATAAGTTAGCAGAAAAAAAATAAATTTTCTTTTGCCGTTCTCGAGTTATACCCTTTTAAAGCTTTGTACCCACTTTTAATACTATAAAGTGTGAACTAGGTTGGCATCGAAATTAAATAAACAACAATTTTATAAACAACAATAAAAAATTAGATTTGTTATAAATCATTTATTTGGGTTCTTGCGATGCTGCTCTATGCTCTGCAGTAAATGCTGAAAGTCTGTTTCAGAAGTTGTGATATTAAATTTACTACTAGCCAAGGCCACACCATGTTCTGCGACATCATTTACAACTTGCAATTATTGAACTTTGTGTTTTGCTTCCTGGAATGCCTTAAAAAACAGATAAGTGCAGGACGGTAAAATAGCGGTTTTTGATTAGTGCTTGAGATAAATTTTATGGCTTGAGATAAAAGGTTTTATGCTGCAATCTAACTGAAAATTTCCAATTTATGTGTGCCAAAACCACAAGCTCCAATATAGAACGGCGGATTTGGGCATGCGTTTTACTTCTCCAAAAAATAAAATAAGACGTCATATTTTTGGCATGTCGCCACCATATGTTGGAACTAATTGCTGGATCAGCGTTTAACGCCCTTAATATTGCGGATCAAATTACATCTCCACAAATTAAAACTTTCGTCACTCTTCAGCAAAGGTGGGCTAAAAACAATTTTTCGGATTGTTCGAACCACTACATTGTTGGAAAAATTATCCCAATTAATTATTATTGTTACGAAAAGATCTAATAATTTTTGTAAAAGGGCAGCTGGAGAATATGCAA
The DNA here is from genome assembly GCA_963576795.1 of Metopia argyrocephala. Lineage (NCBI taxonomy): Eukaryota > Metazoa > Arthropoda > Insecta > Diptera > Sarcophagidae > Metopia > Metopia argyrocephala. The sequence continues at coordinate 81,846,520 of OY756211.1, read as the reverse complement.
CTAAGGGAAGATTATAAAAAAATGCACAATTGAGCCTTATTTGTTTGGGTGATAGACCTGAGCACCATCCAACAATAAAATCTCCTGGAGCTATTAACCGAGCTCGCTGGATGATGAAAATTATATACTCTATAAAAATATGTATTTTTCGAAAGCAGCTACAACTTTTCATTCAAAATTCAGAAATTGATACCTTCTGAAACAGACTTTCAGAATTTATTGCAGGGGATAGAGCAGCATCACAAGAATCCCAATAAATGATTTATAACAAATATAATTTTTTTATTGTTTATATAAATGTTGTATAACCTAGTTCACATTTTATAGTATTACAAATTTCATGCAGTGGGTACAAAGCTTTAAAAGGGTATAACTCCAGAACGGTAAAAGAAAATAAATTTTTTTTTCTGCTAGCTTATTTAAAACTTAATAATCTTTTAAACTGCATCATTAGTTTTTTTAGTCTTTATACAAATTTTAAAAGTTATAAACCATTGTTTTCGATATTTGTTGAAAATTTAAGAAAAACTGTTATATAATGTATCAAAATGTGCAAAATCATTGCCGAAACTTATTATTTATGCACATAAAATTAAAGATCGGAATATTTTCTTTAACGATATTGACTCAAAAGTCGAGAAAATATCGATTTTTTATGAATTCATAACCAAAATTTAAATAGAGCCCAAAAAGCTCGATTTTTGACTAAAAATCAATTTGCGCGACCTCTAAACCACTTCCAAAAAATCTGAAAAAATTCTCAAAAATACTTTACCGTATGAGTATCCAAATTAAAAATGATCTTCCCACGAATTCCAATTTTTAATTTTATTTGGGACACCCTAATGTATATAGAAAAACGTTAATTCGAATGGCTTTTTGTTTGCGAGTAAAAACTCGCAAGACTGCATTCGAACACCCATTCGTTATCGAATGGCATCATTAGAAGTTTCGATACATGTTATTCGATAACGACTCATAGAATCCCAAAAGTAAAAAAACTCGTGCATACGAGTAAGAATTCGATCGTAATCGAATTAGCCCCCAGTTCTTATAAAGTTTTAAAATCGCAGAAGTCTCTATCATTTACGAACCACTCACGTGACTTAATTGGTGTCAATTCAATTAACTATAGGGTTATATTTAATTATAATTATAATATATATTATTAAAATATAATAATAAAAAATTATTTAAATAATGAAATCCAAATGGTTGAATATACGCCAAATATCATAAATATATGTAACATATCTGATGAGATTTTTCATTTGATATTTTGAAACACATGCATAAATGTGTGTGATTTTGAGTTATATTTTTAAAATGAATTATCACTTTGTTACATGGACATATACATTTAAATAAACAAAATTTTACTTTAAAATTTATATATAAAGCAAAATAAATTAAATAGATGTATGTGTGTATATATACTTATATATACACATTTTTGTTGTTTTTAGTTGTATAATAAAACTTATTTATGGGAAATACAGTATTTTATTTCCAAATGCAGGGATTAAAGCCCATTTTATTAACAAAAAAAGAAAAAAAAAGGATATTAAAAAATAAACTTTTTATAAAAAAAAACGTTTATTCACATTTATTCGCATTCAATTGTTGCCGCTATCTTTGACTTGTCAGTTATTCACACATTCATTTTACTTAAAAAAAGGGACTTACAAAACTTGTCCATTATATCACTATCCCTGTCTTCTTTTTTTACACTTTTTTTCTTCGTTTTTTTGAATATATTCTGTCAAACATTTTTTTTTTTATATATTCTACAAGAAGAATGTGTTTTTTGTATTCTTTTTCTTTTTGTAATTTACACACACATGAGTGTTAGTTGACTGTCATATCCTTCATTAACAGTGCAGGAGGACACAACATGAAAACGTGTGTGTGAGTCTGAATAAAAGTTTGTATGATAACTTTGGCCATGGTAGGATGTATGTGTGTATGTAAAAAAATATCTCTGTATTTATAATTTTCATTTATGAAGGTTTCGACATTTTCATCAATGTTAAATAAACCATTGTAATATTTATACAATTGCGCTTTTTTTGTTTTCTTACTCTGTGATTGTTACAATGCAGAACATATTTATTTAAATTTTAAAATGAAGAGCGAAAATTTCATTATTGTCACAATATGATTTCTATCAAGATTTTTATGGAATTGCAACAACTATTTTTTGTTTTGCACACATTGTGGTTTATTCAACTGCTAAATTTTTAAATGAAGCGAAAAATGTCGGATTTTATTTCATAATTTTGTATACAATTTCTGTAGAATAAAAACAAAAAAAATTTTAAAAGTGTATGTAAGAATGCATATAGAGGTATGTAGGTTGTTAAAGGAGAATAATATAATATGCATAGCTTACAGCATGGCATACAACCGCAAACATATTCTTATTCACATATAGAGTGATTTTAACAGAATATTAATTTGCACATTATTTTAAGAAATGAAATTATTTACAACATACAATATACGAACTCGGATCTCGAGCATATCATGTAATTATTATCTTTGAAACACAATCAAATTATTGAAAATTAACAAAAAGGAAAAAGAAAACAACTGTAATTATAGATATTTAAGTCATTTAACCATTGAACAAAATGAGATATAGAACATAAAAATCGACAGACGTATTTCGCTTTTATTCACAATGAAGTGAAGGTACCTCGTTTTGGCCATGATAGTTGTAGATATACATATCAGTTGTAATGCTGTTTATGTTTCCAGCCATAGTATAACTCCGGTTGTCCAGGTTAGAAACACAATTGAATACTTTTGTTAATTAAATGAACTTAATTTACGAAACCTTATAGTATACTAAAACCTTATGCTTATAGGTACAATCTACTAAACTACAAACGTTCTCAAATTTCGGGTTTGCTTTCAGGCTTTGGGTATTGTTCGGTTGGAAGATGAAATACGGTGGTTGCCTTCAGGTATTGGTGGGCCGCTGGTACTTCTAAATAAAATACAAGATATCATATTCTCTTTAAAGCGGATTAATATTCGGCAAATCTACGGTAAAAAAATAATAACGACGGTAAGAAGCAGTGTTACCGTTGGTCGACTAAAGTCGCAATTTGCAACTTTTCTTGCGGGCAGCGACTTTTTGTGCGACTTTTGAAAAGTCACTTAATTTTGCCACTTTTCTTGAGTTTATGCGACTTTTTCCCCTTGTTTTTAATTTGGCATTTCTAATATTTTTCTTTTACCTTATACATAAAAAATATTACGGAAGCTGAAGCAACAATAAATTCTGATAAACTACTTATATGATACATATTGCATGGCAATCAAACAAAAACTTTTAAAGTTTTATTAAAAATTCTGCGACGAAATATTATTGCGCATTGACATTAGTGATAAGAAACTTTGTGCCTTAAGGATTTTTCAACCAATTTCTTTTGCTAACAATGAAAATATTATTACATAGATCTCATAGCACAATTTAATTATAAGTAATGCAGAGGCTGTTATTAGTGAATATAAATTACTAGCAGGTAAAACAAACGACAAATCATATGAACACGTTTTTAAAGTAAAAGATTGTGAAAGTTTTTGGTACACAATAGGTAGTATAAAAATTTCTTAAATGAACCAATGTACATGAACTTATACCAACTGGCTGCGTATATACTCACTTTACCTCACGGTAGTGCATGGGCTGAACGGGTTTTTTCAAATTAAGTTTATAATAATAATTTAACAAATAAATTGAAAGTAGAAACTTGTAACTATATCATCGGCACTAAATTTACTTGATAAATAAATCGAAAATTGGAGTCCTAGTAATAACCTTGTGGAAAATTACAGAAAAGAAATTTCTAAAAAGTAGAATTTTAATAAAATGCATCTGATTTTACTTTAATACATTGTATATGTATATGTTATAAATATATTATAAGAGAATATATTATCAAAACTGTTATTTTAACATCGTAAATGAACTGTTATTTATTTCTTAAAACTCTTGAATTATTTTTGTTTTCGTACTATGAATTTTTGTTTAAGTAAAAACTTAAAAAAATGGTGTGGCTTTTTTTTTAAAAAAATCCCCTTTTTGTGCCACTATTTGAAAAATCCCAGCGGTAACGCTGGCAAGAAGAATTCGGATGTTCTTGTCGTCGGTTAGGTCAACTATTCACCAATTGCAATGAATACTTCCAAAAAAATAGCATTATTTTCGGATGACCTAAACACCAAATTTTCTCGTAAAAAACCGGAAGCTCGATTTTGATTTTAGAACCATGGTTTCTTTGGGAAAAGTTCTTAGAATTTTAATACATATGTAAAAAATATAGGTAGGTAGATATATACGTAAATATGCATCCATGTTATGTTACGTCAATTTTAATTTGAAGAATCTAAGAAACTGCCTAAAATCTAAAGGTTAACTATTATGAAAACTTTAGTAGTTCCATGACAGAAAATGAAAGAAATGCTGAAAATGAATTTTTTTATATAGAGCAAAACTTCCTAGGAAACAGAAAGAATGAGAACTTCACAGGCCTGGGGCCTATTTCACTAAACTACAATTCTACAAGTTTAGAAGTTACAATTACAAGTCTAATTCTAACAAGTGCTAATGAATTGTGTTTCATTAAAATTTTCATAACAATTGTAGATTTTTGTACTTGTAAACTACAATTTCTACAATACAAGTTCTTTTGTATATATTGTGATATTAATTATAAAATTCTTATTTATTATTACTCAAAGTGCTAAAATATCCTATAAAAACGCAATGTAATACATTTTAATAATATTTCGCAAATTTTTTAAATAAAATAAAATATTCTTACAAAGTTATTTTGATAAATTAAGCATCTCAGAAGGACTAAAGCAGATTGAGGTCAGGCTATTTTGGTGACCATTATATTACTTTCAGTTCGCTACCATTTAACCACTTTTGAGTTATTTTGGCGGTGAATTTCAAATTATTTTATTGCTGGAAAACTAATTTAATTTTGGTTTAGTCCGGCAATAGGACCATCATCCAATCCTCCATAATCCAATTTAATTCAATTTAAGTGCGTCCGATCAAAATTCAGGCGAAGCTTTCGATGGCGTTTTGTGGTCAATGGTTTGTTTACTTTTGATCGACCACCCTGACCAGCAGAATGCAATGAATTTCTAACTGACGGACAGATTAAAATTGTCAAACAAGATAAAATTTTTATAAATTTGCACTGCAGTCTCTACTTTCTGCTGGCTAAAGATTTCGTTTCATTTACTTGCACAAATATTTAGTGGAATAGCCACATTTTAGTGCAATTATATAACGACTCTTTTACTGAACTCGATAATTGCTGCTTCTGCACGACAGCTTATACCTTAGAAACTAGTGAATTACGCTCCACAATATTCTTCGGCCAAAAACGTACCATTGTTGTCTTTAGAAATAATTAATGTATCAAAACTTCTTAAAAAAGGGTTAGAGATTTTCTTTACAACTCCGACATATTCTTAATGTTAAAGTTTTTGTTAGTTCTTCCTTCTGATTTCACTTCTAACTCCTTTTGGTGATGTAGAAAACTTTAACACAAAGAATTAACAATGTGCACTTTTTCTAATTATCTGGATATAAAAAGATAACGGTTTCCTAGATTGTTTTTCTGATGAATAATCCATTTAAAAGAAAACACAATAGCACACCAAATGAGTGCTCCATAAACAAGATCGGAGAAATAGTTCTGACGTTGTAAGCATTACTTTTAATAGTTTTACAGTAATGGGTACTTTAATATCGATAATTTGTAATAAGCAAACAATGTGATATAGTTTTTTTTGTTACATATAATCACTTATTTAAAAAAATAAATAATTAAAAACACACAAAATAAATAAATTAATGGTAATTATTATAATATTAAAATTGTTTGGTTTTGTGTTTACTTGAACTAATTTTTATTAAAAAATAGTTAAAAATCAAATTTGAATTCAATTTATCATTCACTTGTAACTTGTAAAATTTTTTTGAGAGTCTCCGTCGACCCTAAGTTTTTTTTTTTTCAATTCCACAAGTGTACAAGTGAAAATTTTGTTTAATGAAACAAAACGACTTGTAGAAGTATGACTTGCAGACTTGTGAATTGTAAATATCACTTGTAGCTACAAACTTGTAATTGTATTTTTATGGAACACAATATTTTACAATTTACAATTTTATAGGCAAGAACACTTGTAATTGTAAACTTGTAGCTTAGTGAAATAGGCCCCTGTTCTTACATTTCTGGCAACTTGGTTTTTATATGAGGATTAAGTTACACTACCTACATAACCCTATTGACTACTCCCTGAAACTGGAGACTTTAGTAAAGACCAAGTCCAACGTTTACTTCAAGATATTCTTACGGTGATGACGGAATATTGCTGGAGCATTAAAAATAAACCCTTTAAGCATGATAAAATGAATTACATTCCTTTAAATTTCTTGAATATTAAAAATTTATTTCCTAAAGAAGCTATACGAAGGAGTAGCGAAATATTGAAAAGTTATTGTTAATAACACCTTGATAGTTATTTACATAAATTAATAAAAATCGAAAAACCAGATTTAAAATTTTTATTTTTCTTTAAAATCCTCCTTTATTAATAAATTGAAAAGTAAACTTTGCTTAAACAAAAAAAAATGTGACTTAATATCTGTAAATCTGATAATATTTCTTTCGGCGACTACCTCTTAGCAGACTTCTGACAAAAGCACTAAGAGTAACTAGTTGCCGTGGTCTAGTGGTTAGTGTGTTTGCTTACTAAGAAATGAGCCCCAGGTTATACACCCAGCTCTAACATCTTAAAAAAAATATGAAAAAATTATTTCTTTAAGCGACTACGTCTCAGCAATCTTCTGAGAGTATTTAATTGCCATAAACAAGCTTCTCAAGTCTGTCGTTTGGAGTCGACATTAAACTGTAGATCCCGGTACTTATGGATAAAAATTTACAAACACAGCATGGGAGCTGTGAGAAGCTAGGCCGTAATCCTGAAACAGTGTTGTAAAGGGCAATTATGTATGCGTGTATGTAATATCTGTAAACAGCAGCCTGAAAACAATTACTATAAAACACTTATAAATAGAACCGCGCACATATTCAAACATATTTTTCTGCATCGAATATTCTCAGTAAATTGTGGTTAAACTCTAAAATTGGGCACCGATTATAATTACCTTCAGCTCATTTCATTTGAAATATTTCTATTTAAATAAACATTTATAGAACAAAACTCTGATTTTTGTCACATTTTTATTTTTTAGGAATTTCTAAAGAACTATTTTTTTCTATTTTGTTTTTAATACACAACAAGACATAATAAAAATTGTTTTTTGTATTTTTTTTTCTTTCATAATTTCAACGATATTGCTGAAATTACTCGGAAAATGTAAAATAACTGTAAACACAGCTTAAAACAATGTTTGTGTCGAGTTTTGGCTTTGTTTTAAAGAATGTGGTGAATTATTTTAAAGAAGAAAATCAACTTCATAGTTATCCCAAATAACCTTCAGATCAAATATCAGTTCTTAATCAAAGAAAACTTTGTTCCCATGTATTACGAATAAAAATTTGTACCAAAAAAGGCAACTTTCTTTAAAGCATTTCAAGGAAATTTTCATAAAACTTAAAATTCTGTTTAAAACATTAAAAAAAGCACTCCGATATTAAAGTCTTCATCATCTATCTAAATTCACTCTCGAGTTGTTTAAGCAATTTATCTTTTCCCTGTAGATTCCAGTTAAATACCGCACTTGTTAGGTGGTCTTATTATTACAAAGTTTTTTTTCTCACAAGCATAATAACAAATTTCAATGATATGTATTTTGAAAATATTTTTTGTTCCTTTCATTTATACAAATAAAGAAAAATAAAAAATACTTCGTTGAGATTAAAGTCTGACAGTACTTAAATAAGAATAAACCTTTTGCAGATGCCTAATCCTTTATTTTTCTATTAAATTAATTAAACAACGAAAAAGTTTTCTAATCCTCTTGTTTATTTCATTGAAACGCAGCATTACGCATTCAAAATCGAAATAAAATCTAAATAAGATTGTCTGGCTTCATTTTTTTTTTCATTAAAAGTCATAGAAAAGTTAAAATTTAGCTCAACATGCCTTCTTCATCTGTGCATAAAAACGCAAATTATGTGGGTTTCTGCTTTTCTAAAGCCTTAAAAAAATCACAAAACGGAATAATCTGAAGCACTACATACATACATAATTGGTCATTACAATCCTGTTTCAGCATTAGTTGTAGTAAATCCTATATACGAGTACCATAGACACAATCGAAATAAATTATTTCTTAAACTTAATAAATAAATATTTATTTCTAAAGAAAAAATATGCTAACAATGGAGTTAGTCATTCATTTAGATTGTCTTTCTTTTCTTTTTAAATTTATATTCCAAGCAATATGGCAGAAAGCTAGGAAAAGGGAAAAAAATATTTAAAATTTTAGAATAACAATTAGTTCTTAAAAGTTTTGGGTACGAATTTAAAGCGAAAAAAAATACAAAATTAAAAAATCATTTAAATTGTAGAAATATAAGAAGAAATTATTATAGAGCAATAATGGCAGCTACAGAAATATTTACTCTGCAACCTACACATTTGTACAAACAGCGGAAACGGAAACATTGAAAAAAATAAGAAGAAATTTGTTGGTCTAAACACAAGTGTGCACTTGATAGCATAAAATGCACCCACACACTCACATTGATAAAATACTTTCAGAAAAATAAACACACGAACGTCTTAATGCGTGCAAACCAACAAACAGTTACAAAATAAGAGAACCAGAGAAAAAAAAGAGATATATAAGTATGTATGTATATCTCAATTTTAAAACATCCTCTTCACTTACACCTACACAAACAAAACTTACAAAACATTCAGCTGAAGTGTGTTGGATGAATGATTTCCACTTGAAAAGCGGATGTTAGATATTTTTAAAAATATCAAATGTAAAAAGTTATGTTATAGTCGGTCGAGTTCGACTACATTTGATGAACTACTCCAAAAGCTATGGCTCGTGAAGAAGAAGTTAAGAGCAGTTAAACACCGTGAAAAAAAAGTACTACACAGTCTTCGTTAATATTGAATTTCACAATCTAGGGCTAGTTATAGATCCGCTTTAATGAACTTTGTTACTGTAATAAGAAAATTTGTTCAAGTCAGCTTTCTTTAGATTACACTATGCGACAAATGAAGACTTTTGGAAAAATGCACGAACTCCTCAGTATATAGTTAAACCCTGTACTCGGTTTGTTCAGATTGGCAATTTTTTTTATGAACACCAAAAGATTTTGAAAATCACTGCATCACTCAAAAATGGTGTCCTCAGTTTTTGGAGAACAGCTAACTCAAACTTAAAGATACTAAAGACGGGGAGTTATTTGTTAATACACTTATAACATAAAGAAAGTTGAAACAAATCTCTATCGACTACAGTATCATTTATTAACTGAAACAGTTTTTTTTATCTTTAAGTATATGTATCGTTTAACCACAGAATAATACATAAAACCATTCAAAACTTATTACGAAATTTGTTTATTAATAAATAACAAATAAGGATGTTTTTTTTTTCTTTCTTTTATTTTTTTTATTTTTGTTTTACTCAGACCAACACTCAGAGGTGCAAATTTTTACTCATGCTGTGCATTGTACTGGAACTTTTGATAAGATAAAATAGAAAAGTTTTGTTTTTGTATTCAGCGCCTTACGAAAGAGACAATCTGTTGGCAATTTGATGACTCAAAAGTCAGTGTAATACCTTCAACCTTGAATGATCAACAGTAATTACTTCATCTGTGGTTGGATACCATGAGCATCTTTGCTAAGTAGGTAGCTATTATTTTCCCAATAGGTGGCGCTTTAATCGTAATGATTCGTTTTTTATGGTATGTCAAATCTGTAATAGACTTTTTTTTTTATTTAAGACCAATACTCAGGGGTAAACCCCTACTAAATGCAGTGCATTGTATTGGAGTGTTGAATATATACATAGATATAGATAGATAAATGTTAAGCGCTTTATGCTGGAATAGACTGGAACTGTCAGGGAGCGATTTCGCGTAGATGGACCACATGGAGGGGGCGGGACCTCTTATTTTTTAAATTATAATTCTTTAAAAATCGTAAATTTATTTTTTTAATTTTTTTTTCCTCTTCGCTGTGATTTAAACCTCGGTCGTTAGAGCTCCTGTAAACGCTCTCTAACCACTATACCACGGCCTCCCCCTCCCACTGTAATAAAAGGAGAGTGAGAACTTTTTGGTGGGTGGGCGGGGAAGACATCTTAATTTTATTTTTTAATTAAAATCTAGAAAAACTGCAACATTTGTTCTAATTAATTTGTTTTTCATTGAATTTTGAACACAACGCAAGTGTAGCAGATGTGGGCGGCTCTGTGCATCATTGCAGCGTTCAGAATATTAATTTCATGAGTGGAAAGTATGACAAATAAACTGAATTTGAACTGAAAAGCATTTGGATCTATTTGATATCTTATGAAAACAATATATTGTATTCGACTGTACACACCTATCCTTCTAAAGTCCATTTCACTCAACAAATAAATAACAGAAATGCTGTTTGTTTGTTGCTTAAGCAATAGGCTATAACAGTTATTTGAAAATCTTACAAAATTTTAAATTTTGTGCCACGTTGGCTTTATTCCAAATATCAACGAATTTTTTTTATTTAAAATAAAATTTTAAAAATTTAAGAAAATTGCAAAATTACAAACCACCTACAAAAGTGTAGGGTATTAAAACAAAATGAAGAAACAAAATGAAAACAGGAAATAAAACATTTCTTTTTAACTTAAACAGATGAAAACAATTTTGTGAAACAGCAACAATAATAGCAACAAAAACAACATGAGTTCTTCTTGTAAAGTATTAAAAATGAAAAAAAAGCAAAATTATTACTTTAAAAATAAAAATATAAAATGTTGAAAGAAAAATAAGAAGAAAATATTTAATTGCCTTAATCAAGAGGATATTATGGCATTTAGTGTTTCGTACTTAAACTTTAGACAGAAATGTAAAATTGAGGTTTATTACTCTGTCTTAGAAAAAAATAATAATAATAAAACTTTAAGAACATTGATAATGTAAACTTTTTCATTTTTGATATTCTTTTTTCCGCAGTAAATCAAAAACCAAATTTTTGATAGCTGGGTAAAGTTTTACTCTTTCCATGCCATATATTTTTCGTTTTTTAGAACACTTCCAATATTAGCAACATAACGTAACTTTGAAATGTGATCTTTAATTATTCACACATTAAATTATCTGAATAGAAATATTTATACTGGGCATTCTTTTAAACTATCCATTTTTTTCATTTTTGAGTTGATTTCAAAGCTTTTTTCAAGAAAATATTTTTTTTTTCATTTGGCGTTTATTTTAATAATTTTTGGAATAAAATTATTATCGATAACGAAAACAACATTACGAAATAAGTCTAATAATCTAATAAAAAATATATTTAAAGTTTCTTAAGGGGGGTGCGTGGTATAGAGAGCGCTCTCGAAAAATGAAAAAGTTAGTTTGCGATTTAAAAAAAAAGAGGACCCCCCTCTCTCCAAGAAGTTCATCAACAAAGTAACCGCTCGTTGGCATTTCACCTTAGCCTTTGACAGCAAAAAACGAATGATCAGGAGAAAATCTAAATCTATTGGAAACAGATTGGCAGATAACAGCTAAACCTACTTAGCGAAGACACTCACCACAATCAACATGCAAAGATAGGGCGACTGGTGTGGATCATTCAAGGGTGAAGGTGTAAGACTTGCCTTTGAATGATCAATTCACAGCATTTTGTCCCATGCCTAAGGCGCTTAATAATGTAAAAATATACGAGTATATACTGTCCTCTTCAGAAAAATTAAAAAACAATGCGCAACATTAGTAGGGGTTTACCCCTGAGTATTAGTCTCAATAAAAAAAATTAAAAATCCATTTTGTTTCAAACGCGAGAACCGTCATTTTATTTTAAAGCTTCAAATAAATTTTGGATTTACTTACTTTTTATATATTTTTCCGGCAATATTAATATATTTTATAGCAATTGTTACAAAGAAGTGTAGTCGCCGTGGTCTAGTGGTTAGTGTGTTGGCTTACTAAGACATGGGTCCTGGGTTCGACTCCAGGCTCTGACATCTTCAAAAAAAGAAATTGAAAAAAATATTTCTTTCGGCGACTACCTCTCAGCAGTCTTCTGGCAAAAGCTCTGAGAGTAACTAATTGCCATGAACAAGCTTCTCAAGTCTGTCGTTCGGAGTCGACATTAAAACTGTAGGTCCCGGTACTCATGGATAAAAATTGACACACACAACATGAGTGCTGCGAGAAGCTATATATATATATGTTCAGATCATACAACTTATAATGCTTACCGTTGACAGTAATGTCGTGGCCTAAACCGTTCTCGAAGTAGTAACACTGCAAGTCCAAAATCTACACCACACCGTGATTTTTCGAGATGCATTGAATGCTTTCAGGCCTAATGTGGATTTTTAAATCTGACAATTTTATCTGAAGATTATTTTCCCATAAGAATCAGTCTCAGCTGCCACATCTCGTTCTGGTAAAATAATTTGACGTATTATTTGCAGGTTTGTTTAATGTCATATCCGTCTATGGTGTTTAAAACCACAAACTGAATAAATTACAGGTAATTTAACAGGAAATAGCATAAATATTTCTCTAAACTATTAATTTTAATTTAATATTTTATACGGCATTACACTAACTAGGTAGTTAAGAAAAAAATAATAAAAACTCTCAAGTTTAAAAATGTCAATGCAAAACATAAATCTCTACAAATTTTTGTTAATACAATGAATAACACATTTAATCATCTACAGTTTTTTTTTCGCAGCCCTCAATTTTAACTTAATTGCTGCAATTAATTCATTAAAAAACAATAGCACACCAAGTAATTGTACACAATTTTGTTGTTTTGAAAGTGACAAATGCTGTGGACAATATAATACATATCTGCTGTTATTAATTTAATTTTTGCTGAGCCTAAATAAAAACAAACTTTTTGCCAAATGTCATAAACGATCTAAAGACAGAGGGAAAAAATATAAATAGAAAAACAAAAATGTTTATATTTACGAAGTATTATGATTTATGCCTGCATAGCTAAGAACTTTGAAATTTGTAGCTTAACCCTTACACCAGTTTTTTTGGGTAACCCAATTACCAACAATCAACTTTAACCAATTAAAAATAAAAAAACAAAACAAAAAAAAAATTGAAAAAGGAAACATTTGCTGGTTTGATTGCCTGACAGGCATCAGCCGGATACTTGTGGTTGGTTTGTTCTTTTGTTCCTTATTTGTTATTGTTGTTGCCGTCTTGAAATTCTCGTTAACTTCGTATGCCTTTCAATATTTTCTACCATCTCGTACTTGTACGTCGTTATGACTGTTTGTAATTTAGTTGACACTTTGCAACACCTGTTACCTTTAATAGAAAATTTTACCTTTTTTTCTCTTCCATCGTTTTTCCCAATCAACACTGACGGTTGCGGCAATAACAACCATATTTACGATAACAATTCTTGATGTTACTCCGTATTTTTGACAATAATTTCAAGTACTGTAAAAACATTTAAACCTTCACAAAGAAACACACACACAGCCAAGGATAACTGCCAAATTTTGTAAAAAAAAAGAATTGTATGATAATAATTTTGCTTTTCTCGTTCCTAACCTACAATACCTTCAAAGTTGCCAACTTAACTATTTTAGAATCACTAAAATTTAAATTTAACATGCAGAAATATGAGACAAACTGTAATTTAAAACATATTTAAAATTGTATTTTTATCTCTTTTTTTCACTAAGTGGCGACTAAAAGTGTCTTCTACTCTTCCTATCAGTTTGGCTAAATTAAATGTTTAAATACATTTATCCCAGAATCGCTTTTTTGTGTTATGCCACTCTACTCGCAAATGAGCGATATGTACTTATATAATTTTTATGAAACATCAACTGCTTGATAAAACCCCATTAATATCAGTAATATTTAATGATTATTTTGCTACACTATCAGTATAATCCAGTCATAATACAGGCGACAAATTACGACATTGGATATAGAATACAATTTTGTACAATTTCTAAAGTTTCTTGGCTATCGAATGCCATCATTTGGTTCTTAAATTACAGATTCTTTTTATAAGTTTTGTAATTTTTTTTTTTTTTTTTTTTTAATTTAATTTCCATTCGTAATTTTATTTGTGGTAACTCATGTTGTGTGTGTCAATTTCAGTATACACTTTAAGTCGAATTCAAGCGACAGACTTGAGAAGCTTTTTCATTACAATCAGTTGTCCTCAGAGTTTTTGCCAAAAGACTGCTAAGAAGTAGTCGCTATATATTTAACTTTGCTTTAAATTTCGATCATATTTTTGGTGAAAACTGCATAAAATAAAACAAATAACTTCTGGTCCAACACCTTGGATTGAAATTAAGAGATTTGTCTCTGAAAAACAAAATATCAGAGTTTGGAGTAAGAAAAATATAAAACATAAAAGTAGCAGAAAACGTCGGACGAACAAGAAACAAGGGTAGATTGTTTTATATTGTTAAATGAAATCTGCTCGATAGTACACATACAGAAATTAAGTAGCCAATGTGCCATACTTTGAATTGTTTATAGTAAATACTTGTCGTGTTTTTTTTATTTAAGTTCTAATAAACTCAGCCCGTATTCAGAAAAAATATTTTAGGTTTATTGCATAGAAATTTGTCAAAAAAACCCTCAATAAACCTAAAATATATTTTATGAATACGGGCATCAATCTATAACATTTCAATACTGTTACTAATTGTCCTCCAAAATTTGCTTTTATTTACACTTTATAAAGATTTATATACTACTCACTCAAAACATTAATGTTTAGCTCTATTTATAATTCGACAGTTTTTTTTTAACGTAATTTCTATTGTTTTTAGGTATACGTTTTAACATAATTCCACTTGCTTCCACTAACACTCCACTTTATTGTTATATAATATTAAACATACTTGATTTTTCTACATGCATTTTGTTATTGTAATAATTTATAAATTTAAACTCGATTGTTCTACGTGTATTTTGTTATTGTAATAGTTTATGTTTATAACTGAAATACTAGATGTAGTACCAATAACTAATATAGAGGAATGTAATGATGATTTTGCTTTAAAAAATTATTTTTTTGTAACAATACAAAACGAGTATTTGTTTTCTGAGTTCAAATTCCATAAGAATTTGTGACAATTTTTTGTGAATAAATTTTGCTTCCTGATAAAGCGACTGATTAGATCAGATCTAAATTTTATTACCAGAATTTTTTTTTTTTTTTTTGCAATGATTTCTTAATCAAGGGAGAAAAATTACATCCGTGAAGGATTCTAAACCAGCCGAACTGTAGATGTTTTCGACTCCAATTGAGGTAGTCTCATTAGAGTACTTTGACAGCTGTATATATTCATCACAGTCATCAATTACACTGGTTTATAGCCAAAGAACTTGTGCTCCGAAAGGGATGAACAAGGTGAAATATTTCACTAGGAAATGGAAGAAATTGAGAGACGTCACAAAGGCTGGTGGGATGAACAAATGATGGCGTGGTGGGATGAACAATTGATGGTTCCTCATTAGCGAAGATCCATCCGAAAAAAAACGCAAAAGTTCAAGTCGCTCGTCATTTTAACTAAATTTTTTTGAATTTACCCCGAATATACTGTGTGAGCAATGAAAATGAAAATATTGTCGTTCCACAAAATCCTTAATAAAAACTTTATTTTTCATCAGATTTTTTTTGAAAATACACTTTAAATATTGGTATCTAAATAAACTATTTGGTAAAAGAATAAAACATTCCAGATCTTCAATATAACGTAGAAAAAAATTTAATTGAAAATGAAGAATTTTGAAAAAAACGTAAAAAATAGAAAAATTTTGAAATTTGAGGTGCCATATCTCAGCCATTTCCTATCAGATAGAATTTTCCAGCATATCGACGGAAAAGGCATTCAATTACCTTTTCACTGATATACCACACATCTCGATCGGACTTTTTGGTTGGACTCCACAAGGGTTTGAGTGGGGCCATACACCGAAAAACACAAAAGTACTGTTATCTAAAAAACTGTACTTAGAAAAAAATAATAAAAGCGTTTTTCGTGCTCAGGAGGTCCCAATTAACTAATCTAGGCATGTGGCTTTCTTGGTATTTTTCCAAATTAATAATTTGTAAACCTGTGTTATTTACCTCACACATTTTATATATTGAAACTATACTTTTTATAAATTTTTTTGTAATGAATTTTAGTACTTAATATTTACCGATGGTCCTCAGATGAAATAAAGCGCGGTGGTTGATATGTTTCTTTAGTCTGTTCACATGTATAGTATTTGGTAGCTGAATTATTTGCAATTATACAAGCCTTGTGGATACTGAGGATACTGAGGGTTAAAGCACGGCATTCTCTGATAGTCAGGCTGCTATAAGTACCTTGCCTTCGCCCAGGGATAACTATGCATAACTTGGTAGAAACAGAAGGTTAGTAATATTTGTAGCATTACTCTGATCTGGATTTCGGGTCATAGGGAAGTTAAGGTGAATGGGAGATGTCTGCTACTTCCTACTCTGTGATCTACTGCCTTATAACTGTCGTTAAACTAATGTTCCTTCACTTGCTGTGATCACTTTCTAGGACACTTTCGCCACGGTATACTATAATCCGAGAAGTACACTAAATATTTTGCGTATCCCACGTCATCTTTTGTTGAAAATTATTACAGTATGCACAGGTTACTTGATGATTAGTAAATACGCTGAATGTTTGGGTCTGCCCTGTAATACTCACTGCAGCGGTTGTGGAAATATTTCTGTGATAGAGTCAACTGGCCATTGTCTTTATGAATTCTCAGGTTTAGTCGCCACACATTTGAAGTTTTCTAGGATGTCTTTTTTCAATAGCTTGGCGTTGTGCCTGAGTCTGAACACACTTTTTCAAGCCCCCTTTATAGACAACTCTGGTTGACTGTAGTTCTTCTACTTGAAGGCAGTATGGGCCTGTAATGCTATCAAAAGAGCTGGTCACGTTTATGGTTAAATATTCATGTGACCTACCTACCTACCTACCTATCTTATAATAAATTAGTCAAAATTTTGTCAAACACATCAAGTTCTTTCCCACATTCTTCTTTTGTCCTCATCATAGCGTTTTTGTAATTGTCATCTTTTTTTAATTATCAGAATTACAACAGTTTTCTTATTACCCTCTTTTAGTATTTTTCTGTAAATATATACATATATTCCTTCATACAATGTTTACATATAATTTTACCTAATTAATGAAAAAAACTTTAACTGTAACGCCATTATCAAAGTTTTATAATTTTTAATCATATTTTGAGCAGGAGGTTTAATTTTCTTATACGTAAAATATATCACTGAAAGCCACCTGAAACAAAATGAAACTTAACGTTGCGTGTAAAAACGATGTTAAGCCTTTCACAGATATGTAGAGAACGATAATAAATGATGGGTTCTTACGTTTGTAATGCTCACTGAATAACAAATAAATGCATTTGTTTTCATTGCATTAAAAAGAGTGCATCGCCGCCTATAATATACAGAAATAATTATTTCATTTATTTTATTTATTGTTAATGTTTTAAAATTTTAAATGCATTTTTTAAATCTGATTCATTTATCTAGTTTGGCTTACAAAAAACAAAAATGATGATATAAACAAGATTTAACTTTTTAAAAGCATTTTATAATTTATAAATACTTAATTTAACACTCAAACGAACTTTATAAGTAAAATATTTGAACCGTATGCATGTAACACATTTTACATGCGGAAATGTGAATATATTTGTTTATCTGAAAGGTATTGTAAATGAGCTTACAAAAATTAATTCTTTTATAAAAAGGCAATTTACAGGTTACATATGTACTTTGAATAAAATAAATTTCAGTAGCTTAATTGCAATGGCATCGTTATATATCAAACTCACTCCCTGGCATTATCCTGCTACCTTTATCAACTTGCAATATAGTTGTCATTTTAAAATAAAGTATTCGAGTTTTTAAATAATCGAATAATTTTCAATTAAACTCTTAAATGTACAACAAGCATTCATTGCAAGTACTTTTACAACTATTTCACTTTAATGACGTGATGCAATACAAGTTTTCATTGCAATAAATTATTGTTAATTTCTTTTATTTTTTAATGCGTTAGGCAACTTAATTTACTTTCCACACAACATGAATGCTGTTACTTATTTGTCGAATACATTTTATAGAATTTGTTTTGTATAAATACGAATATCATGAAATAAAAACTATTTATATGATATGACTGTGTGTGTCAATTTTTATTTATGAGTACCGAGACCTACAGTTTAAAGTCGACTCCAAACGAAATACTAGAGAAGCTTTTTTATGGTAATCAGTTACTCTCAAAACTTTTTCCAGAAGACTGCTAAGAGATATTGGCCGAAAGAAATTTTTTTTTTCATATCCCTTTCAGACCGTGATACATCGATTGTGCGGGTGGGTTTAGGTCTCACTATTTTCATTTATATTTGATCAACATCAAAAAAACCCACATGCATCGATTGCGCTGATTGTTCTTCATATTTGTTTCTCACACTATTCTGCTATTCGATTTACCGTTATTTAAATTATTCCGAAAATCTTGCGTCAGATTTCAGTTTTGTCAAAATGAGAGGAAGGAACAATTTGTGTTAACAACTACAAAAGTACTAATGGCTAATAAATAGTGAATGAATGTCATGTTTTACAGATAAGTTGCTGATTCAGTAAGCAGCACAATATCTATCGCACTTAAAAATGTAGCGTTGTATTATATTTTTTATAATTTAAGACTATAATTATTTGACAACACTAGTGTAGGTGTACATACATATATAAATAATTTAATTGTTTACAGCAGAATTATTACCCAATAGGCATGACGCCGTCATTGCATATATGTAAATATACTGTATAAATGACACATTCAATAATTTTATAATAAAATAAACAGCTTTATAATAAAATTGCAGTAATTACCAAACTGAGTCCAGTGGACCCATTTGACATATTATGAGTACAAAATTGATTACACAGAAAGAAATCTATATATCTAAAAATCAATGTTGTTCGTTCGTTCGCATCAATTTAGTACGGTTGGACCGATTTTTACAATTTTTTCTTTCTAATGATCGTCGTGATCCAACTTAAGTTCTTACAGAAAGAAAATTTTTCCGGGTCCACTTTTACGCCCACTTTTTTTGATTTACCTAAAATCAGAAAACGGCTCCATCGATTTGACTAATTTTTCTTTCAAATATTTGTATTAATCCATTAAAAGTTTTCGTTGAGAGAAAAATTTGCCACGCCTACTTTTATGCCCACTTTTCTCTATTTATCTCTAATTATTGTATATCATCAGAAAGGTTAAAGCTAAAGTTTCGGAATTGGGTCTGAATGACTTCATTAGGCAAGGCAAATCATCAGTCAGAAAGTGGGCGAAATTGGACAATTGAGCGTGATATCTCCCATACAAGTTAAAAATTGATTTCTTAATACATACGTATCTTGTATTGAAGTTAAAGTTTCTGAATTTGGTGTGATTGATTTCGTAGTCATTAAAAATTATCAGTAGAAAAAGCAGCGGACAAGCAGACGTGTAAACTTCCAGACAAACTAACTACTTGGATCAGTATATCTTGAAATCAGTAACAATTAAAGTTTTTGAATTTTGTCGGAATTACTCCGTAAATACTAAAAATCATCAGTCGAAAAATGTTGACAAATGATAGTGGTAGGGGTAGCGAAGCACCCCGGGTTTAAGCTAGTATAAAATAAAAATTAATAATAAAAGACAAGAAAAATGAGCAAAGCATATGGAGTAACAAATTCGATACAAGAAAAATAATTACACTTATGTCCAACAGACCGGTGTTGTATACAGAGGGTTAAACATGTTTTATGCAAAGTGTCGTTTATAAAAATATCAACAATAATATCGTTAAAGAATTGTTTACAAAAAATTCTGCCGATTGGGTTATAAACGTATGCTGTAATTCATTAATTTTGCTTACATTTTTGTGTAAATTACTACCACGAATAATACAACTGGTACGGAAATTTTGTAAATGAAAGGTTTTTGACTGCCTTAACATCTCTGCCTTTATTCTTACGTGAGCGAATAGAGAGTGAAAGAAAAAAAAATGTTAAAAAAAATTAACTGAACCGAACCGAAATACCCAAAAATTAACTACGGCCATAAAACATAAACAAAAGCAAACTTTACTCGTAGTTTTCACTAAATTAACTGACGCGCATATAAAATTTTCGCATCGTGTAGTAAAAAACAATGAATAGAGCAGTCACGGCATACAACACATATAGAAAGGATTCACTGAACACTTATGGCTTATCAGTGATGGTTGCGTGAGGTGAATGCTACGAGTGTACATACATTTATATATACATATGTATGTGCAATAATAGTAGAAAACAGAGTTGAATTCATATACACCTATAAGAATAATACTCGTAATGGTGTTGTAAGTTGGCTTATTCGTTGTTTTGCAATCTTACCTGAACGGCCGGATCAATTTTATTTAAACTTGGCACATACAGCTTACATGGAAAGAAGCAAAACTTATATATAAAAATAATATATTTTTCGAAAATAAAAAAATTTATATTCTTTCAGAATACTGGGATAACGTTTCCCTTCCCTCTTTTGTTAAAGTCGTGAGGGCACTTTAATAAAATATATTTTAATTATTTAAAAAGCTTTAAAACAAAATTTTATACGGACATGTGTAATTTTTTTTTACAAACCTCATATTTATCAAATTCAGTTTTTTCTGAATAAGGGGGAGTAGTATTTATGTAAATGGAAAATTATACGTTTGTTCTGATATAATTTTTTACTCGTTTTACTCAAATTGGTTTTTATTACATGTAATTTGAAATAGACAAAATGTAATTAAAATTGAAAGTAATTTATAAAATTATATAATGATTACTTTTAGAGTATTAATTACCCACTATGTAAATACTAGTAATATAAAACTCATGTGCTACCTAAATTCTTTTTGGCTTAAAAAATTAAATAAAATTTGTTTTTACTTAATATTAGACTCAAATTATATTCTATTTGGAATATTTATATACATATTATACCCAAATACAATATAAATCATTGCTCTTGTTGGCAAAAGAGTCAAAATACATCTGTACTTTACTTCGTGTTAATTCGAACCTTTGTTTATTGTTTGAACAAAAAAGTATCAATCAATAATGAAATATAAAAAATATTAAATAAGTTAGCCTGTATTACTTACTTTCCGGTAGTTCTAGCTATTAAAAATCATATTCGTATCGTTTTATTATATTTCACCGTTTTCACGTGTATATTTATGAAATACGTCGCCTCCTACTCTATCAGCTGCTTTTGTTTCTTGTTTTTCCATAATAAATTATTTTATTTTTTTTTTTTTTTTTTTGAGAAACCCTTTTTTAGTTTTATATGTTTTTCTCTAAAATATTTTATATTTTTGTTCTATTATTGTCTTGGATTTGTTATTTTTAAAATCAAGTGTTTACAGATGCCACCTGCTAGTATTTTGTTGCAAATTGTATAAAATAATTTCTCGAATTTGAGGTGACACGCACTTGAAGTTGCTTTAACTTAAATCATACTTTAATTTTTACAATAGTTGCTGGAAAAACTATCTTTTTTATATTTTAAAGTTGTTTTTTAAATGAACCCACTTTAAAATTTGACTATGATTGTAAATCAATGTCCTCATGACTAACTACACTCAGAAGTCTCTTAGGTTGGTATAGATAATCGAAAGGGTAGCTGAAAAAAAAGTTTTAATATCGATATATTGATTTTTGTCTATGAGGTAAATTGTTGCCCAATATAAAGCCAAGCTAAAATCAGTCTATTATGTTATAAAATATTTTTCTTTTATCATAAAACTGGTGCGAAAAACAATTTCACTCAGAAGACCTTTTTACGAAATAATTTAAATATCATAAGATGATACCTTTTCTCAGATGTAGATTCCATTCTTGTATTACTGACTGCCAGTAAACAGTGAATATTCAACGAAATCCTTACGCCTCTCACAAACAAACTCAATCGGTATATATAAAAATAAATACGATTTGTAGCTTACGTATGGATTTAGGATTTGTCACCACATAACGCTTAACAGAATAGACCAATTTAAACCAAACTTGTAAAGTGGGTAGATACTGGAACTTATATAAATGATTTATATTAATGCTTATAAATTCTACTGTAAGTCGTTCTTTTTGTATATTTTGAAAACGGTTAAGGGTTAAATTTTTGAATTTAGTCTAAAAGCCACCATAGTCGATATGATTCATCATAAAAAAAATGTGAGGAATTTGAAAAACAAAAATTGAAAATCATGCAAACAAAATATTGATTCTTGCGTATCCGGAGAACGGTTAAATGCAATGTTTTTGAATTTGGTCTGAATAACTTCATCGCCAAGCTAAAATATCAGTCAGAAAGTGAGCGGTACTGAATAAGTGAGTATTGTATCTACATTCCATTCAAACTAAATATTGATTTTTGTATATCTTGAGAACTGTTCATTCATTCCATGTGTAAAGAATCTCCCATTTTATTTTGTCTGGCAAAGATGGCACATGGTCGCGCTAGCTATAAATATTTGTTTGAGTTAAGTGTGCCAGCCTAAAATATATGCTCTATAATACCATTCTTTGATACAAGAAAGACAAATTTTTTTTTGGTTTTCTTTCTTTTTGATCCCGGATATTACTATTTCTTCAAATAAGCCTTTCTACATATATTGAAGTTCAAATGTGCCAGTAATTTCCACATCAAGTAAAACATTTTCATTATCATGAATGTGCTCTTCAGCAAAACTCCGCCGATGATGTAATGTATACATCATAGACTTTTGACGAGGATTTAACTTCATCGTATATATTTTCTTAAACGCAGGTAGCTGATTTCTAGATAATAATTTATGAATACAAATCAAACTACTTTCATTTTTTATGCATTATCTAAAAAGTAAAATTCAAACTAATCTTTTCTAATTCTTGCCAAAATTTGTTCAAATTTCTGGTCGAGGATACGTTTAGTCAAAGTAATATAAATTGTGTAGTTTACATAGTAAAAGTTATAAGAAATATTGTTTAGAAACAGTTACCATTTTGCCAATTAGATTTTTGTATTTCATTTATATCAAAGGCACGTATGAAGAAATACTACATATATCCTCCAGATTATTTTTATAAAAGGCACTGAACTAAAGCTTAATTAAAATAACACTTCATTAATGATTATATATTAACAGCTTTAAAGCTGATTAAATTACTGGTAAGGAAAATTACCTGCTGGGTAATAATGGATTATGAAAAGAGATCCCTCTAGATAAAAATTATATATTTCTTTTATTATTCTGGAAATAGACTACAAAGTTAAATTGAATTCATGCTGTTTTTTTCATATATTATATACAAAATGAACATATTCTAAGAAAGTTAAAATTTTTTTTAGTCTTTGTTGCCCATAAATAATTCAAAGATCATGGAATTTTAATAAAAAATATAAAAATTAAATTATTTTTAGTTTATAGTTAATTAATGGGAAAGAATGCCATCAATTTTCCTTCTATATGTAATTAATAATAATGCTATTTTCTTGTTTAATATCAATTGAACTGATTTCTCTTTTTTTGTTCATGCCCTTATTATTGTAGACTTACGTCATTCGAATACTCAATTAAAAAATTTTTATTAAATTGCTTTTATAAATATTTTTCTACTTATAGATATACAGATTTTTCCCTTAGTTTAACACACAAACACTCATAATATTTTATAAATACATAACTGTTATAAGTTACAAGTCAATTTATGAAAAAAAACAAAAAAGTCAAGTAAGTATTTTAAATCCAGAATAAATGCAAATAGAGTGTTGTTCGAGTATATTCACGTTTTTTTATGGAATTTTAACACAAAAATTAATGAATGAATGTAATTAATGAAAGTTGTTAATCCAACTTAATTTTATTTTATTAGGAAATAAAAAGACAAAATTGCATATTCATTGTGATTGAAATAAACAATTTCAACAAAAATCCTTCTCTACCACATATCCCTTAATCGTGAACAATAAATGAAAATTGTTTAAGTATTCATGTTATTACTTAAGCGCTTATATGCATGGCTTTATCAGAATATATGTTATTATTGATTTAGTTGTCTTCAATAACTTAAAGTATTTTATAGAACTTCTTTGTTATATAAAAATTATAAAAAATTCATTGAGTTTACAATATTTGATTTAATTATTTTGCTACCCCTTATTGTTACATGTTCCTTATTGTGCTGTTCCTCACCTTAGTCAAACAATGGAAATATGTTGTATCTTACCTGGTTTTAATTTTATGAAATTTAGTTGAGCTTTTGAATAGGCTTTAATACTCGTACACGTATAAGTGTAAAAATTTTAACATGTGGTTGCACTATAATGAAAATATGTGGTTCTATCATATAACTCTACATTTTTTGTTTAAATATTTTCAGAAAACCCTTCCGTTAGTTCCTCATTTTTCTTGAAGAGCAGCTATTGGCAAATGAATACATAAATAGGGGTAACAGTTTTTAGAATTAATGGCGACTAATCATAAGCTTGTAGCCGCCGCACAGTGTGACAGCCCCATAGTAACCTCGGCAAAAAATGGTTTTTGAGGTGTAGTCCAATTTGGATCAAATTTTCACAGTATATTAACAGGTATATGAGAAACAATCCCCTAAAATTTTAGTCTTATAACTTCATTACGTTTTGGTCTAGAGCAAGTCAAAATTGAGGTATGCCAAAGTGCTTGAAATATGTTAGTTCAATATGTAATATTATTAATAAAAAAGTACATAATAAGTATATAACTTTAAACTATTATTTTATTTAATTTAGTTGTTGTAGAATGAGTAGTTGAAAAAATAAATTTAAAAAGAAAAACACAAAAAAAAATTTTTTTAACAACAGAATTGTGGTGTAAAAATTGAACATTTTGCATTTTCAATGGAATAGGAAATATAGAGCAACCCCTCGCTCTAGGTGCAGACTTATATCAAATGAAAGATTGAAGTCTCAGCTTTCATTTAAAGTAAAGAACATATAGAAAAAGTTTGCAAAAGTACTTTAAACATACAAAAAACTGCAAAAAATACGCATTCTGTCGCTAGACGTATGTTAGCATGCAATATCATGTTTACAACTTTTTACTTTTATTTTTTTTATTTGTTTACAATTTTTTATATTAATTCATTTAGACTGAGAATGAAATTGAAAAAACTAGAATATCATGATGATATTAAAAAATTATTAATAGAATAAAAAATAAAATTTTTCTTTTTTATTGCATTTCAATGGAAGGTGGGCGTAATAGTGGGCGTGTTATCCATGAAACATTTTGATGATATAAATTACAGTAATATCAAATTTGAAGGTTGTACCTAAAATATTTTAGAAAATATGGCACTTTATATGTTGAGGTTCTATGGGTAGTGGGGTAAAAGTGGGCCAAAGTTCAAAATTTTTTTCCGATAATGTTTGTAACAATATAACATTCAAGTTATACCTAAAGTTTTACGGACATTAAGGCATTTTACAAGTTTCGATTGTATGGGAGGTGGGCGTAAAAGTGGGCGGATTTTCTTAATTTTTTTTTTTTAAACTGGAATTGTCTCAAAAATAACCTGTGCAAAAATTTCAGAGCTCTACAGTGACTCCTTGTATTTAATGTCGGCGTTGTCACACTGTTCACCGCACGTTGGGGATTTCACGGAAAAAAGTCAAATTTTCAAAATACTCTTCATGTAATATGCAGTGATATTTTAAATTTTAGACTAAATGGTACAATCAAATCAAAAAGAATTACTCGGATCTGACTCCGAGATTTTTTTTTTATAGTCGTCTCAAACTCAGTACTTGTATGTTTTACCAAACCAACTTAATTTAAACCTAAGAATTTCAAAGCGAATATTCTTTTATTATGTGAGCTAACGTTTTTCGTTTAATTTTTTATTTAAATTAGGATATTTCAGCATACCAAAATTGGGAAAATAAACTTTGCAGAGACTGAAGTTTTTTTGTGTGTTTATTTTTATGAACATATAACAAAAATCCTTTTTTTCTCCAAACATTTGGACCTGCAATTTTAGCAATACTTTTCCACAGATGGAAATCACTACTAATACATTGTCTTATATATGTTTTAACACTTTTAATCAATCTCAAGTGCCACCAGGTGCCACCTCTCAATTTGTTGCATTACACAGTATAACATTTTTCAGCTGATTGATTAACGACTCAATTCTGATAAGGCTCTTTTGTTTAACATAACTCAAGAACCACTAGTCGGATTTTGCTAAAACAAATTTAGAAAAATCAAGAATTATAAATACTTTCATCTGTTTATATAACGTTTCGCTACATAAGCAACAGTTTCGCAGTTATAAATAAATGTATGAAGGAGAACAAATTTTTTTTCCTAAAAAAAAATTTTTTTTTTTAATTTATTAAAAATCCAAAACGGTAAAAACGTATCAAGGTCTACTACTTTCTCGTAAAGTCACATAACCTATGAACAAAATGAGACATAAATCATGAAAATCGATGAACGTGTTTCGCTTTTATTCACAATTAAGCAAAGGTATGAATTTAAAAAATTTGCTCGAGATATGAACAAAATTCTCTGGAAAAAACATTGAGGACTTTTTTATGATTCTCAGAATTATAAAAAAAGTAGTAAACAAAGGATTATTTGATTTTTATGATTGCAGTAGCAAAGTAATAAGCGAGAATAAATTTCACATGGGGTGTTATGCTCGAAGTTTCTGGAGTTTGACAAAGACAACAAAATTAAAACAGTTTTTGCAACAATTGCACGTTGGATTAAACGAAACTAAAGCATGTTGGATACAATATATAAAACTTTTACTCTAACTTCAAACAAAGAAACAAAGGACTCGAATCGTGTGAAGTAGCGATTTGAAAAAAAAAGAATGCAAATTGACTAGAACGCACATTTACAATTAAGTTTACTGAGGCTGAATATTCTACCAGTTCTGCACTTGGTCGGCCACGTAAATCGTTTGAGGAGTATACCTCTGCAAAATCTGTTGGACCAAGTCAGTAACAAGAAAGTCGTAACAAAGACTATCAAAAATATCGCCTTAGACACTCCAGAAAATGCATTTAGCCAGAAAAAGCATACTGTTATAAGGTCTTTTAAAATAATAATTTAAAAATAAAGGTAAAATAAATAATAAATTAAAAATTAAAAAAATAATTTTAATTTTTTTGTTAGTTATGGCTGTTTACATTGTAGGTAACGATATACATACATTTCTGTAACTTTCTTTATTTTTATTACTTTTGTGTATTACTATATAAATAAAACTACATTTTTGATAAAATTTTAGACAAATATATTTTTTTCCTCACCTCCATACAAAAATCCCCAGAGTGCTCCGTGGTCTAGTGGTTAGTGTGTTGGCTTACTATGACAATGGCTCCGGGCTCAAACCTCAGCTCTAGCATCTTGAAATTAAAGAAATATGAACAAATATTTCTTTCGGCGATTACCTCTCAGCAATCTGTATGCATTAATAAAATAAAAATTGTATCCTCTAGTGGTTCTAATCCTCAAATCAAAGAGGAACGAAATACGAAATTTATGACTTTCTTAACCCTTATTGTTTACGTAAAATAAAATTATTATAGCCTATACATAAATAATTGGTTATTACAACCCTATCTTAGCTGAAAATCCACTTTAGTTTAGTGTTCTCCTTCAAATACAATAAATGCATATTTCACAAAAAATATTTTAAATATTTTCCCAATAATCGTTAAATATAAATAGATTGCAAACATAAAAAATTGATAAATGATTTATAAAAAGAAATTTCACAAACAATTTAATTCAGTAAAATGAAAGTTTACTTTAACGTTTATCTTAAGAGGGACTTAATTTGCGATTTGCTTTTCCTTCTCTTTTAGAACAGTTTAGAATATTGTTTCCATTAAAAAACTGCTTATTGCGTATTTTTCTAAAAGAATACTAAAGTTTTCTTAATTCATAAACACCAAATGAATTCTTAAAATTGTTCTTTATTTATTACAATTTTTTTTTTTTTGCTTAAGCTTATAAACGGCATAATAAATGTCTAAACCCCTAATAAGTTTCCTTTCACAGTTTTTAGCTCGTTCTTGTGCCTTTTTTAACAAATTTATTATTCATCATAATCATAAATAACTTTCACGATTAATATTTATCACACAGCCAAGAATATAAAAACTTTAAAGACAAGAAATTATTTTTCTATCACTTTTCGAAAACAAAAAAAAAACAGAAACAACAAGAAAACAAAATAGAAAAAAGAATTTGAAAAAATAGTCATTAAAACCCAAAGAGAAGAGGATATATCAGAGAAATTTTTATGGTATGACAAAACTCAATAAAAATTACACACATAAACACACCTCGTTGCTACTGTTGCTTCTATTGTTGTTGCATATTAACTGTACGAGTGGCTGGTAACAACAATAATAAAAACATGAATAGAGCGAAACGTAAAAAAATGAAAGTAATAAAGTTTTAATCTTAAAAGGGATTGTCTTCAAGCTAGAAATGCTACAATTTTTGTTTTAAAATTTCATTACTTTAAGGGGCCTTTAAAATCGTTTTCTAGATAATTTCTTTGTACAGAAATAAGAATATTGCGCAAATCTTATTTTTATGAAAAAACGTAAATAAGCAAAAGCATATAAAAAAATACGAAGAAATATTTCATAAAAAAGTAACAACAACAACGCAAATTTAAAATTTCAACGATCTGTTTATTCTAATAATGAAGCCTTTCATCAGAGTTGTTTTAAATTTAATGAAATCTATTATTTAATCGCTTTATTAGAAAACAGTAAAGTTTTGAAACGAAAAAACCTTAAACTACTGTCACATTAGGCAAATATTTGACGAAAAACGATTTTCCACTAATTTTATGTAAAAATTTTATACAAAAACTTCGTTTTCTGTAAATACTTTTTAAAAAGTCTTCAAAAATTTATAATAATGACGAATAGTATTTATGTAAATATTTAATAAATCTAATTTAAAGCAATAAGAAATAAAAACAGAAATATTTTCATTAAATATTTGTCCATAACAAATACCACGAACCCGTAATATGTGCTCTTCATTTAAAAAGGACAATGTTGGCAAATTTTGTAATAATTAGGACAAAAACTGAATGATTTTAGTTATAATATACTTAATAATATAGTAAATATAGCAAATAATATATAATATAATAATATAGTCGCCGTGGTCTAGAAGTTAGTGTGTTGGCTTACTAAGATATGAGCCTTGGGTTCGACACTCAGCTCCGACATGTTAAAAAAAAAGAAATATGGAAAAAATATTTTTTTCGGCGACTACCTTAATTAATTGCCATGAACAAGCTTCTCAAGTCTATTCGGAGTTCGACATTAAAATATAGGTCCCGGTACTCATGGATAAAAATTTACACACACAACATGAGTGCTGCGAGAAGCTAGGCCGTAATCCTGGCACAGGGTTGTAAAGGCCAGTTATGTATGTATGTATGTAAAAAATATTGTTTGTATTATATATTTATTTAGTAAATTACAATATAATATGCTCGTTGCGGCATCACAGACCAGGGTGTCTGGATGGAATCGAAACCACAACCCTCACACTAGCAGTCTAGCACACTATCCATTAGATTACTGTGGCAACCATTATATTAACAAAAATATAAATTTAAAATTTTCTTTTGCTTTGAATTTAACGAAAAAAATCTTTGATTTATATAGTCAATTCATACAATTGTATTAGTTGCCACACCTGTACTTGGGTATACGCTCTTCAATCCCTTAACCTAAGAAAGAAATCGACACAGATTTACGCCATCTTTCTAGATCCGAAGTTTCAGCTAAAAGTAACAATTTACAATAGAAGGTACAAAAGTTCAAATGGCCACACCTGTACTCGTATATGGGGACTACGTTTAAATTAATATACACGTCGTACTTATTCGCAGTATGTTCTCTAACAAATTTGAGTGTTTTTGTTGTTGATTCACATATAAATAGACGAATGTAAAAAACTGTTATAAATTTCCCTTTTCGAAATAGAATAAGTGATGCCGGATTGAAAAGAAATCATGGGGATTTCGGGAGTAGCATTCACACGATATGTTTCACTTAATAAGACTTGGTTTCTAAAAGAGTTGCAGTCTTAAAGACTGCAATGTAAACCATTTGCCTGTTACCAATCGATCTCTTATTGTATTAACAAACGAAATTGTTCAGACAAACTTTACAAATTCTAATAGTTGTAAGATTCATAGTTGCTAGACCGCTTTTATAGGATGATGGAACTACATTTGAATTTCCCTGAAGATTTCTGATGCAGAAAAAGAAACAGTTTTAGTACAGATTAAATATCATTTATAGAATTTCGTAATGATTATCACTAACTATAGAACCGTCGTTAATCTTACCAAGAAAATAAACAGTTGCTTTAAAACCTAGAGATCTTTGATATTTTTACCCCAGCGTTTAATAAATCCCAATACTCCTTTTGCCATTTTTACAGCTTATGCCTTGTGTAGGTGAAAAGTTAGTTTTGGATTAAATGATACGCCAAAGTCAAGAAATTTACCAAATGTTTCAATATTATAAATATCAACTTTATAACCGTAGACAAGACGATTGGCACTATAAAATAGCACATATTTCCATTTTCAAAATTAAGTTGCCATAAACTAGTATAGTCATCAGAGAATAGAATGTCGAAGTGTTTTATATAGAATGATAAGTCTCAACTTGACTGTTTGCAAAAAGTTTGGGTCTAACAGACACAACTGGGAATTTGCGATACAAACAGGATTCCACTAAAAGAAAATATTAAAAAAATTTCCCAAAAAAAAAAAAAAAAACACAAAAAAATATGCAAAGAAATATATTCAAGAAGGGGTAAAGCAAATGGATAAAATTTATATTTTATAAATTATATATAATTAAGCTCAGATATCTTAAAAAAAAAAACAAGAAATATGAAATATGAAAATATTTCTTTCGGCGACTACCTCTCAGCAGTCTTCTGGCAAAAGCTCTGAGAGTAATTAATTGCCATGAAAAACCTTCTTAAGTCTGTCGTTCGGAGTCGACATTAAACTGTAGGTCCCGGTACTCATGGATTAAAAAATTGACACACACAACATGAGTGCTGCGAGAAGCTAGGCCGTAATCCTGACACAGAGTTGTAAAGACCAGTTATGTATGTATGTATATAATTAAATTAATTTAACTTCGAGCCCATCAGACCCGCGTGATAGACATAGGCTTGAGTTCATTTTGAGGAAGTATAAAATATTTTTTCTTCGACATTTGGTATTCGAAGATTAAACCTTCTTCCACTAATATGATATTAAATTTCAATTACTTTAGCAACTGTTCTTAGTTTCTTACTATTTATATCAGGGACGGTAACAGTTATAAGAGAAACTACGAAACAGTCATATTTAACCATTAGTGACAACGAATTTATATAATGGTTATAATTAACCATTAACAAGAAATATATTTTATTTTGGTCATCGTAACCAATTAAAACGAGAAATATTTTTTTTTTGGTTGAAAATAAGCATTATATCAACCTAAAATTTGTTTTGATCCTAAATAGCTATTATACTAATAAAAAAAATTTTTGGTTAGAAATAACCATTATATTAAAAAAGAAATTTTTTTTTGGTTAAAAATAACCAATATCAAAAAAAAATATTTTTTTGTTTATTACTCCACAAAATGCAAAATTTTTTGTATATTTTGGATGATGCAAAGGAAGCTATCGCAAGAATGATTAAAATCAATAAAAAGATTTTACAAATTAAGAATGTAACCAAAAATTTTTTTTAGGTCAAATGGTTATTTCTAACCAAAAAAAGTTTTTGATTGAAATAACCATTATTCTTAACCAAAATATTTTTTGGTTGATATAATGGTTACTTATAACAAAAAAAATTTTTTTCTCATTGTAATTGGTTACTGTAACCAAAATAATATAAATGTACTGATAATGGTTAAAAATTACCAAATGCAAATAAAGGGCATTTTTGCATAACCTTTTTCCTCAGAAAAAAAAAAATAACAATTATATCCGGTCCCTGATTTATATTTTATAAATATCCTTTATGAAATATTCTGCTGAAAGTTAACAAGCGATGCAGCAGCAACTTGATCTACAAATATTCAGATATTTATCTTCTTTATACAATTACTCTGTACTCGCTTTGGCCATTCTTTATAATTGAAATAGTTTTTATGGACGCATTTAATTCATTCACTGTTTATTTAGATATTTTAGTACTTATTTGCAATAAATTCTAATCTCACTTACAAATTTTCGGGATAATTCAAACGTTATACAGAAAATGAATTTAAAATTGTCCTTTTAAAATGCTTACCTAAAAAGAGAAAAATAAAATAAAGCGTTAATTAATTATTCTTAATAATGCTTAAAAATAAACATAAAATTATTATTTAAGGTTAAAAGGGCCTCTAATTAAGCAACCGCTTCAGGCTTTAAAGTCCACTTTTTAAATCCCCTGTTCAGTGTTTAGCTGTGTGAGTGTGTGGAAGGCTTGTCATTTTATAAAACAGTATAAAAGCAAAACAAATTATACGAGCAACGAAGGAAAAGTAGCAAAATCGATTTGCTATTTTTCACAAAATTTATGATATCATTATAAGAATTTTGGTTGTTTCTCTATGCTATATTTCCTCAATATGTTTCTGTTTTTCTTCTATCATTCTATTCCAAATTGACTATTTCCGTAGGGCATATAAAAGCAACATGAAAGAAGCAACAATATTGTATTTTTATAGTTCATAAGAAAGCTACAAAAATCACTACAGCATATGGATTTTTGTATTAAAAAAAAGTAAAAAGCAAAAGAAAAAAGAAAAATACACAAAAAGATACATTCTCTATGCCATGTGAAGTAGAAAAATAAAATGAATCAGAAATATGGATTTATTCCTAAGTTTGCTCAAAAATATTTTTAAGTATTTCACCACTCACTTACCCATAACCATATATATTGTTATGAGAAGTTAGCAGTAATACAGCCACAAGTTACATAAAAATAAAATTTCAATTTCAGTATTATAGTTCATCAATATAAATCAATCAATTAAAACTGTGCAAATCGTTAAGAAATTTAGTTTTTTTTTTCAAAAAACTAAATAGTTTGTGGATTTAAAATTTAGAGTAGATTCCAATAAGGAGGAAGTAAGTAATAAATTTTGCCATAAATTATACAACTGACTCCTACAACATGTGGCCAACTCAAGGACATTTAGAAATTTGAATTTCTTATAAAAAAAACAACATCAATAAATCTTATCATTTTATTCAAAACTTTGTCTAGTTCTATAGGCATAAGAGTATAAATGTCCTTCAAAAGAAAATAGCAAAAGAAAAAAAAATGTAAGAATAATTCAATCGTTTTACGCATCCATTTAAATGCCATAAATCGCTAGCAATCGGAAAAAGAAAAAATAAAAATTTATTTCATTTAACCAAGAAAGTTAAAGTTGACATGTTGGTTTTTTTCCTTTCCTTAAAATAAAACAAATTTTCCAACAGCAAATAATGGAAAATTTTGCCAAATTTAAAATTTATTTCACAAAGATCTTATTAATCAAAAAATTGTTGAGTTTGAATGACTGTGCATATAACAAGAAGCAAATACTTGTGCTGTTAAAAATTAATGGATTTTTAAAGAAAAATTTCGTATTTGTTTTAACTCTTTTATATGAATTTTTTGAGGAGATCATTTTTTTTTTCAATTCTAGCATTATGGGGGCTCACATGACAATCTGTAAAGCTCTTGTGCCAAAAAAAGGCTCTTTCTCGTTTTTCTGCATATATATTGTCGTTATACGTTTTTATTTCGGGACTCCACTGTTTGAATTTCCAGGTGCTATGATTTAAATACTGTCTACTTTAATTAGTGGTTTTTGTGGAACCTGACTTTGTCCTAAAATTTTGTTGGCTTTAATAGCAAAAAACAAGAAAGCCTTAAAAGGATACTAAAGGACATTTTTTTTAAATATTTAACTGATCACATCACATTCGTAACACATGCGGTCTGGTCAGACCCATACAGCTTTTTGTATTGAATATTTTTATTGTGATATATTTTTTAAGTTTTTTGATTATCTTTTTAACATATTCAAAGATATTAGTAGTGGCTGTTGAATTTTTTGAGTTAGATCACATTATATGTTCACAGTGCTAACAGCACTTCACCAAGTAAAAGAGAAAACAAATCTTCATAGATATATGTATATGTACATAAGAAAATACAATGTTATTTGGCAAGTTATTTTATTATCTGGTGGTGTATAGTAAACAAAATGAATGATAAATTTTAATCGCTTTCAATTCGCCACGGTCAAGACTTCCAGATGAAGACTTTTATATGCAAGATGAGGGTTTACCTGATGACTTAGATCATGAACGAGCTGCTGAGGAAGGCGATGAAGTTGAACTGTTTGCAGATAAAGAGACTGAAGATGTGGATTACGTTCCGAATGATGCATCCGACATTAAAAACAACATGATTATTGAACCAAAGAACTGTTTGCCCCACCTGAACAACATAGGGGATATATCTATGGCAAGAACGGAAAGTGAAATAAAAAAGAACCAAACGTTGGTGTACGCTTTCGTCAACATACCGTAATGCATGTTCGATCTGGCCCGAAAAAACAAGGCTCTATCCCAATTAAGATAATGAGAAGCTTTTTCACACCAAATATTGTAGTTATAATCATAATTGAAACAAATCGGTATGGAAAAAAAGAATTTGAAATAAATTTGAAATTTGGAATACCGCCAATAGTGAAAAAAATCGGAAAGTTTGGGAAGACTTGAGCCCAAGTGAATTAGATGAATTCACCGGAATTTTGCTGCCAGGTAGTGCCAGGCAGAAAATTTTCTCACAACCCTAGACTGTATAAAGTTTCTTACCAAACTAAAACTTGCATTCGTTGGTATAATCCGTTCAAATAAAGCTTCCATTTCTAAAGAAATGAAAAACCAATCTTCCCGACGTGTTCTCTCGTCATTATTTGGATTCCATAAAGACTTGATTTCAATTTATAGAACAAATGTGTCAATTTGCTTTCAACCGTCCATTAGTCTACACACTGGGCAGGTGAAGCGATGAAATCTGAAGCGATTTTGTTTTACAATGCTGTTTTTTATGTTTAAACCAATTTTTTTCTTGACTACTTTAGGTTACACCAGTAGTAACTAAGAATACCGAATTAAAACAACTTCATTTTCAGGTTTACTTGCTCAGCTACAAATATGTTAATGTATGTATAATACATAAAGAAAATATATATTTTTATATATTTGTGGAGTATTTAATTCAATAATTATTTTGTTTTTATTAAAAAGAACTTTAATATTTTAATAAATTGTATTGAAAATCTAAGTGGGTCTGGCTAGACTCATGTGTTACGAATGTGAAAACTAAAACATGTGTAAAACGGAGGGTTAATATATACATCTAGTGAGGTCCCCCCTCTCCCCTCTCCAAAAACTTCGTCTACAAGAATCCGCTCCCTAAATAATTCCACTCTATTCCATCTTTGGCATTGGTATTAAAAACGAATGATCGGCACAAATACGCCAACTACTAGAAGATTGCAGCTATCTTCTTAGTGAAGACGCTCGCCACTTAATAATCAACCTCCAACGAGATAAGGGATAATTGCTGTTCATTATTCAAGGTTGAAGGTATAATTCTGGCTTTTGAGTATATAAATCGACTGCACAATGTCTCATTACTGAGGCTCCTAATACAAAAAACAAATATAGTTTCCTAAAATTCCAAGCCTATGCACAGCATGAGTAGGGATTAGGGATTTATATCTGAGTATTGTCTCTTAAAAAGTATATATCGTCGATGGAATTAAAGAACGCTGTAACTGATAAAACCTTGAATGTTTACCAGATCCAAAAAACTTTCATAAAAGTAGAACAAATACACTGGTATTTTTCATTTCACAGACGGCGTAAGTGAGCTTATTTTAATCGTGGAGATCTGGGACCGGGACCAATCGACGTGTATTTTTTTCTGATAAAAATGATGCAAAAAACGAATTTTAGATTTTTTGTCAGTTACAGTGTTCTTTAATTCCATCGACAATATAATAATTAAACAATTTGTGTGGCTCATAATGGTACCAAATGCTCTTTTTCAGATTTTAATTAATATTTCAAAAACAACATTAGCAAGGCTCTCAAAATTTTATGGGAATAGCTCTCATGACCATTTCGCTTATTTTAACAAAATTTCAGTCATACGAAGACTATACAATAGAAGCGATTAATTTTCATTTTGTCTCACAAAATTTTTTTTTTGTTCAACAATTTCTAATTTGTTTCCTTCAACGCATTGCTTCTTGTGCCATGAATATTTCTAATTCCGAAGCAGTTCTGATATGCATTTTCAGGTATGGCCTTCAGATCTCCTAGCGATTCCGTTTTATACACCTAATCGTTGCATTCTGCCGTCCTTTAATAGGCCTTTTCAATTTAGAGAACAAAAAAAAAAACAGTGGGGGAGGCAAATCCTGATGAAAAAGTGAATCCTAGAAATAGTTGAGGCATTCTTCCGTTATTCTTTTCATACAAAAAATTTCAATCAATTAATGGCAAGTGAGCAGGTGTAAAAGCCACAAATTCACAATTCTGGACAATTCCATATGAACATGAGTCAACCGATATGCCAACATCTCGTGCAGATACTTTAGAATTGATTCGACGATTCTCCATAACAATTATCCTCACTTTCTACAGATTTTAATTATTTTTTATCGGATGAACGAGCGCTTTCATTCACATCTTCTTGGCTTTCTTCGAAAAGCTTTAACTACACTTGACCATTTTTTAAACTCAAACCACAATCGAAATTCTCAAAATTTCAACTGATTTTGTGCACTATATTGCACTTTTACACATAATTTGAAGCAAATTCTACAATCCACTTTTTTCGAGAACAGGAAATTGTCGAACATCTTAGCAATCTTAATAAAGGTCATATGATCAAGACAAGTGTTCCGACATAAAGAGAAAAGAGAAATTTTAAAATTCACCTTTACTACTACACGAAACACCCGATGGTGAAGTTTTGTACCCGCCTTAAAAATTAATTATTTATTTTCCTATAATTATAGAACTACACTAGTGAGTTATACTAAATTTGTTCACATTAATGGTAAAAAAAAACTACCAGTGATGAGAGGGTAACTAAAAGTAAAATTTTTCAGGATCTGTCCTTAATATTTTTTGTTACAAATTATTTAAAACAGAATTGTCTTCTTTAAATTTAATTTTATTTAATTTATAAAATAGAAGTAAAAATATTTTTTATTAAATTTTAAATTTGTGTATCGTACACACATCGAACCCCCTGATAAAACATAACAAGTGAGTTGAATTTTAAATTTTGAAAAAATATTTAAATTTTTGTTTTTTTTTTTTATTTAAATCTTCTATTTAATTAAAGAAACGGTATCCTTAAATAGAAGTTCTTCTATGTAAAACATACTACCATGTTCGTATTGTAATATTTCAAACAATCTTGTATTGTATTCCTATAAGATTCATGCATTTTCCTAAGCAAATGAAATCTATTTTTATTGCGTTATGTTGTCCTAAAGCAATTCAAAATTAAAAAAGCAACAAGTAGAGTAAATAAAAATATTTCTTTAGAAAACTCAAACAAATACTGGAATTTATACTTTTTCTTGCAAACAAACAAATACGAATTAATTTCAAAAACCAACTACAGATACCAAAACTGGCAGCCATTTCCATTTATATTTTTATATACAAAACGATACATGTATATGCGTGTTTAAATAAAAAAAAAATGATTTATCCAAGAATGAAATATAATATGGGTTTACAAATCAAAAAAAAAAGAAACATCACTCTAACCGAAAGTACACACATAAAGAAGCGCTTTTGGGCTTCAAATGCTCATACATTTTTTATGTTCATACATCATCAGTTCTAACTAATCGATACGTTCTGTGTGTGTACAAATGCCAAAAAAAAAGTTTCTATTTTTGCATAGATTGCCGATAATATTTTTCTTTTTTTTGCATATCATTTATGAATTTTCTTTGAAAAACACACAACATTCATTGATTTGGTTTTGTTTGGTTTGGTTTGTGAAGTAATAAAAATATAAGAGTTTTGTTCCAATTGGCATAAACAAAAATGTTTAAAACAGATTTCCATATTTATAACCAAAGTGTTTATACACAGACGCATATGTGTGTGTAAAGTGCATAGAGTGACTTGCGAATGTTCAAATGTTTTTCGATATAAATCCATATACACCAGCAAATTATTATTCTAATCTTTAAAGTGTTTGAAAATTTAGCACACAAAGAAGAACGTTATGGCTTTAAAAATAAACAAATCTATCACGCATTAAATATCATATCGCTTCTTTATTCCTATCTTATATGCAATATTTCAAAAAAAAAAACTCAAGTTATAAGCAAAGCAATTTTTTGTCATTGCTCTCATAAACAACTGATTTTAAGAACTGAATACTTGTTTTGCAAAATTTTAATTGTTTTTTTTTATTATTTTATATTTAGACTAAATTCAAAAACTTTGTGGTTAACGTTTTCAAGATATAATAAAGTCAAAGACAACAAAATTGTAGATATGCGATTTCGGATTTTAATCAATCACAAATAAAAACCAAGTAAGTCCCAGTACCTACCCTCTGTAAATTTAGTTAAAATTGCTTCCATCTATGTAAATTAGTACGGGTCATTAAAAATCACTTAAGTGACAGTGAAATTCGTATTCTAGGGATCAAAATAAGAAACTTTGCTCAAGAAATGATACCTTTAAAATGAATTCTGATGTTTCTTATTTTGACCCAAAGGTCAAATTTTGAAAAATCCCACTTTGAACAATTTAAAGTACCCCAATTGAGTCCAATGTATGACCAAACCCCACTTTTTTGTGTCCCTACAAATCGACTCGTCCTATTATATACAAGAATAGATAACAAAATTTTCAAGGTACGAATATTAAAATTGCACACTTCAAGATAACAGAGCAGCAGACCTAAGATTGGAGGTACCACGCACAAATTACAATATAATATTGAATTATATTTTAATTCATTACAAGTATAAGTAGCAGTGACTAACACCATAAGTTCGGTGTAATGTAGCAGATTAGGATCTTTGGTAGCAATTGAACCCAAAACGCTCGCACTAGCAGTCTAGCACAGTATCCACTTGACCACTGGGTCACCATAAAAGTATGTAATTTAAAACTTTCGTTTTTAAACAACTTTTGTTTTGCTTTTGTTTTTTGCATTGACCCTTAATAATGCATAATTTTGTAAATTATTATTATCCATCAGACTTATACAACAGAGAAAATATGTAATTTTTAGCTTCTAACTTCATCTCACTTGTCGCACTTAAACAAAAAAGATTTTTTACTAAAAATTCTTTTCTTATTTTGAAGAAAACAAAGAATATAAAATCATAAATTTCATTATTCTTTATTTAGCATTCTCAGAAAATAAAATAAAAATTTATTAATTACAATAGAAAATTCTGTAAAAATGTACAGCAATTTCTTAATAATTAAAAGGAACAAATGGAATTCAATTAGTTTGTACTTCATGGAATTCACTTTTAAAATTTCTATTGGCACCAATTGAATAAAAATGAATTCTAAACTGCAAGTATTGCAACACAACCATTTCATCTGTTCTATTCAAATCGAAATTGAACATTTATTTGCAATTTTCTCTTTTACTGTTCTTTATATTACTAAACGTTCAGAAATGTTCGCTTTTTTCTTCTTGCATTTACAAGTATCATTAATTTTCAATTAAAATTTATTTGATTTTTTTTATTCTATTTTGCTCTATTATTATAGAAACTTAATGAATTTTATTTATTCTTAATCGTTGCTATTAAAACAATAAAAGCTTTTGATATCGTAAAATTTGTACAGCAATTATAATCAGCCAAGCTTCAGAGTTTGCTATTTTTTATTGGTTTATTTGAGTATCAAAAAACATAAAAACATAAAAATAAAAAAACAAATTTTAACTTTTGATTGTAAACATTTATAATGAAAAAGTTAACTAAATCAGACTGATGAAAAAAGAATGAAATTCATTTTTCCGAAACAAATATGTACTTTCGTTTATTATTTTCTTTATTTTCATTACATTTATATCTACACAAAATAATTATTTGGGAAACAAAAAAATTTCTTATTATTGCATACTTTAAACAATCCATACTGTGCATAGAATATTGCATAGAATATAGAAAATTATACCCTCTTAAAATGGCACACATGTAGCGACTGAATCAACAGGCATTGACAAGAGACTAATTCCTAAAACTGGCATTATTCAGATGGTCCTTTCTCGTATATCATCAAAAAAAGATAACAGCTATGCCGTACTGTCGATAACCACGAGAAACATGCTAACGACCATTAGGTGTCAATAGAAATCTAAATTATAATAATAAGTTTATGTACATATATGCTTTTGCATTCCAATATCGGATAGTTACAAGTAGGAGCAAAGCAATTAATACATACATACATACATACAGACATAATTGGCCATTACAACCCTGTGTCAGGGTTACGGCCTAGCTTCTCTCAATAAACGTACATTTTCTTTAGGCATTACATATTAAGATATATATTCCTCCTATCCTAACAACCAATATAAGTTCAACAAAGAATTTATTTCTTCCAAATCACCATTTTCTCTATGTGTATGAGAATCTATATTTCTTATCACGATTTTTTTAAAAATAATTTCACACACCAATACGCGATTTAGAATTTGAATTAAAAAAAAAACCCTGAACTTTTTTATCTTGAGGCAACTAACAGAGACATCCAAACTTTGGGAGTTTGTCAAGATGGCCATAAAATTATTAAATCTACATCAGTCAAATTAGTTCTCATCTATTCAGTAAGTTTTGTCAAACTGCCATAGGCGAATAAAACATTTAATAGCACATACAAGGAATACAATTTTTTTTATCAACATATCGCGTGAACAAACAAAATTGTTAAATTAAGATGGTCCCAAGCCACATGAGATTTAAGACAAGAAGACCTTACATGCCACAATGCTCAAGCCACATTTGATATTAAGTATTAAGGTAAAGGTGATATAAACTGGCCACCGTTATCGAGCGATTTGGCTTCTAATGTAGTTTTCTTAACTCGCATACGTATGCAAATAAGTCACAAAATACCTCAGTGGTCTTCAAATCAAAATAATTCTTGGCATCGATCAAATTCAGCCCAAATAATACATTAGAGTTATAAACAATTAAACATTTCTGAAGAAGCCAACCCATCTCATAAGTGTACCATTATTTGGATATTAAAAGTAATAAAAATTTTACAATTTATATAAAATGTTTATTTTATATTTGGTGTGCAGATATGAATTATTTTGAGATATATAACAATTATTTTATAGAGTCTAAAAATTGAACCAAATAATATTAAAATGCACAATTTTTGCTTTTTCCATAAAGAAATACACTTTATGCCTTATATGAAAATGTGTTTTTTATAATTAAAATTTTAATATCCAGTAGACTTTATTACTAGCAGGAGAAAAACTGTAGGTATCTTGGGCTTTACTTTCATTTGATAGAATTTCTATTTCTTCATTTGACAAATATTTCGGTTTATACTCGAACACCCAATTTTTCTTTGTTCATGTACATATTCGATGTATGTATGTTGTTTATAAATCATTCATATATGTACTCGGTTGTTAAAAGCACAATGTCTAGTAGTAAAAACGATTTTCGCAAAAAAACATAAATACATATATTCTTATAAATATTATAAGATTTCCCTGTTATTTTCTTTATTTGCATGTTTACAAAAAAAAAAAAAAAAAAAAAACTTGGCCCATATATATAAGATGCACCCTAATGTTTGTACATATTTATTGTAAAATATATTTTTTCAGTATATGCATATATTTACTTATTTACTATACAAGTACAGATAAAGAAATATGTTTCAATGACCTACACATGAGTAGAGAAGGTTGTTAAAAAAATTTAATAAAAAAAAATCACATTGAATTACTTATTTTGTTGTTATGTTTTACTAACATTTATGCCAGAGTTTATTCTCTCAAAAACATCATAAATTTGCATAGTTTTCTATAAACACATATTGGGTCTTTCATTAAAAGCCTGCTAGGTTGACATTTATGAAACCAAAACAAAATGTGTGTTAGATATCATGAAATTTTTTTATTTGTCTAAAAGGCCTATTGATGCCTATATATATAGAATACAGCGTCGTTTAAATATCTGCCACGGCTTCTCTAATATCAAATTTTTCATTACTCTAGCGCATAAATCAATATGTTGTCTTTATTCATATTTTCATTATCCTTTAACTACTGAGGCGGTAGTAAATTTTACCCCTCCTTAGATTTTTTAATTTTTTTTTTTGTTCGGTTGAGTGCTGTCGAGTCCTCGTTTTGTAATACTAAATCTTTGATTTTTTTATTTTTAATATCCTATTTACATAAAAATGTATTTTCCTGTTCTTTTAAAAATAAATTATTAAATTTTTTTTTTTTTTTGCTAATTTTTTTGGTAAAACAAAAGGTGGTAAAATTTACCCCACGTCAATAATTATGACAAAATATTTCACCTCAGTAGTTAAAGGTTATTCTACTATTTTCATAATCTCCACCGTACTCTAAAATCGTCCGTATAGAATATCAGATGTGGCTGAGCTGTACTACTTGTAGCGTCATCCTATTTAAACCACATGATCAACATCGTTCTCAAGGAAATATAAATCATTGACATCGTCGCCCCCAAATATACACGAAGCAATGGCTGTTTCGGAAAACATTGGACGCTATTATATTTCATATGCATTAGTATCAACCGTGGTCCCAAATCGTTCGTGCAGAAGTCAGACGTGGCATGAGCTGTGTTATATGTCGTCGTCCTATTGAAACCATACATATGTTGCTTGGTCGACAATATTCATGTTAAACCAAAATATGTAGATTTATATCACTCTCAGTTGACAATGATGGCTAAAATATATACCAAATAATGGCTGTTTCGGAACACATTGGACCCTATTATATTTCATATGGATTAGTATCCACCGTGCTCTCAAATCATTTGTGCAGAATATCAGATATGGCATAAGCTGTATTACATATAGCGTCTCCATATTGAAACCACATATTGTTGGGTCGTCAGTGTTCACTTTAGACCAAAATAAGTAGATATATAATACTCGCCATTGACAACGATGGCCTAATCAACATCATTCTCAAGGAATATAAATCAATGACATAGTCGCCCTAATCCATAAGAAAATGTTTAAAATTTGGAAGCAATAAATAAAATTGTAAGCAATTGTAAGCAATAAATAAATTGAAGCATTATATTGTTTATTCATACCCTAAAGCTTCCAAAGATGCTATGGGGTAAGGTATTATTTTTGATTTTGTATAATATTTGCTTTCTGATTGCAATAAATTTACATTTCTATTGCATTTTAGAGGCTCATTTCATATAAAAATCATGCCTTATTGATGCGCACGAGTAAGTGATTGTTTACAATTTCTCTCTCACAAAATAGCTTACTGGTAAGCACTAATTTCTGCTGGGTGAACTATACACCAAACAGTGTCTTTTTCGGAACATATTGGAAGCTATTTTATTTCATATGGATTAGGATCGTCCCAAACTTGACAATTTGGCTTATCCACCTACCGATTCATCCAAGTAGACTATGATTTTGTGATGAAAATTAGGTTTAGTTATGAACAGTGTTTCAACAAGACATTTTTATTGTTTACACGTATTGCTGAATGCGTGCATTGCGATTAATTACAACTAATTTGACAGATGTAGCTTTAACAAGAT
This sequence comes from Metopia argyrocephala, assembly GCA_963576795.1. Classification (NCBI taxonomy): domain Eukaryota; kingdom Metazoa; phylum Arthropoda; class Insecta; order Diptera; family Sarcophagidae; genus Metopia; species Metopia argyrocephala. The sequence goes on along the minus strand of OY756211.1, from coordinate 81,802,290 downwards.
GACCACTATCAACTGTCAAAGTTCGGAAATCTCGGTAAGAAGACCCTATACATACATATCCATACATACAAATATGAGCTTATGTAAGCATTTGTAAATATTTGTTTGTTTGTTTGTTTGTTTATTTTTTATTACGGAAATGCTTTACTTTTCTAAGGCAATGTTTACTTACTTCTTTACATTTAAATGGAAGCACCTATGACTGATTAACAGTCTGACACTCAGTCGAATAAAGAGCACTTCAAGGAAAGTTTTAAATTTCAATGACCCTTTCAATTTATTTGAAAAGAAAACTGTGTTAGGAGAGTATTTAACATTTATGAAAAAGCTGTGAAAACAATAAATAATTATTAGCATCTTATGTATGATTAGCTCAAAATAAAACAGAATAAGAAGCCACACAGATTTTAATTTATGGTTGCCCTAATACTGGTTAAATGTACGAGTATACTTAATATGTAAAAATGTTTAAATATCTGCTTAACGGAAAATATTGCATTTTTATTATCTTGTTTTCACTCTAAAGAAAATCTCTTTTTCATTTCTTCTCTATTGTTTTTGGCTTTATGCCGAATTCTAACAAAACAAACTAAAAAAAAAAAACAAATTGAAACAAAACTATGGAATGCAATGTCATTACTCGTACAATATGTTGAATTTTTATTAAAATACAAATGGCGCAATTTCTAAGGAAGTATTTTTTTATTAATTTTTTTTTTCATATTTACCATTCTACTCTAGTACGAATTTTAAGCCTCAAGTATTATTTTTAAGTAACAAGTGAAAGTGGGTGGTCATGAAAGGTGTCAATGTATTTTTTTTAATTTGGAATGCTGTACAGTAGATATTGGAATCACAATAGTTTTATTCTTTTTTGTCTTAAAGTTGAAAATGTTGTCTTCGTACAAACACGGAAGAAATCTTTAACAGATCATCTCTAACTTACATATGTATATACATTCATAATTGGGCATTTCATCTGGTTTCAGAGTTACGGTTTGTAGCTACTCATGTTGTGTGTGTCAATTTTTATCTATGAGAACCGGGACCTACAGCCGATTCCGAACGACAGACTTGAGAAATTTTTTTTATTGCAATCAGTTACTCTCAGAGCTTTTGTCAGAAAACTTCTAAGAGGTAGTGGCAGAAAGAAATATTTTTTTTCATATTTCTTGTTTTCATATTTCTTGTCAGAGCTGAGGTTTGAACCCTGAGCTGTCGTCTTAGTAAGCCAACACACTAACCTCTAAACCACGGCGACTACTCTCAAACTTATCTTTACAAATTCATAAAGCCCTCTTTAATTAACACTCTCAAACGTATATTAAGACTTTAGTAACTTTTATTTAAATTAGGCTTCTTTGCATAATTTGCTCACCTTTCATGCACTTTTTAGATTACTTTTCAAGTCAGCTACTTATTTCGGCATATATTTACATATATGTGCTCTTGAATGGTCTACTTCCAGTATGTTTTTTATTTTACATTTGTTTTTTCTGAAGGACACTTGTATTATATTATAAATTGCAGAAAGTGTATTCGCAACACACTAACCCCCTTTATTCTCCTCGCTTTTCTTCTTAACTTTTTTTTTATTATTTTTGTGTTTTTTATCAGAACAAAACAACAATGACATCTTAAAGAAATTATTATTTAAAACAGTGTTCGAAAATTTACCTTATAAAATGTACTTTAGTGTTCTGTACTGTAGAATATTAAGTACACAAACACTAAAAGTGTTTCTGTAGGAAATTCAAAACAAACAAAAAACATTATAATATTTTTGAATTTTCTACATAACGAATACACTGTTCTTAACCTATAGAAAAAAACAAAGGAAAAATATTTTTTTTGTTGTAATTTTTTTTTTTAATTTTTTTATTTTAAACTGATTGATAAAAAATGCAAAAAAAGAAAATATTTTGAAATTTGGGGAAAAATAACCCAAGATCACTTAACCAAAATGTATACAAACACTAAAACTGTACTGTTTTAAAACAAAAAACAGAACGACTTATTCTGGTTGTGTAGAAATACACAAACACTAAAAAAATAAATACCGTTCTTGGATTTGTGAACCGTACATAAAATAATGAACAGTTTATTTTCGAACACTGATTTAAAATATAAGTTTTGAAATGTTAATAGAAATAATTGTGAAGTACGATGACAGCAGTTTACTTTGATGTACTGCCACCATGACATTCAAATGTATGGATTTTTTTTTTTTTTATATGAGTAGTAAAATTATAAATATGAACGAACACATGTCAATGGCATTAAAATGTATCATTAATTAGTCTGTACGCAGAAAATTTTTTATTTATTTATTTTATTTTAAATTTTCTATATTCAAGGCTGTTACTTTGTTTTAAGTATGTTTTCATGTAATTTATGTGGCAGTTTTTTTTTTACATTTTGCAACTTTTAACTCATCAATTATTTGGTGTTCTAAATTTTAGCAGGCGTATTCAAAAAATACTCGTATATATTTATTAAAGGCTTTTTTCACAAATTCCTATGCAATGCTTTTCAAATAAGCTCTTAACAGATTTAGATTTGTTTTTTTTTTTATTAAGCCATTAATAATATGAATAACTTGTTACATATATATACAGGATGTCCCAGAGCTCAATACATACATACATAATTGGCCATTACAACCCTGTGTCAGGGTTACGGCCTAGCTTCTCGCAGCACTCATGTTGTGTGTGTTAATTTTTATCCATGAGTACTGGGACCTACAGTTTAAAGTCGACTCCGAACGACAGATTTGAGAAGCTCTTTCATGGCAATCAGTTACTCTCAGAGGACTGCTGAAAGGTAGTCGCCGAAAGAAATAATTTTTTTATATTTCTTTTTTTTCCAGATGTCAGAGCTGAGATTTGAACCCGGCACTATCGTGTTAGTAAGCCAACACACTAACCACCAGACCACGGCGACGACGTCCCAGAGCCTAAACGGTGTGACAGGAGTGATTGTAATCATTATGAGAAAAATTTAGAAAAAAATCTATCACATGTAAAGGCATCTTTAATTGTAACACTTTGTTTATTTTTACTTTGTTCCTATTTGTAATTATTAATCTAGTAACCTTTGTTTTCTTTGTACTTATATATAAAATAATTTTTCTTTGGTCTGTGAGTTTTTGCCAAACGAATCAAACGTATAATTTCTTTTAAATATTTTTTTTGTTTTGTAAACTTTTTTTTATATAATAAAATAAATCATTTTATATAAAAGACTACGAATTCGTCTTTTAAATCAGAAGTGGGATATTTTGGGAAATTTTTTTTCCTTTTAAGATGAAGAAATTAACAACGCTTAAAATTGACGAACTAAAACGATTACTCCGCGAAAGGGAGATGCCAACATCAGGAACGAAAGCTGAACTTATTGAACGTCTTTCAAGATTTCTTGGAACAGATGAAATTGGTGAAAATGGCGAAGATATTGATGTTTTTCAAGAATCATCCGCTACGATTACTTCACAGAGCATTCAATTTCCTGATGTCAACGTAAATTCACGAAACAACGACAGCATTAGTTTTCAGCGGCAAATTGACGATTTAAAGAAGTCGTTGGAAACGGTTTTAAGTATGTTTCAGAATTTTACCGAACAAAATATGGCACAGACGGCAACGGTAAACGTACCAGAACATAGTGTTCATCAACCAACGGTAAATGTACAGCCATTATTTAATGTTCAACATCCAATTCCAAGCAATTCACAAAATATGTTAAATGCCAAAAATGGTCAGTGTTCTGTTAGAGAGATAGCAGAAACTATTCCAGAATTCGATCCAACGAACGAGTCATCCTTGTCTGTGGAGCAGTTTGTGGAAAGAGTCGAAAGTACTATACTAGCATATCAATGGGAATAAAAATGTCTTCTTCTTGCTGTTTATAGTCGAATGAAGGGTGTAGCTCGCCTATGGTTGGATTCTGTTCAAATTTTACATTCGAACTGGAAAGATTTCGCAAACGATCTAATAAGTGAATTTAAAACCACGTATGACGAATCTGAAATTCACTTTAGAATGATAAATGCTGTACGTAAAAACGATGAAAAGATTTTGGACTATTGTTTTCGAATGTGTGCTTTGGGTAAGCGTTATAAATTAAGTGAACGGTCAATCGTTAAATATACCCGTGATGGTTTGCAAAGCCGTGATATACAAATCGCTATAGCTTCTCAAAAAATAGATTCAACAAAACAACTGCGTGAAATTCTTAGTGAGTATGAACGAAATGTACCAGAAAGACGATTTTCAAAACCTATGGATGTAAAATTTAAATCGAATGATGATAAAAGCGCAAATGACAGTAGACAAAAAATAGGTTTGAATAATTTTAAATCGCAAAAAGAAATAAAATGTTTTAATTGTAATGAAATCGGTCACATGTCAAGTAATTGTCCAAAACCCCAAAAACGTCCGAGGTGTCTCAAATGCAAAAAAGTTCATCCTAGAAACGAAACGGAATGCAATAATAATGCAACGGTGCGGAATATGTTTTGTAACCGCGATGATTTCTTTAAAATTAATGTGAATTTGGACGATAAAGCATTAAGCGCCTTTATAGATACTGGAAGCCAGTGCAGTTTAATAAGGAAATCCATTTGTATCCGAATGAAATTCGAAATAGTTAAATGCAGTATGAGGATCTCAGGTATTTGTGGCGGTGTACGATTTGCAAATGAGAAAATTGTTAAAAATTTGATAATAAATGGTATAGAATTGCCTGTTGTATTGTATGTTGTCGACGATAAGCTACTTTTAACTGATATTTTACTTGGTCAAGACATCTTTATCAATAATAACGTTATAATGCAATTCCAAGACGGAAAAATAAAATTTGGTTTTAAAACTGATTGCAAATCAAACTCTATGGATAATGTTGGTAACAATTTTGCAAGCGAAAATAAATGTATTAAAACAGAAGAGCAGAATATGAAATGTGATTTAAATAATGAAACTATAAAATCTGAATTGAGCCAGATAATGAAGGATAATGAGTCAGTTTTTTCCTCTAATTTACAAACTCTTCGTAAAACAGATTTAGTTCAAATGAAAATAAAACTAGAAAATAATAAAATAGTGTCTCAACGTCCTTATCGTGTCTCAGAGCCAAAAAAAGCTATAATATCTGATATGGTGCAAGAACTTTTGAATAGTGACGTAATCTCAATATCAGAATCAGAATATGCAAGTCCCGTAGTACTACAAAAGAAGAAAAACGGAAGTGAACGTCTTTGTATTGATTATAGACAGTTAAACCAACTTATAGTAAAAGAAAATTTTCCTACGCCAAACATTGAAGAATGTCTTCAAGAAGCGAAAAAGTATAAGTATTTTACAAGCCTAGATCTCAATAGTGGTTATTATCAAATACCTATTGAACCAGAAAGCCGTAAATACACTGCATTTAATACAACAGAGGGACTTTATGAATTCAAACGTATGCCATTTGGTCTAAAAAACGCTCCGATGGTTTTTCAAAGATTAATGGCAATAATTCAAAATCGTGCTGGTAAAGAAAACATGATGTATTATATGGACGATATACTTATAGGAAGTGAAAACATAAACGATATGTTTAAAAAACTTAAAATAGTACTTAAAGTCATCAAGGATGCAAACCTAACCATAAACTTAAAGAAGTGCGAATTCTTTAAAACAACAATAGAATTTTTAGGTCATCGATTAACCCCAGAAGGTATTTCTCCCGGTAAAGCCAAATCTGAAGCAATAGAAAATTTTAAACGTCCGACCAGTGTTACCGAAATAAGAAGATTTCTTGGTCTCAGTGGATATTTTCGAAAGTTTATTCCAAAATATGCTATTATATCAGAACCACTCAGGATACTTTTACGAAAAGATCAAGAATTTATTTGGACCAGTAAACAAGAAACTGCTTTTAATGAACTAAAAACAAAATTATCAACGCAACCTGTTATGACAAATTTTCGATTAGAAGCAGAACATGAAGTTCACACTGATGCAAGTTCCGTAGGCTTAGCTGGTGTTTTATTACAAAAAGAAGACGGTAAACTAAAACCTGTTGCATATTATAGCCGATCTACAAGCCCCACAGAAAAGAATTTCCACAGCTATGAACTGGAAACATTGGCGGTAGTAGAAACGTTGGAAAGATTTCGGTATTATATTTATGGTAAACCGATAAAAGTTGTTACTGATTGTGTGCAGTGAGAGCTACAATGACAAAACGTGAATTAATTCCACGTATAGCTCGATGGTGGTTGAGAATTCAAGATTTCTCCGTATCAATTGAGCATCGAAAAGGACAAAACATGGAGCATGTCGACGCTCTTAGTCGTACGCCCAATGAATCACCGAGCGACATAGATGTTGCTACACTTAGAATAGATAAAATTGAACTGCATAACGACGACTGGTTATTTTCAATGCAAATTCAGGATGACCATATTCGAGAAATTATTGAGAAATTTAAAAAAGGCGATAAAATTGTAGCAAAAGAATATCGTATGACAAATGGTAGACTATATCGAAAGCATAGTAAGAAAGATTTAATGGTTGTTCCTAAATCTCTGCATTGGAGAGTTGTAGAAGATTGTCACGATAAAAATGGACATCTTGGTGTAGAGAAAACAATTGATAAACTTCTTAGTTACGTTTGGTTTCCAAGAATGAGAAATTTTGTGAAGTCTTATATTAAATCATGTATAGAATGTGCATACAATAAGAGTAAAGGAGGACGTTCTGAAGGTGAATACCATTTCAGTAAAGTGGATCCCATACCTTTTCATACAATACATATGGATCATTTGGGGCCCTTTCCGAAAAGCAGTAAACGAAACGAATATATTTTGTTAATAATTGATTCATTTACAAAGTATACTATACTAAAAGCTGTAAAAAACACGGCAAGTAAACATGTTATAAACGCTTTAAAAGATTTTTCTAGTTATTTTGGAGTACCAACAAGAATAATAACTGATAGAGGAACATCTTTCACATCTAATGATTTCAAAAGGTATTGCCATGATAATAATATTAAACATATTTTAAATGCTGTTAGAACTCCAAGAGCTAATGGTCATGCAGAAAGAGCAAATCGTACATTACTTTCAATGCTCTTGCCCACCGTTAATAAAGGCAAACAATGGGACGAACATATAACAAAAATTCAATGGTCTCTAAATACTATGGTGAATAAAACGTCTGGGAAAAGTCCTCACGAATTATTATTTTGTTTTCAACCTCGAGATATTCTACAAAATAAGATTTTGCTTTCAGTGCATGAAGGTTATAATCGCAGTGAAGAAGAAATGAAGAAGTTAAGGCAAGAAGTTTCTGAGAGAATTAATATAAAGAAAATAGAAGCTAAAAAGAAATTTGATATGAAGCATTCTACTCCCCACAAATATAATACTGGTGAACTTGTTCTCGTTGAAAATGAACCTTCATGCACAGGAAATTCGCGCAAATTAGAACCCCATTATAAGGGTCCATTTATTATAAAAGAGGTTCTAGGTAACGATAGGTATGTGATTGAAGATCTTCCAGGGTCAAAACGAAAATCACGACATTACTCATCAGTATATGCATCTGATAAAATAAAACCGTGTTGGAAGTTACCCACTGATCTTAATGAAGAGGACGATGATGATTCCTTAGATAACAGCGAGGACGCTGTAAAAGCAGGATAGCCGACTAAAGGCATCTTTAATTGTAACACTTTGTTTATTTTTACTTTGTTTCTATTTGTAATTATTAATCTAGTAACCTTTGTTTTCTTTGTACTTATATATAAAATAATTTTTCTTTGGTCTGTGAGTTTTTGCCAAACGAATCAAACGTATAATTTCTTTTAAATATTTTTTTTGTTTTGTAAACTTTTTTTTATATAATAAAATAAATCATTTTATATAAAAGACTACGAATTCGTCTTTTACATGCAGTTTGAAAGTTATGGACATTTAAGAAAACACCTAGAAAATTGGTCAAACTGTAACCATTTTTCGGTTATTGTGGTTAATTTTTATTATTTTTGTTTATTTAGACTTTTGAACCGTAATCCTAAATAACATTTCTAGAATTACAATCAAAAATAATGACGCAATTGCTACAAGTTTTCTAGAATTAAGACTATTTGTTAAAGTATGGATTTAAAATTACCAAAATTTGTCGACTTTGAATTGCCCTCCTTTAAAACAAATATACTAAAGTGCCTTGGCAACTACCGTTAAAAGTCCGCGCATTTAATTAGGGTTCTAAAATAGTACACACTAAGAAACAGAGTAAAGACATAAAATCCTCAAGTAACCCGATTTTTGCTAATCCATTTTACTAGGGTCAAATGTTTTTTATTCGAAACAGGTTTTAATTTCACGGCGAAATGATTAGAGAGAAGGATAGTGGACATGTTTGCCATGAGTAAGCGAGACAGATAGTGCCATATTGTTAAGAAGAAACGATTTTGTACTACTGCACCCAATTCGTCTGATTTGTAAACTTTTTTCCCTACATATTGCAATGCCTTCCTTTTTTCGGTTGCTAACATCCATCCGATAGTCCCAATTATCGATGGCTGTACATGCCGTTAATGTGCCGAATTATCTCATCTTTTACCTCTCGAAATATTGCTTGCCTATCGATGTACACCTTTTCTTTCACATAAGTCTAACGATGTCAAATCACATGATCTTGCGGCCAATTGACTTCGCCACCACGTGAAATAACATTGCCATTGTATTTGTCACTCAAAAGAGCCATTGTTTCGTTAGCTTCTAGCAAGTGGGACCATCCTGTTGAAACCGGATATCGTCCACATCATAATGTTTATCAACGAAGAACGTGAGGGGTGCAATTGTTGGGCACGACGACGAGTTTAGGTGGACTCTTCGTCACAGTATCACAAACATCGGATATATTTTCTGCACATTTGGACGATTCAGTAGACCGAAAAAATCACGCCCATTTTCCTAATAAGCCTGAATAACTTTAACGCGTTGCTCTATTATGTATATTTCCATGGTTCAAATTGAGTTTGTCTGAAATTGAGAAATTTCAAATGAAATGTAAAAAGGAATTTGAGGTTTAGTTGTGGTTCACATTCAACATCGGCATTTAAAATTTAACCACCCAATATTTGAAAAAACGAAGCCTTAAACAAATAAATTCCAAATTAATGGATTTTGCATAATTCCATAAATAAGACAAAGAAGCCAATTATGCTTAAACAATTATTTAAACATGAAACTAAACAACATAAAATATGAAAATTATAAATTTAGGAATAATTTTCTAAATTTGAAATGAAATCCACATGCAATTTTTTTTTTTCATACTTTAGTTGAAAAAATTCCATAGCTGTTACAAAAACATATTTAATTCTATACATTTTCTTTTTATTTAATTCTAACTTTTAAATTGATTCAAGCAAAAAATATAAATTTTTATTTGTTCATTAAATTTGCATTGATTTATTCATTCGTAAATACGAGCACATTTTTAAAATCTACAAAATTTTTTGGCATATTTCCAATACTTTTTTTTTTTTGCGAACGTAGATTTGAATGTTGCAAAATTGTTGTTAAATTTTTATAGAAATTCTCACACTTTCAAACAATTTAACATATTCGTGGTAATAATCGTAAATAAAAAGCAATCAATCAGTAATTTTGTAACCGAAGAAGAAGAAGAGAAACGAAAATCAAATGAATTTAATTTTTTCTTTTTAAATTGATTTTTTTTGAATATTTTTCTTGCAAAGGAAGCAATAATATGAACTGTTGGGCAACTCAATTTTCTGGCAATATCCTTTATGTTGCTGCTTCTGCTCTGCTACTGATATTGTTTATCCATTGCCTAACCATTCAACCTTCTGTTTTGTTGTTTTATTTACAATGAAGAAAATTTCAGATCCACATTTCATTTAATGACTTCAAATTGATTTTGTAAATGTTGTTAATACTTCTTCTTCTTCATAGTATGCTGGTAAGTAATGCCATGATGATGAAGACCAAAATAAAAATTGAGAAAAGTAGACAGGAGTAGAGTATGGCTCAAAGTACTCGTACAAGCCATGTACAATTTAACAGCCTGTATTATTACTTTGTAAATATAAGTACACACACACGCACTCAGTTATACATACACAAACACAAACACATACACAAATATTTAAATTCCAAATGGCATAACTGACACCAGTTGGTACAGTGGATATAATGACTGTAGCAAAAATTGGTTATCTCTGAGCCATTCAGCAAGTCCCCCTAATCGTTTAAAAAAAGAAAATTGCTTAAACGTGCTTATTTTTTAACATTATCAGTTTATGCTTTTGCATAAAAAATCATTTTTTAAGGGAAATTTTAAGCAGAAGCTCAAATAAAAGAAGAGTGTGAGTGATGATGTATTTTCTTACATTTTTATACTTTTTTCAGTCAATTTCATAAAATTAGGCACAGTGGCTCAATTTAATATTTTTTTAAATCCTAGAAAGTGGTTGGGGTATCATAATTGCATAGATGTACTCCTCTCTCATATGCACATTTATTCACATTTTTATGCTTTAAATTAGCTTAAGTTGTCATAGGCGCAACTAATGTATTATTTATTATATTTTATTTTTTATAAAATGAAACACAGCTGGACTCTTATTTCTAATTTAAAATAAGAGTTACAAAGAACTATATACTTTTTTTTTATTAAGACCAATACTCAAGGGTAAAACCTTCTGATGCTGTGCATTGTATTGGAATTTTGGAGAGGACAGTATACATATATACTTTTTCTTATATTATTATTTATTTTATTATATTATTATTGGGAATAAGACAAATTGCTGCAAATTGATCATTCAAAGGAGAGTGTTATACCTTCATACTTGAATGATCAACAGCAATTGCCTCATCGTTTTGCATGTTGATTGTCTGGTGAGTGCCTTCGCTAGACTTAGCTATTATCTGCTACTTCCGAAGAGGTGGCGATTTTCTCCTGGGGGGATTTTTAAATTATAATTTAAAAAAAACCGTAAACTAATTTTTTAATTTTTCACCTTTGGTGGGATTTGAACCTGGGCCGTTGGATATACAGTGAGCCCCATATAAATACAGTGAGCATCAAGAGAAAATGTACGCCATTTGTTTTATTTTTTTAATATAACAAGATTCACCATTTGCGTTATGTCGTTACTAAATTTAATGTGTAAGCTAAACTTTGTTTAATATAGTTTGGAGGCAATGCCATTCATTGGACAATCAATTATAAATGTATATGTTCTGATAGATGTACCAGTTGTATGTAAGAATATGCGATTATTCGGAATTAGTTTCTTTATTTCATCACAACACTTCTTTTTCTTTTTTTTTCATTGTGATCTATGTGGACACCGCACATTAAACTCCTTCCACCTGCTTTGAAACAACTGCCACTGTGTTTAGCTCTAGATACTTATTATATTTCTGCAAGCTCTTACTTCTTTTGTCTTGGAACGTTCACAGATTTTCTGCCGATACCAGGATTACGACCCAGCTTTCCGCAGCACCCATGTTGTTTGTGTCATTTTTTATCCACACTATCCACTAAACTACGACGACTACTTTGCTTTCATAGAAAACATAATAATAGAAAATTATTGCAACATATCTGTGGACATTTGACAAAACGTCTTCTGTCTAAATCAACAACTTTTGAGTAGAGCAAAAAAACAGTTTAAAAGGCTAATAGAAGTTATTTCTTAGGAAATTAAAGAATTTTGAACTTGGATATTATACACTAATACTTAACGAACATTATGCGACCTTTTTTTCCTCTCTAGAAGCAATAGTTTTCTTTAAAACGACAAAAAATTAATTTAAGACTTTTTGTTAAATAGATTTTAAAGAAAAAAAAAACAGCTTCCACCATACAACTCATTTTGTCAAAATTTTTTTCATTAAATTTGAAAATTATTTTCATCGCTTAAGTCAAGACAAGTTATTTTGTTAAAATGGAATATGATAGATGTGAAAACGTGTTTCATGGCTTAGGATTATTTTACTCGAAAAATTAGTAGTCGCTTGTTGAAGATTTCTTCTCTTCGTTGTTCATGATCATTAGGCTTCAGTTTTTGTTTTAATTGAATTTTGCACAAGCTATAAAGCATAAAAAATAGGCAAATCATTGAATATAAAACGCACAATTACAAATATTTATTGAACTTAAATGTAAATTTTTGTTTGTCCTGCTTCTTTTTTTTTAATTTTATAAAAAAATCGTGTTACACACATCAAATATCAATTGTTACGTTTTTGGCACAAAATAATGACATGCCTTACAGGCAATTTGTGTATTATGACTTGGCCTTTTAAGCCAAAACGAAAATTAAAGCAAATTACACCAACTCTATGCATATAATTTAAGTTGTAAATAATGAACGACTTCAACTATTTGCAAATTAGAATTACAAGTTTCAGTATAACCTTAAGAAAAATTTTATATAGAGGGAGAAGCCTTAAAAATTACATAAAACAAATTTTTGGTTGATTTAAACACTGTGCCATTATCATTAAAACAGAGAAAAAAAAACAGTTATCTTTAGTTTAATTTTGGTTTTATACGCTTTTCAACTTCCACTTCTTAAAATGGTTCACTTTTATGGTAAAGCAGAACACCCAAAATTGTTCTAACCCTCCAACGATAGAAATATTCTCGCTCGTTTCATTATTCATTTTTCACATCAAAACATAATATTGATTAGTGATGAGCATAAATCTCATTTAAGTTATGGACGGGGAGTGTTGAAAAAGGGAACCCAATTATGGTTAAAATGAATATTGCATGTAATTTAAAACTTTTCTTCATTAACGTGTAATGAAATTTTAAATATTTAAAAAGGTGTCTTCTCACCTTTTATTTTTCATATATTTTGTATATTTTTGTTTTTTTTTTTTGAGGATTTTTTTTCGTTTTAGCTTTTCAAATATTACGATGTAATTAAAGTTGTAATTAAATTGTTTTAAGCGGAATGGCCAAAAATGTAAGTTAATATTCGTTAGACGATAGTCTTGCAGAAGACAGACCATGTAAAATACAGAATTTTTTAAGATCTTTTCTTTTATTTTTAAATTTATATTTTTTTTTATTTCAGTATTGCACTAGGGTTTCAAATTAATTTTTTATTTCGGCATAAATTTAAACAATCATATAAGAGCGGTTAAGTTGGGTACATCTAATGGTCACGGCATATAAATAAATTTAAAAAACAATAAAATTCCAACTAAATTATTGATTTCCTTGGAATTTGTATAGTTAGAAGAGAAAATCAAATACGATCAACCGATTTTATTTGATTTGTTTTGTTAAGATTCAGATTTACTCTGTTAGTACATCATCTTTGGGACCGTTTTTCTTTTACCACACAGACAGTATCTAGGTACGCTTAATCAAAATTCTGCTAAAATAAGCTTATAAATTTTCCTAACAAAAAAATTCTGGCTAGTTACAAATATGCACTCAAAATTTAGCCTTTGACCAACATTTCCACATTTAAACTTTAGCACAAGTTCGTGCCCAAACATGTCTTTTGGTCATTGGAACTTATAGGTTATATTGAGACTGGAAAACTACACAATTACAATATCAAATACCAAAATAAGGCTCTGATACCATATACGTACCATAAACGTACTTACCTTGAGCTACATTTTTCATATTAGAAATACTCAGTTGTCATTGTTTTGAAACACAACGTTTTACGTTTAATTTGTTTAGAACACATTGTTAACATTTCGATATTCTGTGATATATTTTATATTACTCTTGTAGGTTCGATTTTGAAATGCAGATGAATAGTTTGGTAGACACACTCTAATGAAATTGTGTCGGTACAAGAGGAATATCTGGTATTTTGTCTACTCGGATCCTAGAAATATATTCACCTACGCTAATCATACATACATACATACATACAAACACAATTGACCATTGTGTCAGAGTTTCAGCCTAGCTTCTTGCAGCACTCATGTTGTGTGTGTCAATTTTTATCTATGAGTACAGTTTAAAGTCGACTCCATACGATAGAAGCTTTTTCATGGCAATCATTTACTCTCCTAGCTTTTGTTCTTATATTTAATTTTTTTTTAAGATGTCAGAGATGAGGTTTGAACCCCAACCTATCGTATAAGTAAGCCAATACACGAACCTCTAGACCAGTGATGTCCACTACTACATAAACACACTTGCGCTTGTGTATGAAGCAGAGAAAAGACTCTGCTTACTTCTACCAGAAATGGAAATGTTCGAATTACTTTCTGTTTATAACTTCATAAATATTTCTTCATAATTCTGAGTAAAGTACGTAATCGATTGTCCGATAGACATGTGACCGATCTATTAAGAATAAAGGAGTACCGAGGTCACATAAATTTGGAGGAAATAATGAATGAATATGCACTATCCAACCCTGCACTATGCTGGAGAGAAGCTAAAATATTAAAAGAGCAAGATTAACAATATTTCTTTTTATTATATACGTGTTTGACTTCGACGCAAGCAGAATTTGTTTTCCTATCACGCGTGATAGGGAAAGAGAACTTTGGACATCACTGTTCTAGACCACGGCAACTACGATCTATGCTACCCGTTTAGCTGTAAATAAACTGCCATCATTTAAAAGCCATTCGTTGACTAAATATGTCGTTTAGTTATATTAAATATTTTCAAAAGGGATACACATATAAGTAATCCAGCTTTCTTATAATCACCGTTATTCAACTAATCTCCCTATATTTTTTAAAATCAATTATCCCGATAGTGATCCCCTTAAGGGAGTGTGCAATACATATAATAATCTTATTATCTCTTACAGATTTATTGTTTATTTTTTAAGTCCTAATGTAATAAAAATAATTAAATTATTAATTGGCTTTCTAAATTTGTAGCTCTTCTATTTCCTACTTTTTTAATTTTACAGTCTTAATTCACCCCACAAAAAATTGAATTCTTTTGGAACTACATACTTCAGTTAAATTCTTAAATGCTACCATATTAACTTACTATGCAGACTTAACGCAGAGCAGGATATTTTTAAATTACTGTTAACAAAACTAAATTAATTGCGTAGAGTAAGCCTCTTTGTTATTACTGTACCGCTTACTCTGTTCCCTTATGTGGAAGCAAGTTGTAATGCAGGCTCTTGGGAGTTCGCCGTATCAAAATCATGCCAGCTAATTTTTATTTATTTTTTTTTTTTTAAACCAATACTCAAAGGTAAACCCCTATTCATGCAGTGCATTGTATTGAAATTTGAAGATACTTACATAGATAGTTTTTTTTTAATTTTTTTTATGCGCCTTTTTGTTGATGAGACATGTAGCTGACAATTTTACTACTCAATTGTCCCATCTGTCGGTGGATGTTGAATGTGAGAGGCAAGCGTCTTCACTAGGTTAGCTGTTATCTTACCAGAAGGTGGCGCTGTACTTGGAAATTCTTGCTCATACGTAAAATTTCTTAAATTTTTTTAATTATCTGACCAGTTAATAAATATAATGTGTGGATAGTTTTAACAATCATATATAGTTGTTGATAAACTTGCCAGTTTTTTGTCCTATATGCTAACGAATTGCTAACCTTTCATTATATATTTAAATAAATAATAATTTTTAACTAAAATTCGGAATTTATTTATTATTCTTCTAAATAGTCGCGTAGATTACGATAAGACCGTGTAGAAAGCTTTATAACATTCTCCCTGTTTGTAATTAGTGTTTCCTTTTTATGTTTTTTTTTTCCTATTTAATTCTGCCTCTACAATAAATAATTGTTGATTTATTCTCTTGCTCTTCATAGAAAATTGCTTCCAGCAATGTTTTTAATTTAAGTTTTTTGCGTTATTTTGTGCATTCATTTTCAGAAAATTAATATTTTGGATTTAAATTTTCATTTCCTTTTTCAAGCTAATACTACCATAACATTTTAATGGCTTTGTGGGAAATGTGCAGTATTCCTCATAACGTACAGACAATAAATTAACAACTTAAGTTGTGCAGATATTTCGACGATGATATTATTTCGCATTTAAAACATTAAAAAGCATTTACAGTTTTATTTCTAAGTCTTTGTATAAAAGTAAAGTAAATTTTTTTCGTGTTCCAAAACGGGAAAAATTAAAAGCAAATTAAATTTTGTTAAAACCTTAACATTTAAGAGCGCATACAATCGTATAAGTAAAGAAATTTACTTATGGGCAAATTCAAAAACGTTTATTTCGGTGAATTATTTATGAAAGTTGATAGAAACATAGAGTTTATTGAAGCTGCTCTAGTATTTTATACGAAATTAAAAATAAACAAAATTTAAGCGCCTCCCTCCTTAAATGTTATATTTATGTTACAACGCTTTAAGTATTATTCCAGCCATTTGTTTTTACACAATTAATTTTTAACATAAATTAACACTAAACGTTCTTGTTTAACCTTTATTTTTTACTAAAAATTAATTCTTCTTCTAAGAACACTACGAGTAAGTAAGGCAGTCCAGCAGAAGACAAATTATTTTCCAGACAAACTGAAATTCATTTGGGATGTCAACACAGTGGGAAGAAAAAAAATTTAAAGAATGAATGCTTTTAAGATAAAATATAAAAACCAAACGTTAAAAAAAATACAATTTGTTTTGCTTAAAGTCCTTAAATACATAATGACACTTTGCGTTGCTGCTCAAGCTGGATGAAAAAGATGGATGAATGGACTTTTAAATTAAACAAATTGTTAACAATACAAGTTAGTTATTAAATATTTGCACAAATAGTCACATAAGAAAAAGAAAAGAAGAAGCACAAGAATATATAAATATTTCATAAGAAATCTTCATTTATCATGTTTGCTTGCTTCAACCATCGAAATACTCAAACACTTTCTTTCTTTCTTAAATAAGAAAGAAAAATTTCTTAATAGAATATTATGTATTCTTATTAATTACTATCTTAAACCCGGCGTGCTTCGCTACACCTACCAGTATCTTTTGCCAACATTTTGCGATTGATGATTTTTGGTGACTACGAAGTAATTCAGACCAAATTCAAAAACTTTATCTGTAACTAATTTCAAGATATATTGAACTCAATAGTTAGTTTGTTTAAAAGTTACCACGTCTACTTATCCGCCCTTTTTTGTACTGATAATTTTTAATGACCACGAAATTAACCATACAAAATTCAGAAACTTTAACTTCAACACTTCTAAAGATACGTATGTATAAAGAAATCAATTTTTAACTTGTATGGGAGGTGTCACGCCCACTTGTCCAATTTCGTCCACTTTCCGACTGCCTTTCCCATGAAGTCAACCAGACCCTATTCCGAAACTTAAGCGTAACCGTTCTGAAGAATTTAAAAATCTGTATTTAGAGAACACTAGAAAACAGTGGGCGTAAGAGTAGGTGTGGCAAATTTTTCTCTCTATGAAAATTTAAAATGGAAAAAAAAAATTTGTCTCTCTTTCTGAAAAGAAAAATTATACAAATCGATGGAGACGTTTTCTGATTTTAGGTAAAACAAAAAAAGTGGGCAGAAACCTAAGTTGCATCACGACGATCATTAGAAAGAAAAAATCGTCAAAATCGGTTCAGTCGTTCTCAATTGATGCGATGACCAACGAACAACATTGATTTCTATTTACATATATAGATTTCTAAAAAATAAAAACCTTATAATGATTGAGTAGTTTTAGAAATACATACATACATACATAATTGGCCTTTACAACCCTGTGTCAGGATAACGGCCTAGCTTCTCGCAGCACTCATGTTATGTGTGTCAATTTTTATCCATGATTACCGGGACCTACAGTTTAATGTCGACTACGAACGACAGACTTGAGAAGGTTGTTCATGGCAATTACTTAATTATTCTCAGAGCTTTTGCCAAAAGACTGCTGAGAGGTAGTCGCCGAAAGAAAATATTTTTTTCATATTTCTTTTTTTTTTTAAGATGTCGGAGCTGGGTGTCGAACCCAGGGCTCATGTCTTAGTAAGCCAACACAATAACCACTAGACCACGGCAACTTCAATTTTAGAAATACACATTTATTATTCAAAATTATTTGGGTAGCAGTTAGAAATTTTTAAAATTTTTCTAATTATTTAGAATAGTAGAATTCTACTCATGATGTGCATTGCATTGGATTGGAAGATACAAGCAGATTGAGTATTTTTTTTTTAATTCAATTAAGCGCCTTACGTTAGGGTACGGAGTGCAATGAGAAATGTTGATTTTAATTGATCACTCAAAAGCCAGTGTTTTACCTACACTCTTGAATGATCAACAGCAGTTTTTTTCTAGAACACGTGATTTACAAATAATTCTAAGGTATACTTAGAATTAAACAAAAAAGTTATAAAGTTTCTAATGCTTTCCTCTTTTGACTTAGGAAAGAAATGATCTTCAGATAGCGCCACCTACTGGGAAGTAATAGACAGAATAAAGCAAGGATAGAAACCCACCAGCAACTTAGATCCTCACCACTTCAGAAGAAATAAAAATCAACAGATGGGGCAGGGTGAATGTATAGTACTGGTTTTTGAGTGATCATTTCACAGGAACTTATTGCATTGACATGAAAAGCATAATTGCAGAAAAAAATATAATGAATCAAGTTCATAATTAAAATCTAATCGTAGAAATAATTAAACAATTTCAACAGCATAAAACTACGTGCAACCAGACGTTATAAATTATAAAAATCATTGTTTTGGAGCCGTATGACACATATGCTGGTATACACCTAAAAACTGTTCATAGGGTGCTTTTACTAATGCTATGTTTACACGACAATATGAAACACTTGGTTCAAAACAAGATTCAAAATGACACACGATGGTTCGCTCTCAAAATTTTGTATGACGCAAATACGAGAGCAAACCGCGGCAATTGCTATTCGTGTGAACATGGTATACATCTGTGCTTTATGATTTTAAAAAGCGTAAATCGTAAATCATAAATCGTATTTGAACAGTTATTTTTCGATGAAAAAAAAAATGACAAACAATAGTTTTTGTTTCATTAAAAATAACAGTTATTTTGACAGTTTTGTTTTATTAGTGCATAAAATCTTATAAAATTGTGTTAAATTTTCCTTGATATTGATGGCCGTAATTTTTCACCTGATTTATTAAAAAAAAAATTACGAAAAAAAAATTTTTTTAATTAAAATAACAATTTAACTGAAGCAAAATTGGAATGTTTTTTTTTTTTTTTTTATTTAAAACTTATTACTTCAACTGTGATTAATTAAATTGTAAAATATTATTTCTTATACTTATTTGATCTTAAGATTTGTGTACATTTATCAAAATGTTTGCATAAAATACACAATGCGACGGTATATTTAGTTTGCTGCCAGTACCGACACTCCAAATTAATGTTCATCACCATCAATCATCAAAATTAAACAAAAGACAAAGAAGAGAAATTAATTGTTAGTCCAAAAGAATGCTATGAATTTTAAAAAGTATTCAATTTTAAGTTAAAAACTTGGGGAAAATAACAAGTCGTTGATAAATTTTCAATTGAAAGCAATGCATGGTATAGTGGTTAAAGCGCTCACACAAAAACTCAAACAGACCAGTGGCGCGATTCAGTAACTTATTTTTACGATAATCGCATTGTTTTTAACAGTAATCAACAGAAATGTCTATATTGCTATTCATTATCTTTTGTTTACGATGGCTTGTGTCGTAAACTAACGCCAAAAATTTTTATGCCGTTTATTCAGTTGGAAAATCATAAATTTTTTTGTATTGAAATTTTGTAGAGAGATGTGCCTACGCTATTAACTAGTTTGTTTAAGAACCATTTCTGTGTGTTTTTATACCCCAAGAAACTAGAGGTTTGTAGCTTTGCTAACTTTCTACCCATTTTAATTGCCAACTACTCAAAAACTGACTGATTTTATACGGTGCTGCCCCATAATTACAATTTAAATATAAAGAAAACTACAGTTGTCGACTGTCGATAAAATCTACTTAGTGAATCACATAATCGTTACTGCAAACAATAAAAACTGTCGACTTCTTTTGCGAATATCGTATTGTTAAAAGTTATTGAATCGCGGTACAGGTTCGAATCCCAGGAACTGTGAAAAATTAAAAAGTTAATTTGCAGTTTTTTTTAAATTATAATTTAAAAATAAGAAATCCCCCCTCCTCTAAGAAGTCCATCTACAAAGTAACCGCTCCCTGACATTCCACTCTATTCCACCTTAACCATAGACAACGAAAAACGAAGGATCAGGAGAAAAGCGTCATCTATTCGGAAGTAACAAAAAACAGTTTAAACCCACTTAGCGCAGGCACTCACCCCAATCAATATGCAATGATGGAGCACTTTCTGTTGATCATTCAAGGGTGAAGATATAACACTGGCCTTTGAATGATCAATTTGAAGCAATTTGTCTCATTCCTAAGGCGCTTAATAATATAAGAAAACAAAAAATATATGTTCTGTTGTCATAATGTACTGCCCTTTCCACAAAAATTCCAATATAATGCACAGCATTTAGCAGGAGTTTACCACTGAGTATTGGTCTCAATAAACAAACTGTAACGTGAAACATATGGCAAGTAGATACCTGTTTTTATTTTACAAATCTATTATACTTTTGTGATTCTTCTTTTTAAATTTTTGTTTTTTTATTTTATAAAAATATTTTTTTTTTTTTTCTTATTTTTTCTCTAATCGTTTAGATTTGTAAAGATTTTGTTCCTTTTAATTTAATTTTAATATTGCATTTAAGTTTGCTTTTATAGAAAAGTAAAGAAAAAATGCACGCAAACATTTTAAGAATTTAAAGAAAATGCCAAAGATTTTTATATTTATTTTGCGTGAAATATTAAACAGTCAGACGCAGAAGAAAAATAAAAAATTTCATATTTTTTAGCATACAAATGATACATATCGTTGTTGTTACTGATGTTTTTTAAATAAGAAAAATCAAATTTTCAACTTATTTTATGTATAGTTTTTGTAAAATTGAAATGCTGCACTCTGCATGTAACGTGCGCGTACAACAAGATGGTGTAAATACAGAAAGTTAACAACTTGTTTATTAAAAGTCTTACAATAATGCCATGGAAAATAAAAAAAAGTTTCCCTTTTTAGCTTAAGTTTAAATTACCATCATCATCATTATTAACATTATGAAAATCTCTATAGCAAAGTGTTTAAAAGAAACAACATGTATCGTATAAGAGTTTTTAATACGAAATTAATTAAAAACTCTTGTACACCTAAGAGGAAGTAAAATTTTTTTAAGCTTGTGATTACTAAAAACACCAATAATAAGAAAAATAAAAAAATTATATTAAATCAATATTGCCTACTTTACTAAATAAGGTATCCTAAATGTGGATATAAAACTGAACTATTTAATTTTTTACATATTTAATGACTCTTAAAGTACATCGGGCAAATTGCCCCCTTACATCGAAACTTTTTATGACTTTTCTACATATACATAAGTATGTGGCTGAATTTTGTTGATACAGCTTTTAGTTTTCTGTTGTAATACCAGTAAACAACTGGTTGTTAGTTTTTCGTCATAGACCTTTGATTTCATACAATTCCATAAGAAGAAATGTAATGGTTTTAAATCACATGATCTGATCCAAGATTTATGGAATTGTTTTATTAACCATCTGGTAGAGCTGTGTCGGTCAAGAAAGAACGATGTAAATTGAACGAATCAAATGAACGAAATGACCGAATCAGTATTCTCCGTTCTTTTGGATCAGTCGTTCGTTCGTTAGGTCGTTCAATATAACTTTGTAGTTTTATGAAATAAAATACATATTTACACATTCAGGTAACGATGGCCAATTTTGATTAAAAATATACAAAACAACAACGCTAAAAACATGTATACCAGAAAATAGGCAGGAAAACAAATATTGAACGGCACACCAAGGCAAAGATAAAACAAATTTACATTGAACGAACGAACGAACGAACGACCAGAACAAATGAACAAAGTGAACGGTCTGAATCATTTGTAATGACCGAACGAAAATGATCCGTCATTTAACTGAATGTTTTGGCATAGCTCTACCATCTGGCATGAAACCACTTATAGGCCACATTAATAGCATTCAAATGCGACAGAAAAAAGTGTGTTATCACATAGCGATATTAAGCACCAGTAACAATTGTTGCTTGAATACTTCTAATTTTAAAAAAAAGATAAATCAATAGCGCCTTCTGCTCAAAATCCACACCAAACAGTGAAATGTTGATCATGAACATGACAATTTTAACAATTAAGAAATCCATAGAGGTGAAAATGTGCTTTATTTTTTACGACTAATTTGCCTCAAAAAACAGCATCAACTTTTTTTTTAGTAGTAATCTAATCACTGCTCGTGGTTAATATGCTTCAATTGTTAAATTAATGGAATTTTGTAAGCATGGGGACCTTAAAAATATATGCTGTAAAAAGCTTTTTGAAATTTACAATTCTTAAGCACCTCGAATTAATGTTCCTGGATGTTCACCAACACTATTGTTTCTTTTTGAGGATTACCAATAACTTATTGCAAAAATCAAATCTTGCATTAGTTTTGGGATATCCTTTGAAAGAAATTCAATTTAAAAATTTGCTAAACTAAATATCAGTTCCTTAATTGCATACTGATATATTCACACTTTAAATTATATACAGAAAAATCAATAACATTTCGATACTTCTTCCAAAAAAAAAAAAAAAGAATAATAAATTTTTTTAGTTCATAATTCTTGTTGCTGTCACAAATGTCCCACATAACACTGTCTTATAACATGGGGTATAGGTGTGGTTTGTTATAACGTAGTTGTCGATATAACAAATATGTGTCTGCTGCTGTTGATTTGTTGCTACCGTCACTAGTCTTTCTTTTAAATCAGTGATGTCCACAATTCTCTTTCCCTATCACGCGTGATAGGAAAACAAATTCTGCTTGCGTCGAAGTCAAACACGTACATAATAAAAAGAAATATTGTTACTCTTGCTCTTTTAATATTTTAGCTTCTCTCCAACATAGTGCAGGGTTGGATAGTGCATATTTTTTGTATCATTTTTATTTAACTGAAATAATTATTCATTATTTCCTCCAAATTTATGTGACCTCGGTACTCCTTTATTCTTAATAGATCGGTCACATGTCTATCGGACAATCGATTACGTACTTTACTCAGAATTATGAAGAAATATTTATGAAGTTATAAACAGAAAGTAATTCGGACATTCCCATTTCTGGTAGAAGTAAACAGAGTCTTTTCTCTGCTTCATACACAAGCGCAAGTGTGTTTATGTAGTAGTGGACATCACTGTTTTAAATGAATACAGCAATGTGAATGTATGAGTGTGTATGAACCTTCGTTTATGTGTTTGCATATTTATATTTGTGTGGATGGAATTAACATCTCTTTGCGGTCACTGTGGCAAATATTATTGTAGGTTTAGGTGTTCTGTATTTAGTTCATTAAACTGATATATGTATACTTCGATATACATACATCTGAGTATATAAAATATTTACACAATAATTTACTTAATATTTATGTATTAGGTATGACGAATGAAGTATGAAGAATTGTGGGATTTAAAAAAAATTTTCCCGGGATTTCTTTCTGACTTTAAGGATTTTTGATACAAATTTGGCAGTTTAATTATTGCTTATGTCCACTGATCCAGAAAAATAACGTCTAGGTAGTTATGATTTTCAAAATTTTATTAATAAGATCTAATCATAGTGGTCAAAAGAAGATTTCGTACTTCTATTGTTTGTATTTTGTACTACTACTTATATGTAAAATAATTAATACCACCAACTAAAATAGAGTTCATGTTTCAAATAGTTGTCCAAAGTTTTATTTGATATTAAAATTAAAACTAAAAATTAGTACAAAATTTTAAAATAAAATTAAAATAGTATGTCTGCCATTAAATTGGTTGTTTAATTGCAACTATTTTTTCTTATTGTCGATTTAAATCGATGTCAGCTCTTAGTTACTAAAAATATGTTTGCTTTGTGAAATAAATACATGCATACATACATAATTGGCCTTTAAAACCCTGTGTCAGTAATACTGCTTAGCTTCCCGCAAAAAGCATGTTTTGTGTGTTAATTTTTATCCATGAGTAGTGGAACCTGCAGTTTAAAGTCGACTTCGAACGAAAGACTTGAGAAGCTCGTTCATGGCAATTAGTTACCCTCAGAGATGTTGCTAGAAGACTGCTGAGAAGTAGTCGCCAAAAGAAATAATTATTTTATTTTATTTCAAACTGGGACTTGAACCCTTGGCTCATGGTTAGTAAGCTAAAACACTAACCGCTAGACTACGGCGACTAATAATATTTGATTAATTGTAATAGAACCTTGGAATCCTGTTCCGTTATTATTAAAAGTCCATTATGTTCGTCATCCCTAGTATGATTTTATATATGTATGTATGTATAGGGTACATATTTTAAAACTCCCTACAAATACCAAGAAATAGTACTCTTATCCACATTATCTTTCACAACTACATACAAATATATTAACAGGATATGCTTAGCGGTACATAAATAAAGAATTGTAATCATCAAATATCAAATGAAATGTGGAAAAAAAATGTCATACATGCTACCATTAGGTGTACATATAATTCTTAAAATAAAAATACACACTCGATATCTATTATTTAGAAATATTTGTTAATACATGTAGATTCGTTTACATTAGTTCTTAGGAAAGCAGTAGTAGTACATTAATGAACTAAAATAATTAAAAAAAATAATATTTTACTGCAAAATGTTCCGAAATGATTTTTTTTTTATATTTTAATGAATGTAATTCAATATTTTTTTTTTTTTTAATGTTTTTTACATACGAAAGTTTCTGGCAGATCAAGATTTTAGTATTGCATCTATCTAATCCAGTTGAACTTATCATTAAAAAAGTATTTTCATTTTGTACAAAAAAGTAAAGTAGCATACGGGAACAAAAAATCGTTGTTTATTAAATCTGATAAATATTTAAGCCAATTTGTTATACTTTTATACAGAATTTGAATAAATTTTAGCATTAATGCATAAAACTCTTTCAGCCTTATATATAATAAAACATTAGCAGCTCGTTGTACACAGTGGCTAAGTTTGTCATTCCTATACGTGAAAATTCTTACTCAAAGGTACAAGGTATTCAATGTTTTGGATTATCGGACTAGTTTTCAAATAGAGGGTATGGAAAGTTTTAATAATATCAGTCTATAGCAGGTGATAGACTTGCCAGTTTTTTGTCCCAAATGCTAACGAGTTTCTAACTTTTCATTATGCATACGGCCGTAGGTGTTCAACTGTATAGGGATTTAACGTGCGCACCTGTCCGTAGACTTAATCAAACACCGACCGTTGCAGGAGCGGTAGTCGAATTCAATGCGTCCGACCACCACCACCCGATGCCGGTACCCTCTAATCTCAACACGCACGAGGGCACGGCACCGAGTTAGTAATTTAGCACCACCACTGTCTGGGTAGTGACACCCCCCTTGCTGAGAGGGGTGTCACTATATTATACATACGCCCGTTTCTGTTTAAGTAGTTTATTGTCATTTTTAAAAATTTCATACCCCAAAAAGAAAAAAAAACTTCACAGTATATTGTTTTGTTAATTGTCTCGCTACATAAATTAAAAGCAAATAAAATTAATCAACTTCTAATATGATGCATCTAAATTTAAGGCACTCGGACACGATTGACAACAAACAGTAGAGAACAATTTAAATATCGGGTATAACTCAGAACTCAGTTGTGGTCGAGGGAGGAAATTATTCCGTATTTTGCTTCTACAGAAAAGGAAAAATGCACATTTACATCAGAATAAAAACACTTTAAGTTTTTAAAGTAGTCGTGGTCTAGTGATTTGTGTGTTGGCTTACTAAGGTGATAGCTCCGGATTCGGGCCTCAGCTCTGACATCTTAAAAGAATGAAATATAAAAAATATATTTCTTTTGGCTCTAAGTGTAACTGATTGCCATGAAAACACTTCTCAAGTCTGTCGTTTGAAGTCGACTTTAAACTATAGGTCCGGGTACTCATGGATAAAAATTGACTCACACAACATATGTGCTGTTAAAAGGTAAACCGTAACTCTGAAACAGTTTGTTAATGGCCAACTAAGTAAGTAATTAAGTTTTCAAAGTGGAAGTACGAAAAAGTAAATACAACTTATTTTAATTATTATAGCGGGAATTTAACTATTTTTTCTATATTTTACTAATAATTCAACGTTTTCGTACAAAATAAGTTTTTTAAAGCAAAAAAATGTTTTTTGCTGCACGATTTGTTTGTGCAAACCACCTTTTTCACTTTAATAAACATTTAGAAAAAGGTGATGATTTGTATACTGGCAACATAACGCTTAAACAAAACAAATATATATTTTGTGTTTTATTTAATAACAAATTTAATTTGTTCACCCGATATACACATAAAATTTCGGGAAAATCGGTCAAGCCATATCGGAAGAGTATGGCAAGTAACACGAAATTTATATATTAAAGGAATTTATTATTTTTTTTTTGTATTGAGACCAATACTCAGGGGTAAACCTCTACTGATGCTGTGCGTTGTATTTGAATTATTTGGAAAGATCAGTACATTTCTTTCTTAATTATTATTAGGCGCATTGGGAATGGGATAAATTGTTGTGAATTGTTCATTCAGAGGCCAGTGTTATACTTTTACTCTTGAATGATCAACTGCATTTGTCTCAAAGTTGCATGTTGATTGTGTGGTGAGTGCCTTCGCTAAGTAGGTTTAGCTGTTATATGCTACTTCCCAATAGGTGGCGCTTTACTCCTGATTATTCGTTTTTTTTTTTTTTTGCAATGATTAAGGTGGAATAGAGTGAAATGTCAGGTAGCGGTTTCTTTGTAAATAGACTTTTTGGAATAAGGGGACCTCTTATTTTTTAAATTATAATTTTGAAAGAACCGCAAAAGTAAAGTTTTCATTTTTCACCTTTTTTGGAGTTTTTTTTGCGAGCGCTTTAACTACTATGCCACTCTTCATGTTTATTGTTGGTTGTTTCAAATCTGATAAATTCAAAGTGTAAATATTATTTGTGGTGTTTTTAAAGGCGGTTATGTTTAGACGGTAATACTTTACGTATATAAATTAAAAGGGAAAATATTATGAAATCCGTATTTTAAAAATAAGAGTAAAAATCTGATCTTAGGTTTTCTTACGTTTACACGGTTTGTAAAATACCAAAATAAAGTAAAACGAAAACATTAAATCCACATACACATGTACTAGATGAATTGTGAATACATTTAACATAAACAAAGAAAAACATAAGAATGCATCCCTGATCTAATGAAATGTGATGGTTTTTTAAAAATTTTCAAAAAACAAAGAGAGCCGAACGACTGTCAAATTTTCATCCTTATTTTCTCTCAATGTCGTACGCTCTCATTACATATCAAGTTCAAACGATACTATTCTTTCTCTTCTACATAAAAATTAGATATATCGTACGACTTATATTACTGCCTAAACCCTTTTAAGTTATTATCTAAGAAATAAACTTTCCATAAATTAGTGGTTATGGTATTCTCAGTAAATATTTGAAAGATGTGTACATAGCTTTACTTTAGTTTCGTAGTTATAATTTTATTAGCTTTTCTAACTACCTTTTATCAGCTGTAAATATTCAGGTCCAAAGGTAATCGTACATGTTGATGTCAAGACTGAACAATTTAATATTATATATACTCGTACTACCTATACAACCTTAAAGAACGTGCATACATATGTAAGTACGTGCATGTATGTACATATACTAGCACGTACATACATTTACGTAGATGAATGTAAGATTACATCTTTCACAAAACTATTGTGGGAAGTATAGAAATGCGTTGCTGGTCGGTAAACGAATATAGTGGTAATGATGGAACTGTTGTTGTGCGGGCAGACAGGCATTATATCAATTTAATACAGTATTTTACATCTACAATTTAACTAAAGTAGACAAAGTTTTCATTTGCTTTATGAATAATTCATGCAATTCATTTCGATTATTTGCTTGATAAGTAGAAATGGAAAATGAATAACAAAATAAGTGGAATGGTAGAAAGAACACAAGGCTTCCTTCCCCCAAACATTGAAATAAAAAGAAAACATTCTGTTTTTGTCTAATTTATTTGTAGTGTATTAACAGTTTATTTATTTTGTTTTTTTTTTCTTTTTACCCGCATTTTTATTCTTCTTATTTATTTAAAGCAAATAAAACAAAACAAAAAAAAAGTGTAGATAAAAAATTTTATTACCACGAAATGAAATTGTGATGTTGTAAAACGTGTTGTTTTGTTTTGTTTCGTTTCGTTTGTTACGTTTTACAACTTTAACAGAATACTCATTATACTGCTTCACAACTAAAGAATAGAAAAAAGTAAAGAAAGAAAACTTATATAGAAGCAGAGTTTGTAAATTTATTTATAAAGCATTTAAGTGTTAATAAAAATGACAGCCATAGCCAAGCACACAGTAAATTAAAACACAATTGTTTCGTTCAAAAACTGTCTTCATTATTAAAGTTTTTCTTTTGAGTATAAGTTTTCTTTTTCTTGCATTAAATCACGTACATAGTAGTGAAGTATTCAAATTTTAAAATAATAATAAAAAAAAAATAAAACTTTTCAGTTAATTGAAAAAAAGTTACTTGAGATCTTCTAAACACAGCTATTAGAACATAATGTGCATTTAAACAAAACTGTTGAAAATGGAAAAATAAAATTTTTGTTGAAGTTTCAATAGCAATCCACTTTTTTATTTCAAATCTTTGTAGAATCGTAATTTTATCACAGATTTTTATATATCCATAATTGGCCATTACCATCCTGTTTCAGATTTACGGCCTAGCGTCTCGCAGCACTTATGTTGTGTGTGTTAGATTTTATTCATATTTCACTCATATCGTAATTATTCACTCATATTGTATTTAAATGAGTACCGGGACTTACAGTTTTAAAATCGATTTCGAACGATAGACTTAAAAAGCTTTTTCATGGCAATCAGTTACTCTCAGAGCTTTTGCCAGAAGCCTGCTGAGAGGTTGTCGCCAAGAGAAATATTTGGATCACTTTATAAAATTTTTTTTATTTTTTTAGATATATAACAACTTTTTTTAATGAGTAAAATCGGAAAAAAAAATTCATTTTTTTGAAAATAATATTTTTACTATCCCAGTAGATAAAATATTATTGAAGTCAACCTCAAGCACTTATATTTTTCGTGAATCACCAATAAGTTTAATTTATTTTCCTCATAACTCGAAACTGATTGAAGGACCTGAATACGATGCGCAGAAAGAGATGTTTTAGAATAATTAAAATCGCCTCTTCGAAATACTTGGTACGCAAAAAAAAAGCTATGATTTTAAAACAAGGTTTTGATAGAATAATTTTAATTAAAACCAACAAAGAATTTATTGATGTAAGTAAGTAGTTCTACTACTGATGAAATACTAACAAAGTTAAATCTTGTCTATCATAGGGCGGAGGAGGATGCAAAAGCTTGAATAGAATTTGTTTTGCTATAAAATTGATGTTTTAAAAAATTAAGGTCAACCAACTATTGGAAATATTTTTTAATTTTTATTTTTTTTATCTGAGACCATAACGCAGTAGTATTAACCCCTACTACTCATACGTGCATTGTATTGGAAATAATAATTGGATAGTTATTTTTCTCATCATTATTTTTTAAAGCGCCTTACAAATTAGATGGAGAAAAGTTGCTGTCAATTTGATCACTCAAAGGCCAGTGTTATATCTTCACTCTTGAATGATCAATAGCAATTGTGCCATCTGTTGGATGTTCAATGTGAGCGGCGAGCGTCTTCAGTAGGTTAGCTGTTATCTTCCCAGAAGGTGGCGCTGTACTACTGATAATTCGTTTTTGAAATGGAGCGGATTCTTGAAGATGGACTTCTTCGGGGAGGGGGAGACCTCTTATTATTTTTTTTTTTTTAATTATAATTTAGAAAAACCGCAAATTTTTTTTTTGTCCTTTTCTGGGATTAAACCTCGGTCGTTTGAGTTTCTGTGCGAACGCTCTAACCATTATATAACGACCCCGTAAATATTGGAGGGGCATTTGCTGAGAAACATTTGATCAAAAACAAGTAATTTATCAAAACGTTACATTAAAAAAGGAAAATCATAAGAGGCTATAATTTTAAGTTGGCCAAGCACCAAGGAAATAGCTATAAACATCCAATCTTATCCCCACAAGAGATTCCATTTCATTTTTTATATACATACTTTATAATTAAGTAAAAATAGTAACAAACTATTATTAATTGAAATTCAAAATAAACTACCCAATTCAAAAATGTTATATTGTTGTAGATTATAGTTAAATGGCATTTCATTTTGTGAACACCTTGTCGTAAATATTGTTGTAGATGTTAACCAGTGTTATCAAATTTCTTGAATAAAAAATTTAAAAAGAAGAAGAGAAGAAAAACATTTCAAACAATTTTTAAAATACATTTGAAAAATAAAAAAAAAATAAATAAAAAAAAAAATAAAAAAAGTTTTCCAACTCTGGTGTATTGATACGACATTTCGGAAAGAGGAAAAATTGTCGTACATGTTGTAGTAGTTTTTGACATGGAAATTACCAACAACATTATGTACAATAGTTGTAGTTTGACATAGTTTCCACCGATCTACGACAACTATAGCATTTTGTGAATTGGGTAAATATTTCGTACTAATAAAATTCCATATCCCGTAGTAAGTTTGATATATTAAAAATTTTTTTATTTTTTTGTTTCTTTTCATTTCTACATTTCGATAAATAATGACTGTCTGACTATAGTGTGAAAAATAATTGGCCTGTAAACTTCAATCGTTTGTTTGAATCTTACGAGGTAAATGTATTTCTCTATAATTTTTAATAAGCTTTATTTGGAAGAAGTCTCCTGATGAGTTGATTAAATACCAAATATATCCAGTCATGTATTAATAAATGAGCTACTAATGTACCTTAACCCCTGGATCTACTGTACATCGTTCAACTTAACTAGGGCACCTATAGAATCTCTGCCAGTGTTCTTGTTTTGACGAAATTCAAAATGTCAGCCGGTGATAACTTTGACAATTCCTCATCTGATATCTGATAATCACCAAGGTACGAGTTCCTAATATGCAGCACTGCTGCACAATTTGACGATTGCCTCGTCACTGAAACTGCACAAATTGCTCGAAGCGATTTCTATTAAATTTAAATGTCCATTGAATCTGCAGTCACCTGTTAGGATTGGCCTCAATTATTTTTAGATGATCCTTTGAGCAATTCTATTTAATGTTTGACATATTTTGGAATTAAGCATGAAAAATAAATTATTATGAAAATTTCAAATATTATATTTCATGTTATTATTGTAATTTTTAAGTAATGTTTGAAGAAGGTTTTACACAAAACAATATTTTTGTACAAACTGTAGCTTTAGCACTCCATACGAAATTTTGTATTTTCCAAAAGATACTGAAAAATATCAGTGACATTGTGACATTTCTTAGTACGACCAAGTTGAAAATAATCTGAAGCAATGGAAGAGTAGAATTTTACTAAAAATTACTAATTCCGCAGCATATCTATGGCACGAAACGTATAAACCGCTTTAAAAATAAAAAAATGAAAAAAAAAAAAAATAAACCAAAGACTGGATGCCAAAAAAAGGTAAAACTAATGGGAAAGAAAGAAGCACAGAAGTCATAATTAAGAAGAAAAGGATTTTAAGTGCATCAATTAACGTTTTGATAAATTAAAACAAACATATGCAACGAAGTTTGGTTGCTAAAAATGTTTACAAGAAATTACGAGAAATATTTGAGTATAATACAGTAACAATTTTTTTAAAGCGGTTTATCGTAGTGAATACTTATTTTTTTTTTTTCAATTTCCCACTTAATTTTAAATCGCTAATAAAATACGTTCTATTGATCCAATTAAGTTCTAATAAATTGTGTGAATAAAAACTGCTGTGAAAATTGTTTTACATACATTAGCTCATTAATTAAATAAAAATAAATTTGTAAATTATATTGTTTTCCGATATAACCCATTAGATAGATGAGAATTTCTATTAAACAAATTTAAATTGCTTTTATTGGCAATCATTACTCAATCAAAGTAAGATAAAATAAATTAAATAAATAAATTACATCCGTGAATGAGAAGAGGGAGCGACAAAAATTTGAGATCATCATGTTAAAAAAATCACATACAAGTATATTATATGGTCCGAAAGTTCAAGTTCAAATTACAAATAAAGTAATTACTTTTTTTTTTTTTTTGCTTCTCAAATTAATTATGTTTCTTCATAAACCCTTTAACTAGATTAAATTTAAATTCTGTGAAGAAGTTAGACAGTTTTTTGTAATGAAATTTTTAAAAAGGAATTAAATCTGAAAGTGTTTTCGACCCGAGCTACTGTAATATTTAAAAAGTGCTTTGTGTTCTAAACATTTTTCATTTGTATATTGCAGGACTATTTTGATCCTTTTATAAATATTGAAATTCTGTTTTCATTATTTAAGTCAAATGGCAAGTTATTTTACTCAGTTTATCGCACTGCAGTCTTAATAGGGGTTTACACCTCTTAAATTTTTATTATTCCTTATATTTACAGCAGAATTGTTTCTTGTAAAATGTGTGGTGTAATGTCTAATACGAATATTATGCAAATATTTTACAACAAACAAAAGAAATTTAATTTTGTAACTACTATTTATCGGTAATATTATTCGACTTCGGCTGGAGTAAATTTACTTCACTGCTTTTCTTTTAATTAAGTATATAAAATTGTGTAATAGTTTAATTGTAATTGTTTAAAGCATTATAAAAAAAAAGTTTAATAGTTGTATTACATATTTATATAGATACTATTACGAATATTTTAACACATGTTTTCGTTAATTTGTTTCATTGCCAATCGTGCTGTTATGATATGTTGCGTATGATAAACATTATTTTAAGCAATTAATTTTTATTACTTATACGTCTAGTTGGGCACTGTATGCAAAGTACACGCATAATTAATCCCGTATTCCCACATTGACAAATTAATTTTTATTTCAAACTGTAAAACATTTCATTAAACCAAGGAATTTAATTTAAAATTCATTTTAGATAAACTTTTGCTTGTAGGGCATAAAAAAAAATAATTTATTTTATCCCTTCTAGTAATGAAAGTGACTGATATTTTGGAAAATATAAATAAATTTTAATTATTATTTCTTCACTGTGTTGAAGCAAACTAAACTCAATATTCAATCAAATAAGAGCTTTAGGAGTTTCTAAAACTATATAAGTATACTCATATTTATTTAAACCTTATGTTATCGAAAAACAAAATACATATTTTGCATTGCAGGTTACCCCGATACCTTCATACAAAACCAAAAATTTTGCAGAAAATTTGCACTACATCTATGTACTCGATAATATAATAAAATAACAAATGCTTTTTACC
The DNA here is from genome assembly GCA_963576795.1 of Metopia argyrocephala. Taxonomy (NCBI): domain Eukaryota; kingdom Metazoa; phylum Arthropoda; class Insecta; order Diptera; family Sarcophagidae; genus Metopia; species Metopia argyrocephala. The sequence goes on along the minus strand of OY756211.1, from coordinate 81,768,753 downwards.
ACCTTGTATTCAAACATATTAAGGCATATAAGTCAATATTCACACTTTAGTTTGACAAAATCTTACCTGATGGAACTTATTTTAATTTAAAATATGCAATTTATACTTCAGGCAATTTTTTCTACAAAGTTTGCATTTTCTTTATGATTGTATATATGCATTAAAGTACACTATCTGTAGAAAATACTTTGACGTCTGAGATAAAAGAAATAATTTTTTACATAGACGAATATAGGTGCAAGTGCAGGATAACTTAGGAACTGCTGTTCTTATTTTTAACATCATAAGACTGGTATTATGTTCAAAATTTTGTACGAAAACCTGTCAAATTATATAAAAAATTTTTGTGTGAAATAGATCTGAAAGAATGTTGCTGAAGAAGTACTCGGTTCTTATTGTGAAAAACATGTTTAAACTACATATAAATACTTTTTCTAACTGCAACAAGCTTTTATTCAACATTTTTATTCACGTACAATACAACATAGTCAACTTTTTTTACGAATGAAATAAAATAAATTTACACCAACCTACAAAACTTTTTTTTAATGAACAGGATTTTAGAATAGAGTTTTTATTATTTATATGGCGTTGGTATTAGGTTATTTAGACTTAAGTATATTGGATATTCGAATTACTAGAGCCGCTCTTTTGAAATTTTTTTATATAAAATGCATGATATAGTATCATTAAAATATTAACTCACCGCACAGCAGCTGGATTGTTAAGGATTGCATAAAAAGTGCAGGTCTTAAAAAAAGAGCTGAAAAACTAAAATACATGTTGATTCTGAGCTCTGATTCTGAAAGTTAAATCAGGTCTTGGTAAAACCAACAAACAAAATTATTTAGTTGAACTGTGTTTTAAAAAGGTGTTGCATGATTTTAGGGATATTTGTTGCCTGTCAAATTTTTCGAATTAAAAAATAAATGTGGCCAAATTTTTTTCATAAAATTGAACAAAATACCAGATTATTGATGTAGACGCATTGACATCAAACATATTTTATATGGAAAACAATGCACAATTTACTGTCACAGACCGCTGTAAGCAATTTTAAAAAATTAAGTTATCTATGGCAAATATAAAGCAACGTGCTAAATATACAAAGTTGGTAGCGTAACTTTGCACTCCTTTTATATTAAATAAAGAGACTGAAACTAGTGTAATGCCAGAGACTTTCAATTTGTGTAGAAATATAAGGGCCGTATCGCGGTAGCAGCAAGTTGCAAAATTTTGTCAAAAGTTAGTATAAAACACAAGAAAGTATGTAGCAATTATTCTTTAACAATTGGCACCTCGTATTCGCTTAATCATCTATTATATACAAATTGTTTATAGGACGATCAATTGAAAAAGATTTATAAATATACTAGCTTAAACCCGGCGTGCTATGCTTCACCCACCACTATCATTTGTTCAGATTTTTCAACTGATGATGTTTAGTGACTAGGGAGTAATTCAGACTAAATTCGAAAACTTTAACTGTTGCTGATTTCAACATATACTGAACTCAATAGTTAGTTTGTCTGGAAGCTACCACGTCTACTTGGCTGCCTTTTTTTCTACTGATAATTTTTAATGACTACGAAGTCAATTACAACAAATTCAGAAGCTCTAGCTTCAACACTTCTAAAGACCCAATTCCGAAACTTAGGCTTTCACCGATTTGAAGATAAACAAAAATCAATAAAAATAGGCGTGGAAGATTTTTCTCTCAATGAAAACTTAAAATAGATTAAAACAAAGATTTGAAAGAAAAATTTGTCAAATCGACTGAGCCGTTTTTTGATTTTAGGTTAATCAAAAAAGTGGGTGAGCACAATTTTCTTTCCGTAAAAACCTAATTTAGATCGAGACGATCATTAGAAAGAAAAAATCGTTAAAATCTGTCGAGCCGTTCTCAACTGATGCGATGACTAACGAACAACATTGATTTTTAATTATATAGATCTGAAAGAAAAAATTTTAAATGAAAGAAATGTTGAAATTAGCTGTTGTTCCCTTCTACCAATATAGTTCATATTAAAACCACAAGAAAGTGTTACGACAGCCTTTCTTTTATAGAAACATGTACAGATACCCGGGTATAGTTAAAGGTGTTGGATGAAAATTAAGGCTCTACATCTCCTGCTGAGCAAATAAGGGTTAACAATATTATTATATTATAATTTCCCATATACTTTTGGCATTGTCAATTAGTAGTCTTTCAAATTTTAAATACATATATCCCTATGCAAATCTTTAACACTTTAAAGTAAAATAATTTAAATGAAACATGTTAAGACAAACAAAATACAAATTGTTTAGTATTATTTCATTATAATCCTTCTTGTCAGTTAAGTCACAAGTTAACGAGAATTTGCAAAACTAATATATTAACTAATAAATAAAATTTTCGAAATTTATTCAAAATAGAAAAAAACTTTATGCCAAATTTGTATGTTTTATACATACTTAAGAATTTTATAAGGTTGTATCCTTAACAGTGGTATACTAGTAGGCATTGTGATGGTGTTTGTCGTTCTCCGTACTTCTTTTAGATTTATTGCACTGAGTAGAATTTGAAATTATAATATATGAGTGTGTTTCAATCTACAAACAAGAGTAATTGCAATTTGAAATTCAATAAATTATTTTTCCAAAAATGTCATACTTAGTTTGTAAAGTTGTTTGAAAACAACAAAATTATACAGCAACTACAGCTGAAATAGTTTTGATAATAGCTGTGTACCAGGGTGCTGCAATATTACTTAAGGAATATGCTCGAGCCAGAAAAAAAAGACAAAACTATTGTTAAATATGTATTATTATTTTTGTATCGCTGACATATTTTTCTTAAGTGAAAACTTTGGTTGTATCTATATTGGCATTAGGCCACACTAATAGCATTAATTTTTTTAAAAACACCACAAAGAATTACACACTCATCTTTCGTATAATCGAAAATATATAAAAAAACTAACTGTAGAAAATAAAATTTATACTGTTTAAGGTAAATAAAGTTAATGTCCATTTGTGTAATTAAGATATATATATAAGAAAAATAAAGAAATAACAAACAAATAAAAATTTTGCTCTGAAGGATTAAATAGAATCTAATTCGTAGTAGTCGCCGTGGTCTAGTGGTTAGTGTGTTGGCTTACTAAAACGATAGCTCCGGGTTAAAACCTCAGCTCTGATATCTTAAAAAAAAAAATAAATATAAATATATTTCTTTCGACAACACACATAACATGAGTGCTTCGAGAAGCTAAACCGTAACTGTGAAACAGAGTGGTTATGGCCAATGATTTATGTATGTGATTATTATTGACGCTGAAGTCAAGCTTACATTTAACTTAAAATATATTCTAAAGTAATAAGTTTCAAGTCATCTTTTTTAAAAGTTAACTAAAATGTAAAAAATTCAAACAAAAAAACCGATAAAAGTATCGAGTAGTATTAACTACCCACATGAAAAACTATCGAGTAATGAAAAGCAGTTGAATTTGCCAGCACTATATTACATATTTTAAGTAGTTATATCCTTCATATGCGTTAAATTCACGATGCTACTGTGTGTGCACTTCCAAACACAGTTTTTTTTGTCATGCCATTGTTCCAAAGAACCCAGTTGATTTTCATCGTCAGATAAGCCGGAATAAAATTTTCGTTGCTGTTACATTTGATTCTCATTTATTTAAGGTGTACGTTCAGGGAAAAAGCGGTAGAAAAATACAAAAATTTATACTATTTGGTATTGAAATTGAGTCAAATCCGTTTTTGCTTACTTCGATAACGGTTGGTATCAATATTTCAATAACAACTCGGTATCACTATATTTCCAAATGTTTTTGTTGTGATAACACGCTGTCCCATTCGTGTTACATATCTTTCACGATTCGATTCGATCCTAATGTAATAACAGATCGTTTTTAATTTATTAACTTATGGTATTTTTATAAAATTTTTACACGGTTTAACTACCGATCGTTCTTGATATATTAACTTGTGGTCTTTTGTGCTGTTTTTTCTTATTTTGATAAAGCATTAAGATTGATTGGATACCAAAAGTTAACGAAATGTTGTTCACGATTCGTTCTTAATTTGATAGCATTTTTTAACAATTTTAGAATGCTTCCCTCTGTCTAGGTTAGAAACGCAATAAAGAGGCGCACGTGCCATTTTAAGTTATATTCACATAATTTTTTGAAATTTTTGACTTAGACCACTTTTAGAATTAATAGTCAATGCATTCCACAAAATGTTAATACATATTATAAATACTATTTATTAGTTTGTTTTTAATAAATTGAATTGAATAAAACTTAGTTTAAAATAATGTGATATCATTTTTTTTTTAATTTGGATTTAGCCCACTTTCACAATTATGGGCACATTTTTATTACTAGCAAAAGAATAAATTTCAAAGTATTTTGCATTGTAGAACTGGGTAATATTTATAAGGTATGAAGAATTGCCATTTCTATAAAAATCCTAATTTTGAGAAACCCGTAGACTAAAAACAAATTGCAAACGATTCCTTCTGTTTTCCTAATTAATATGGTTCTTCTGGGAAACACTCATATGCTCAATGAAGAAATAAATGAAATAGTTAACTATGCACTTACCTATTGGTTGAAACGCAAGTAATCCCAACCATAAAATGATTATCCAAAATTGAGGCATTTTTTATAAATATTTTGGTTGTTGAATTTTATTTTTTCTTTATTTATTTTTTTTTTTTTAATTCTAAAAACTTTTACACACACACACACAAAATTTTAGCAATTTATAAACAAATCACTCACAAATGCAGCGATTTTTACAAAAAAAATATTAAGGTTTTCTTCGCCAGCAAAATAAATCACTATTTTGGTTACTTTTTGTTGAATTTGTTTGCAAATGATTTTATTTTTTACTACTCTTTGAACTTTTTGTAGATTTTAAATATTTTTTGTTATTTTATTTGATGCTTTAATTTTTATTTGCAAGAAAATCGGTGGTTGCTTATGAAACTTTTTTAAGGATTTAGTATTTAAACAGAAATTGAAACTTTTTTAAATGGATTTATAAAAAATAGTGAAAATGCACAAAATTTTATTTCTTTTAAAGATTTTATTTATTGGGAGGAGGCGTTTGTAAGAAATTTCTACAATTTTTATTCTTTTTTTCTAATTTTGGCACATTTTGATTATTTTCAAATAAATTTTTGTTTTTTTTTTTTGCAATTTAGGTGCCAAATTTATTTACTTTCAAACAAAATTTGCCCGTTGTACTCAAAATATTTTTGAATAAAACTTTTTCTTTAAAAACTTTAATCTTTTAAAACACTCACAAATACACTTACAATCACTATTTTTATTTTTTTGTATGCAAAATAAGTTTATGAACTGTATTCCGGGCCTTAGTTTTAATATTTCTTTTAAAAATAATTCACACTTTCACACAAATAGACGTTTTTCACTGTATAAATTATGGCTTAAAATTGTAAGATTATTTTTGATGGCCACTAAAAGCACATAAAATAAAAGTTTAAAAACATAACTGCGTAACTTTTTAATTGCGTTTCAAATAGAATTCAATTTTCATTTACTGTTGCACCACCAATAGTTGTTTTGTTAAAAAAAAAGTTTAATGCGTCAGCAAAAAAATAATTAGAAGTGAAAGTGTTTTTCTGTTTTTATTGGATATACGATATATGTGGACCGCGTTATTAATATGTTTTGTTAGGACTTTGTTTAGGTATGATTTTTAATTTTTTTTTTATTTTCTGTTTATCGTTGTCTCTTTAATTTCCTCTCTCTTTCGCTATCTATATGTGAATATATATTTACACGCGTGCACTTGTTGTGCCGTCTTAAGCGTTTATCCTAGACTGACGGGTATAAAACCTTTTTTTGGAAAGCTAACACACAGGCTAAGTATTCACTCACAGGCGTAAAAGAGCTTGACAAACGTACGTAGAAGCAAGCAAGCGATTGAATGAGTAAATTGTGTGAGTGTATGCATGACAGTTTTAATGTTAAAAAAGAAAATTGTTTTACAAAACCCCCACATACACACACATATACTCCTATAATGGAATTACCAACAACACCCACTTAAATGTGAAAGTATAAGTGTTGTGCAGGTTGTTTGTTATTGTGTGAGTGTTTAAATCATTTATGGAACAGATGTTATTTGTATGAACTTTATATTGTCTTGGTTTGTTTTTTACTTTTTAGTCATTTATACTCTTTCACGAGTATGTATCTCTCAACTTCCAATTTGGGACAAATTTTTCCAGCAAATTCTCCTTTTACTCCTGAAGTAAAGCTTTTATGTAAAAAGCTTTTTTTTTTTTTGTTTTGTTTTTGCAATAAAATCCATTTGTTGCTTCAGTTTGTTTTTGTTTGATTTCAATGCCACCTTTCTTTCTTATTTCTTAGACTTTTTGTAATTCTTTCAATTTCAAATACTCTCGCATAGTTGCATACATACATATGTATGTGCGTACCCATACAGTTACATAAACAGCAGTTATTGTAACTGTTGCCTTTACAATGACACAATTAAATTACTGTTGTTTTTGTTTTTGTATTTTCTTTTCTATTCTGTTTTTTCTTCATTTTAAAAGCAACAATTCTAATGGTTTTTACAAGGATTACATTCTCTTCAAATACTATTCTCTATAATTTTCTCACTGGAAATGTTTTGATATTTCTTCTACACCTGCTAATATCTGTATGTGCATGTATGCGGTTTTATGAATATTTTTTAATCTCTTTTTTGGCATGCGTGTTAACCTTGTTTTAATTGAAGCAACAGGCTGTTGCTTCTCAGCTGCTATTCATTAAAATAATTTTTGTTTAATATTTGACTTGAAAACAGTCTACATGTTTCTTGCTTTTTTTTTTTTTTTTTGGTTTGGACTCTTGGTCAACTTTTATTGTAATTTTATTCCACGAAAGTTATTTTATATTTTTAAATGGCCAGAGGCCATATCAACATTTAACAGAAATGGTCATAAAAATACACTGATTGCACTGTATTTGTATATTTACTCTCTCATGCGTATTTTTAATAATCAATAAAGTTTGTTTCTATTTTTTTTTTTTTCTTTTTTTTTGTTTGTAAAGAGTTTGAAAAGTGAGAATGTAATTTAAATTCGAGGTACGAGTATGTTTTATTAAGGGAGATTATCTTCTCTTGGTTGATGTGTTTATAAAACGAATGTATATTTTTATAAAAAGTAAAGCCATAATAATTAAATAAAATATCAAAACCCACAAAATAGATTCATTTTCCAAATTAGTTTTTTATTAAAGGCGCTTGAACTGTCTGTTGGTCTGTCTGAAGTTCATTAAGTTACTTATTTATTTATAAGTTTGTTTGACTTTTTCAACTACCTTGAACTACACTGAAAATTTATCAATATGCATGTAGACATACATATAGAGGTTTTTGTTTTATTAATATAACTAATTTTGCTTAATTATCCAAAATATAGGTTCAATAGTATATGATAATTAACAAAATTCTAATGTGGTATAATTATTTTTTTAATTTTTTATCAAAGTATTTCATGGAGTGTAACTATGTTTGGTGGTATATTTTATTTATTTTTCGACAGGTTACGTTACTAAATCGTACAACAATCAAGAAGCTATAGGCATGATTAGTAGAGTTTTTTTTTTCGTCCTTTTATATAACAAAAAAAATATTAAATGTATATCCATATCAAGTTCTACAATTCCCACAAATAACTTATTCAAAACTGCTCCTGTCTAACATTTTTAAAGCAATTTTAAAGTTGAAATATTTTTAAAGTTGTGTTTCGGATGGAGTTCGACATGCAGCTTATTGTGCAATCTGGGGTATTACTCAGGTAGTCCAGGTTCGTAACTAAAGGCCTGCTTCATTTAATTAAAAATTCAAATCTATTTTTATGTCAATACATAAACAAAGCTTGACTAAGCTCACCTTTTCTACAAAAGAACGAACGAGGCTAGGACTAAAACCTGCCAATCAACTTATCCAAGATCCTCACCACTTCACAACAAAGAATTACCCTTAACAGATGGATTAATTTCTGTGGAATATTTCAAGGGTGAAGTTATAACGCTGGCCTTTGAGCAACTTTTTCCATAGACATAAGGCGCTAAAAGGGAATCGTTTTTTGATTGTACTATGACTGCAATATACGCTTCAGGATGTATTCACAATCGGTTAGTTCTGCCAAAAACAGTTTGCGTTTATAATACATGCTAACTCAGACAAGGAATAAAAAACATTTGAACCGAGTAAAATGGGTAATAAAAAATCGGGTTACTTTAGGTTTTTATTTTTTAGTCATTTTTTTTTTTCCATAAAACTAATAAATGTTGCACTATTTTACAATTCTAATTAAATGCGCGAACTTTTAATGGCACTTGCCAAGGCTCTTTATTATACTTTTTTTACTGAAATTTTAAATAATTAGTTTAACAAATAGTCTTAATTCTAGAAAACTTGGGGCAATTGCGTCATTATTTTTGACTGCGGTTCTAGAAATTTTATTTAGAGTTACAGTTCAAAAGTTTAAATTAACAAAAATAATAAAAATTAACTACAATAACCAAAAAATGTTTACAATTTTACCAAATTTCTTGGTTTTTCTTAAATGCCCATAACTTTCAAACTGAAGGAGATTGATATTTTTTTTTTACTTTCCGTATCGGCTTGGCGTTTCTATAACAATTTATTTACATAAATAGTTTACCTTAATGAGAATTGAAGTCATATTCAATGAATTTTATTTTTTAGTAACACACAAATATCATATTTTGCTTTTGTTCATAGTGAAAGTGGTTGTACTTGGCATATTTAACAGAGCTTGCCGTATGCTCTCAGTTATAGGACGTTGCAATTTATTTACTGATCTTTTATATATTTGAGGAGTAATAAGCCCTTCCTAACTCTGAAGCTCATGTCAGTACTTAATGTAACAATTTTATTAAGTGCTGAAAGCTCTGGGTTCGAGCCCCAGGAATTATATTTATTATATTTTATTTTATATTTCATTGTCTAATATATGGAAATATTTATTATATAATAATATTTTTTCAAAAAATTCCAAAGCATATATAAAATAAAATTGATGAAATGTGACTGTGATATATTAGAAATTTCCTTTATTACCTTGAATTGAACAAAAAACTTAGTTTTATGTTAGTAGAAATAGGATTCATTATAACTGAACGTATGAGTAATATTTAATTTGAGCATATATTACCCGTAAATATAATATAGCATACTTGTGTGATTAATAAAACAACTTATGTTCTACGTTGTGTATGATTAATATATACAATCAATAATGAAAATAAATTTAAATAAACTAAAAACATAAAATATCAATATTATAAAAAACGAAATAATGTAAGATAAAACAAAGTAAACTTCAAAATATTAAACAAAATTCAAATAAAATTATAATATTAAAAGAAAGTCCATGAACATTTAAATTGTTAAGGGTGATTTCATTTAATTTAGTTGGAAAACATACAGGTTCCAAATATATTGAACTGCATTTTATGTAGATTTTATCATGCACTTTGGGATTCGTTATAGAAGATAAAAAAAGGTGGTTAATTTTTCTGGCTCCATTTTTTTTTTTTTTTTTTTTGACGAACACTCGGGGGTTAACCCCTACTCTTACTGTGCATTGTACTGGAATGTGAAAGTATGTAGATCGGTTTTATTATTAAACGCCTTTTTGTGGAGGAGACAAGTTGCTGGCTTTTGATCACTTAAAGGCCAGTGTTATATCTTCACCTTTGAAAGATCAACAGCAATTGCCCAATCTGTCGTTGTATGTCAATTATAAGTTATGAGCGTCTCCACTAAGTAGGTTAGCTGCTATTTTCCAGAAGGTGGCGCTGTACTACTGATCATTCAATTTTAATGCTTGCCAAAGGTGCAATATAGTGCAAATTTAAGGGATCTTTTTCTTGATGATGGACAAATCGAAGGGGCGGGGGGAGGACCTCTTGTTTTTAATTATAATTTTTAATTAAATTTTTGATTTTTGTCCTTCGCTGGGATTTGAATCTAGGGTGTTTCAGTTTTTGTGCGAGATCTCTAACCATTATACCACGACACCTCCTAACTTTCTTTCTGGTTACATTTCAATGATCAGATACAATTACCCGAACAGCAAATTCTTGCTGCTGGTGATTTCAATTTCGTAATTTACCTTGGCTCCACCATTTTTTTCACGAGACTCCAGAAGCCCAATATGTTGAGTCTATTGCCAAATTAAATTATCTTGTGCAACTAGTAAAGGAACTCATATGTTAATCGTGTGTAAATGGACACAAGAATATTACACTTGGTCCTGTTCCCACTTCTCAGCCTAAGACGAATGAAGTTGAGGTTTTGCATTTTGCGGTAATTCGAATCACTGTTTTATTTCTGCCTTCGCAGGTCCCACGATGCTTTTTTAACTGCTATTAAATAGTCTGTTTTTTTACGTATTATGTCATACCGTTTTATTCAATTGACCTTAAAACTATGGAAAATAAAATCTTCTAAAGAAGTTTACTTTTTGCGTATTTTCTAAAGTTTTATCAACAATACTGCAACATATTAATTTTGTCCTAAGAGTGCTTTTTATATAAAGAGTAGCACATTGTGTGTCAAAACCGATTGAAATAATTTTTACTGTTAAAAGTTATTTTGTATTTAAAGAAAAGAGATTTTTTATAAGAAATTTTTTTTTGTCTATATGCATATTGCTTTTGATTTTGAAAACGAAGTTTATTTCTTTCAATAAACTACTACTTTTAAATTTATCCTCTATCTCTAAATGTTTTACAAATTTTTCTTTTGTGTTTCTTCGGAATAAATAAAAAATAAAAATATTTATGTTTATACTGAATTTTAGATATTTTCGCAAACTTACTTTAGCCATTTCTTTTTATGTTTTGCATTTATGTACTTAAGATTTCAGTCATAAAATATGCAAGTGAATCGTTTTTATAAATTAACAGAGAGTGATTCTTAAAAAAAACATACACAAAAGGAGCAAGAACGGAGTACAAGGAGATCATAAACAGGAAAACATAAAAGCAAAATATGACAAATCAAATTTTCACATTAACATGAATCGTATGTAAATAAACCCATGCATATATAAAAACATGTGTTCGTATATGTATGTGTATGCTGAGATGTATGCATTCCAGAATTGTCAAATTATTTAAATTGAAAATGTGTTTAAACTGGTGTTACAAAAGAGTTTTTTCTCGAATAATCGAATAATAATTGTTGAATAAAAAGAGTATTCGTATTACATTCAAATATTTTAATTTTAATATAAAAAAGAAACATTATGAAGGGGAAAACCGAATAAAAAATAATAAAAATCAGGAAATATTTTTCTCTTAAAAAGCAAAAAACGAAGTAATTGTAAATTAATATAATAATACATTTTCTAGGGGCAAAATTATGCTTTATCAGTGACAATTCTTCGTAAATCATTTGTGATTTTTAATTAATGTAATTTCGGGTCACTTTTTATAATTTTTCAATAGAATTCATATTAAATTCTTATTTAAATTTTTCGTCAATTAGCTTTTAAAACAAAACAAAAAAATGTTTTCTACAAAAGTGTTTCACGGTAGCTTAACCCTGCTGTTTCACGGTAGCTTAACCCTGCAGGTCAAAAAAAAAAAAACTTACGAATCTTAGGTATGAGACCACTTTGGTCCATATTATTCTTTTTTTGTAATAATTGTCTGTTATAATCTCGAAATTTATAAAAATGTTTTAAAGTTACCTTTAATTCTGGGATTCCCCTTTGTAAGTTTACATATCATTTACGGTAGTTAACTTCATATTCAGTGTCTGACTTGTTTACTTTGCTAAAGCAATGAAAAACCGACGATTAACAGCAACTAGAAAAAGTGGAATTTGCAGCTGCTGCAAAACTTAGTGTGATAGCAAATACAGTACATGCACCAAATTTATATGTAAATTGCAACGAAAGATCATTTGCTCTTCATGTAGTGAGAAAATTTAATAAAACAAACAATAATGGACCAAACTGGTCCTAAACACAAGATTTGTAATTTTTTATTTTTCTGACTTCCAATATGTTATTTTTGGTTGAAAGTACTTCAATAGCAAACGTTTTTTTTTATTTATTTATTTATTTAATTATGTCTATGGATAATAGTTCCTTACAGACTAGAGAAAAATTTACAAACAATATATAAGTAAATATTTAATAATAATGATTTAAATACAAAATAATTTTTCTCTTCAAGGAATCATTACTCTCAGAAAGATCAATTAAATGATAAAGATTATTAAACTTCAAACATATTTGACGAAGGGGGTCATTGTTGGCATATACAGTACGGTGATATTTTAAATATAATAAATGAAAGTTACGGGACGGTCTTATTGGAACATTAAAAATAATTTTACTTAACAAATACTCAGAACGGACTTCACCACGTATTAATCTTAATAGAAAAGATACACTTAGCATGGTTCTTCGACTTTTCAGGGTAGGCAGTCTGTTCTCATATGAAGGAAGAGCGAATGAGTTCCATCCTAGACCTCTCAAGCAAAATAAAAGGAAGCGTTTTTGTACAGATTCAATAAGGTTAACGTAAGTGAGGAAGTATGGATCCCATATAATAGACCCGTATTCAAGAATAGGGCGTACCAAAGAAGTGTATAGTTGTTTTGTTACGTACGGGTCAGTAAATTCTTTTGACCAACGCTTTATAAATCCTAAAACTCCATTTGCTTTGTTCACCATCATTGAAATATGTTCAGAAAACTTAAGTCTATGATCTAATAAGATCCCAAGATCATTAACGCTTAACACCTTGTCCAGGATTTTATCCTTAAAATGATATGACGTATCAAGTTTCAGTGTACGATAAAATGACATGTGTTTACATTTATTAATATTTAAATCCAATAAGTTGACATCACACCATTGTAAAAAATTGTCAATATCTCCTTGAAGTGCTGACTGACCAGATATGCTATCAAACGAATAAAAAATCTTAACATCATCAGCATACATGAGAATATTAGAATGAATAATAGCAGATGGAAGATCGTTAATAAATAATGAGAATAAAACTGGACCAAGATGGCTCCCTTGAGGTACTCCGGAGTGAACATCAATGATTTTAGACAGAATATTTTCAAATTTCACTTGTTGAGTTCTTCCAGAAAGATACGATTTTAGCCAACGTACAGCATTGTTGCTAAAGCCCATGGAAGATAGTTTATAGAGCAAAAGATCGTGGTTAACTTCATCAAACGCTTTACTAAAATCTGTGTAGATAACATCAGTTTGATGATTATTGACAAATGCTTCATTACCTTTAGTTGTTAATTCCAGGATATTAGTATAACTTGAACAAAATTTACGAAAGCCATGTTCATATGAAGTTAAGAGTGACGATATTTGATAATATAAAGAGTCAGTCACAATTTTTTCAAAGAGTTTTGGAATCGCATTTAATTTTGCTATGCCTCTGTAGTTTGAAACTTCCAGTTTACTGCCAGCTTTAAACAAAGGAATTATGTATGACTTCTTCCAATCAGATGGAAAATAACCCAAATCAATAGATTTGTTGAAAATTGCCGTTAGGGGACCACAAAGATTTTCAGAACAATGCTTAAGAATACAGGTAGGTTTACCATCAGGACCAGGGGTAGGTGAACTTTGAATTGACAGTAGATTAGATAGAACAGTTTCAGAAGAGATATTCGAAAGATGAATATTTGATGATTGAGATAAAGAATACGGATAACAGGTTTGATTATTAAATGATTTTTTAGAATAAGTTGTAGCAAAAAATTCAGCAAACAAGTTGCTTATGGATATATCATCTTCAGCTCTACGAGAACCAAATTTTAAATACTTGGGATATGTATTGGCTCGACGTTTAGAGTTAATAAATTTATAAAAAGCCTTTGGGTATGATATGTTGTACCATTTCTTAGTTAAGGCGAAAACAAAACAAAATTTACAAAAATTGTGCAAACCTAACAGCAGGGTTAAGTTAAAATATAAGATTTAAGTTTTAAATATTCACCTCCGTTAAAATCTCTTGTGCTTCATAACATATTTTGTAATTTTTTTAATTTTTTTTTTCCTGACAAAGGAGGTAAAGATAGAGGTTTTGTTAGTTTTATAATAAAAAAAACTGTCCGGTTGAACAACAAAATATGTATATTCGATTAACTTTTTATCAAACGACTACTGTAGTACCTAATCCATATTGTCATATAAGTACATTCTCATACATACATGCATATATATGTGACTAATAATAACATTAAATTTAAATAAAAGTTATATTTATGTTTTTATATCGTTCTACGTAACGTCTGATATTTACGTATCTACACAACAAACACAAATAAGTACACAAGGAAGCAATTATTTAAAAATTTACAGAATAGAAGACAATTTTTTGAAACAAAACTTTTAAGCACACGTTGTGAGATAAATTCCAAGAATAAAATACGAGTATTATTAACTGCTTATGGATATACAAATTTTATTACGTTTTATTATCGTAATACAGTCACATATGCTGTGAGTACATAAGCACAAAAGTTTAGCTATTTTTTTTAAGAATAAAGTAATGTTTTAAAATTTTGTAACTTCTGTTTAAATTTTTTCAACAACTGCATTAAAGGTATTTTTATTATTTAAAGCTTAAAAAACACCTATAACTTTGAAATGCTAAATTCAGTTAAATTGACCATTAATTTGTTGAGAATATTTTTACATAATATATCTTAAGGTAATGTAAAACTTTAGCTACTTATTTGAACAGTAACGTATTATTTGATGGAGGTACAGACCTAAGTTGGGAAAAGTTTTTTCTCTATCCTCACTATTTAAAAGCAGCAAAAATAAAAGTCTAAATATATTTATCTTTGCTGTGGAGCCTTTTTTAATGACATTGTCATTTAAATTAAACGTAAAGTGTCAATTCTTTTGCATGAATATACTTCTTAGCTAACAAATCTTTTTTTTTTAATTGGTAAGATTGTTACAGACAACGGCTGATACAGCGTACATTCGCCTCTAACTCTTAATTTTGTGAAGAAATGTTAAAATCAATATTTCTTTTAAAATCTATTGGTGGATGGCAAAAAATCAGTATTCTAGCTTTTGATTGTATATGAATCTGCTAACATTTGTATATATTTTTAAATTTTTCACTTATTGTGTTACGAAATTGGTCTATTGTTTGGTTTGAGGTTTGAAACTGGTGTGGGCTGAGTGTGTATGTTATATTTTGTGGCTGTTTTTTTTATAATTATTTTTACTTATCTTGCCTCTTTTTTCACTATGTTAGGTTTTTTTTTAATAACCAATTTTTCTGCGAATTGTTTAAAAACCTTTTTCCAACTCATTAGAAAAATAGAAATGAACACAACAAGTTTGTTTTAGTGCTGAAATTTATATTCCTGCTGAGCAACAAGTTGTCTATTCAAAGCAAAATGATAAATTACCACATTATTTAATGGTTAAGTACTCATTTATTCACATACACATTAAAGAAAAAGCCTACACACGAATTTGTTTGTTTACATACACACATGCATACATACCTAAATGAATTATACATCCACATATAATTATATGCGCAATAAACATAAAAGTAAACAGTAAAAAAAATAAATAAATAAAAAAAATTAACCATAAAAGAAAGTGATATGAAAAATAATCGGTATGGCGACATACGAGGGAAGTACGAAATATTCGTAGCCTAACAATGGCAAGCAAGAGTTAGATTATTAAACTCGTTTTTATTTTTCAATACAATTTCTTAAAATTTTGAAGCATTTAGTCTGACGTTTTCCTACCCAAACTAGCCCTTGCTTAAAAAGATGTTTCTGAAATTCCTTCAAATAATATATATTGTAAATCCATTGGCAAATAAATAAATAATTAGATAAGAAACTAAATTCTATATAATAACCTAGCCTACCGCTACCACTTGCACAAATTTTTCGACTTGATGACTACAAAATCAATTACACCAAACTCAGAAACTTTAGCTTTAAAACTTCTCAAGATATAAACACATTAATATTTAACTTGTATGGGAGGCACCCCACCTACTTTCTGATTGATGATTTTCCTTGACCATGAAGTCATTCAGACCAAATTTAGAAATTGTAGCCTTAAAAGTTTTTAAGATATAAGTTAAGCATAATATGAAAAGTTTTACATTGAATTTGTATGGGAATATATAAAAAAATGTAAATACCATATCTCCTGAACCAATAAGCCGATTTTGCGCAAACTTCACCCAAACGATCTACAGATTATCCCCAACGTACTCTAGAATTTTGGCTAAAATCGATCGATCCTTTTCCGCAGTTAGAAGTGACATCAAAATGTATATTAATTTTTATATATTACAATAGATTAAGCTTCTTTTAACAGTTCTTTAAATTCTGCTAATATGAAACAATGTGGAATAGACCATATCTTTAATGAAAATTTATGTTTTTGTATTGTAATTCAAGTCGTTTTATTCCGGTTTTCAACTTTAAATCATCTAATCAGTTACTATAATATTGAGAGTTTATTATTTTATCTTTTCTAAGACAGTCGATTCACTCAATAAATCTATACTTAACTTTGCTAGCCAATTGAACTGTTGTTGCCTTCCCTGCTGCTCTCCACGAGCTTAAGCCCATGTTGGATTGTTTTTTATTTCTGCTGTAAAGATGATGGATCAGTGTTTCATCAAAAGTTATAAAAAGGCTTTTAACATGCGTGCAGATAAGTAGATATGCACATACATATTTGGGCATTACCACCCTGTTTCAGAGTTACGGCCTAGCTTCTCATAGCATTCATGTTGTGGGTTTCAAATTTTACAGTTTAAAATCTACTCGGAACGACAAATTTGAGACGGTTTTTCATGGCAATCAGTTACTCTCAGGGCTTTTGCTGCTTAAAGGTGGTCGCAAAAGAAACATTTTTTTTGTAAATTAATTTTTTGTTTTCAAGATGTCAGAGCTAGGGTTTAAACTCTGATCTTTTTTTTAGTAAGCCAACACACAAATCACTAGACCACGGCGACTAAAATGCATTTTATTTTGTTTAAATTGATTCAAACAAGTTTGAGAATTTACCAATTATTAGCAAATGCGACATTCATCTAGCAGGAAGCAATTTCATATCTAATTTTTAATTTAAAATTAAATGTAATCAATCATTTATAGTTCTTACGATATTATCTATTGCACGCACTTTAACTCATTGATCATCTAATAATGGCATTTTCACTATAATTTCTGATGTTTTTGCATCTTCAATGTTCGTACTGCCATATTTGAATCAGTAAATTTTTATTTTTTCTTATGAAGAAGCACTTTAACCATAACCTTATGAATTTCTTTTAACAATCAATCTACTATATGTGAAAATTTAATCACACCACGTGTTAGTAATTTTTCTATCATAAAAAAAATACTGACGCAGATCAGATCAGAATGAAATTAAACATGATTTCAGTTGATGGACGAAGGATTCCATTATATAAAGGTTTTGCTGCCAACACTATGTCAGAACGTAAAAATTTTGTACAGCCCTCGTGCAAACAGAATGATAGAAACATCATACACAAAATACATTAAACAAATAAAAAAATTCGACTTTTTTCTTAATTTAGTTTTTGTAATTGATACTAGTTATAACCTGAAACAAGAAAATAACAATAAAATAAGTTAAAAAAAAAACATTTTTTTTTTATTTTTTACGCATTTAATACTTTAATAATAATAAAGGCATTCATAGTGGTCGTTTTAAATTATGAAATGTCATAGAAGAAAAGATCTTAAAAGAAAAATATTCAAAGTATTCAGCTTCAAAAACAGTTGAACTTGATTATTTGGCTAAGGGTGGCTGCCCATAAGCAAGCGTCATTTAGCTTCCTACGACACAGTACATAAATACATACATATGGTCATTACAACCCTGTTTCAGAGGCTATGCCCTCTCGCAACACTCCTGTTGTGTAAGTTAATTTTTGTCCATAAGTACCGGGACCTACAGTTTAAAGTCGACTCCAAACAACAGATTTGAACAGTTTCTTTATGGCATTCAATTACTCCCAGAGCTTTTGACAGAAAAAAAAATTATATTTTCTAATTTTTTCTTTTTAAGATGTCAGAGCTGAGATTTGAACCCGGCGCTATCATCTTAGTAAGCCAACCCAATAACCACTAGACCACGGCGACCACGACACCGTTAGCAACACTCGTAACCACGCCCAGAATATCTTTCTTATCCAGTTAATAGTATTGAGGTATCTGAGGATCTTTCTCAGAAACACAATGTCGTCCAGATGTGTTGCTTATATCTCAAATGGCATCACTAAATCGTGTAAAGTGGATTTCGAAATGCTGAATAGAAGACAGTTTAGCATCTCTACAGGTGTGGCAGCGATAGTTGTATTGACTTCCCATCCTTTAATCATGGTTACCAAACTGTCACTGTCCATTAAGCTTATCCAGTAATGTGCACATATCTCTTTCACAATAACAATACAGCCATCTAGTAAATCTAATATTAACAACGAAACACGTCAACCTCTAAAACTTGCAGTAGTTAATTACCCTACACGTGGCACAATTGATCTTTATGAAAAATAAATAAAAACTGACTTATTTAGTTTTCCTATTTGTAGATCTTTTCTACAATCTTGCCATATCAAGAGGGATATACTTTCTAGAATTCTAAATAAGATATCGAGTATTAATTTTCATTTACATACAAACAAAGAACAACAAATTTGATAACCTTTTTAAAAAAAATATTTAGTTTGAAGCATTTTAATATTAAAATATATTATAAAATATCATTGTGAACCCTCTTATTGTTCGTGTGTGAATTACAGTGAACATTTATGTGTATAATTTGTGTGGAAGTAAGGAACACAACACATTTTAAGATTTGTGATGATACATTAATATCTGAAACATTTACTTGATAACCTTCCTTAATAGAATTTTTTTTTCGAACCACAAAATAAACTCTTTAATGAGAATAACAGCCTTGTTACCATGTCAATCAGAAATTTTCCACTGATGGTGTTTTCTAATCGATAAATCATATGCTGCATTGGTAAATAAACCATATCAACAAGTGTGAAGTGTATCATAGAAATTCAAAATGTAACTTAATTTTGAGGTTAATAGTGTTTATGATGTTAGTGTTTGATGGTGTGTATGACACGTGTTTCAAATCAAAATGATAAATGGAATTCTTTCTTTTACTTGATGCTGAAATTAATTGAACAGTTTATGAACAAAAAATTTGAAACTTTTCTCTTGTAAATGTGATAAAATTGCATAAAGGCTCCATAACTTCACTTAACTTGTAAAACAACAAACCAAAAATAATTAAATATTCTGATTTATAAAAATTAATATTATTTATAATCGCCTCCATACATATATTATCGAA